>CM070675.1:9306205-9623705 GCA_036346575.1 Dendrocalamus sinicus
CAATAAAATAGTTTAGCAGAAATGAAAGATAAAAGATGCATAAAAATCTAGCAAGTATGCCTCATCCCAACCACAAGCAATTGACTAGGGCAAAACCATCGAAATTGGCGTCTTCATCAACAAATATGTTGCATAATAGTAATCACAAGACGAGTCTTCTTCATCCTCTGAATATGTTCAACAAGCAATGATGAGTACAAAAATCTTACACCATAAGACTTTTAAGTAAAGTTATATAGTATGCTGGCTGAGTCAAGGATAGCTATCTAATCTAGTTTAATTTGCAAAATACACTTTCAATTGAAATAACGAGTAATAGATTGCAAATGTAAGTTGTAAGAACATTTAAATTTGATAAGTAAATGATAGTAAAGTGATAATAGCGTAATTTAGAGCAAGAGGCTTGCTGCCCTTGAATTTCAAAATAGCGGCATAACTCACCGAACCAAGCTATGCTGGATATCCCATCCATACATTCCCTCATTCCATTTTATAAAACACAACACTACTAAGGTGGAGGATTCATGAAGTCATCCATGACTGTGGACACAGCTATTCAAATAGTTTTACACTCTGCAGACGTTGCACACTTTACCCACATGATATAAATATCCCACCATGTTATACATGTCTCACAATACCATCAGTACCCAATTTAAGAGTTCTTGACAAAGCTTTTACATTACCGGTACTAACAACCACCACACTATGATTACATTCGCATGACAGGAAGTGCCCTCCAGTGTCCCAAGACTCAAACAGTGTGTCAGTAAACCTTCCATTATGAGCAAGACCCCATTGAATATGGAGTCTGCACCATGCCTGCAGGCTGCACTAGCCCAAAAACCACCTACCATCTACCACCTGCGATGAAGTTGCTAGTACCCAGTAACTTATTGTGATAAGGTCTTCCCATAAAGGCATATCTGGTCGTACATTGTTTCTTGGGTCTAACTACACCATAGTCTTGGTCCATAGTGACCAGGGTGAGACATCCACAAACCACATTCTCATGTGAACAACACCTGTCTCCACAACCACTTGTCCAAGTCCAAAATATGTTTTCTATTTTATTTGCTAACCAAAATAACAAAGGTAACTTTTTTTTGGACCATTTCTTAAATATCTCCCATTTATGAACATTTTTGCCCATTTCCAAATTTGTACTATTATGAGCATGGTTAAGCATTATCTATATCGTTTTCAAAGTTTGAAGTTCCACATTTTATCCATTTTGGGTATAAGTGCTAGGGTGACAATAGCAAGGGTAGCAACTTGTCAAGGCAGGATCGATACAACAAGTGAGTATAGTTGTTGTCCTTACAAACATAGTGGTTTTTATCAAAATTACCCACACACGTACTAGTTTTGAATACGACATATGTAACATTGAAATATGGGATCAGCATAGTCAAAGCGGGTGCTTGCTTGCTTGTTGAACTCTTGGTCTTGCTCGGGCTCACTGACGAAGTTCTCCGAAACATTGGTATCTAGTCGACAAATACCAAATATCATAAATAAGAGCCAAATAAATACAAATAGTGAGAAAATCAAAACATTTTTTAGAGAATATTAAATAGCATGATTTTATAAAATTTGAGAGAGAGAAAATCACTTAATTTGATTTTATAAAATTTGAGAGACAAAAATCACTTAATTTGGACTTCATAAGCAAAAGTTACATGCATTTGAAAATGCTAAAAAAGAAAAGAAATTACCGTGCATGGATTTTTATTTTAATTCTCAATTTTGTTTCTAAAGGAAATTATGGTTTTATTGCACCATTAGGCTAACAGGTGGGGTCTACATGTCAGGTAAAATGACTGATTGATGGGGTCTACATGTCAGTGGCTCATTGTTTAAAAGTGGTTTAACTCATAATTTTAACTTGATTAATCCGTTCGAGCCCACATGTCAAAGACTCTTAGATTTAATTAAGATTAATTAGTGTTAATCTAATCTCAAGTGGGGTTCACATGTCATAGAGGCAGCGCAGGGGCACGGCGGTGTTTCTCGGCTGAGCTCGTCAGCGAGTTCGATGGCGATGAAGAGAGGGCCGATGGGGCTATGGTGATGTCGGGAATAAGTAGAGGAGCTCAAGGGGAGTTCTCTATGGGGTTGGCGACTAGCAAGGTGGTCAGAGGAGGGTTCTCGATTGTGAGGGGTGGTGGTGAAGTCTGGTGATATGTATCACAGGCGAATGGGCATAATCGCAGAGCAATGGGGCACAACTTTAGCTTCCTAGGCTCACTACTGTGATAAGGGTGATGGCTCAGGGACCAATGGTCACCGGAGGCAGGCCAACGACGAGGCTTCGTGGTGGCGCAGAACGAGACTTTGGTGGTGACAATAAAATATATTGCTTTGAGCTAAATTAATCAGTGCGTAAGCATTAGTGGCTCACCAGGATCACAAATGTAAGGGTGGCAATGGCGGAGGAGACATGAGGTGGCCAGATGGCGATGAGGTGCAGCAGCAATGATGGTGTGCATGGTGATAGCTCCCTACAGTGATGTTTCATTGAAACCTAGGGAGGGAATGAGTTCAGGAGGGAGAGGGGATGCTAAAAATAGCCATGGCATGGGCTGGGGCTTACCAGAGAGGGGGAATCACTTGAGCGACTGTGGCAGTTGGAGCTGGAGAAGGTGGAGGAGTCCCAGTGTTGTACTACAAGAGTGGTGGAATATAGTTAGGAGGAATCAAATTGGGGAGAAATGGCATGATGTGATGTTGTCAGAAAGTTAAGGGCTCACCAAGAAGAGCTTGGGCTAAAGGAGGAGCTTAACGGGGCACGTTCACAAGAGCTGGTGGTGACAGCGCGTTTCGGATGAAGCAGAGGAAGGGAGACCATGCCAAGGGGCAAAATGGAGATAGCATCGTACGGTGAAGTGAAAGGTGAGCTTGGAAAAGCTCAAATAGGGGTGACAGCACAGCTAACTCAGCTATTCCTTTCGGGCCACGATAGGGAGAAGGTGGTTCACGGCCGCTTAGGTGATGGCAGGAGGCAACAGAGAGCATATGGGGAAGGGTGTTTGAGGTGTCTGTGGGCATCTAGGCTTTGGCATAGGTGCGGCATAGAGCTCGTAGGTAGGCATCATGGCACAGGCACGAGGTGGAAGACGATAGCTGACAATGGGTCCAGGGCCCACGTGATAGAGAGAGGGAGAGACGACGAGAGAGAAGGTAGAACAACAAGAATACACCTTCGCAAGGAAGAAAACAGAAAGCTGGAAGTGGTTTGGGAGAAAAGGATTTAAATTTTGATTTTTCCTATTTGATTTAATTACAGAATTCAAGTTTGAATTTCTAAAATTAGAAAATGGACTCCAAAATTCATGAATTTTTTAAAGAGGCACCTTAGAATATGAAGAGCTTAGATATATTATTTCCAAACTTTGATATGGTTTAATACTTTTTAGAAATCCTTTTGGATGCCAAAAATGTACAAACCATTTCAAAAATGCTGAAAAATTCTAAAAATACAAAAATGCATAAATGATTATGTTAAAATAATTATATATGTTTTGGAAATTTTGGGTCATTACAGACCTACCCTCTTAAAAAGAATCTCGTCCCTGATATTCAAACGATATAAAAAAAAGGTTTGGGAATTTAGCTCTAAGATGGTCCTCACACTCTTAGGTGGCTTCATCCATGTTGTGATTGCTGCATTGCATTCTAAACATCTTAATAGACCTACTCTGAGTGCGACATTTGGCTTCCTCCAAAATCCTAATCAGGTGCTCTCAATAGATTTGGTCTGATTGCAACATGATCTTTTCCAAAGGAGTTTGCTCGGTAGGATCTCGTAAACACTTCTTCAGTTGATACACATAGAACAACACATCATGTACATCTGAGAGTTTAGGTGGCAGCGCCAACTGATATGCTACTTTCTCCTTCTTGGTAACTATTCGGTATTACCCAATGTATCTTGGTGCCAATTATGCTCGAACATGAAAACAACGAGTGCCTCGGAGTGGCATGACCTTCATATACATAAATCATTTGGTTGAAAACTCAATTCTCATCGTCAATGGTCAGCATAGCTTTTCTATCTAGACTGGGCCTCTTTCAGTCGGGTCCTAATCAATCGAACTTGTTCTTTGGCTTCTTCTAAGACTGTGGGACCACATACTTGTATATCTCTAGTCTCAGACCAGTTCAAAGGTGTCCTAAATTTCCTCCCATACAATGCTTTGAAGGATGACATTTGCAAGCTCGCTTGGTAGCTGTTGTTATAGGAAAACTCATCATATGGTAGACATCTTTTCTAATTTGATCAATAGGACAATACACAAGCTCTAAGAATATCCTCCAGGATTTGGTTCACTCGTTTAGTTTATCCTCCAGTCTTGGGATGATACGTTGTGCTAGTCCAAGTTTGTCCCTAGAACCTCTTGTAAGCTCTTCCAAAAATACAAGGTAAACTAGGTACCTTGATTTGAGACTATCCTTTTTTCATACTCCATGTAAATACACTATTCTAGACATATACAACTCTACTAATTTATCTCCCTTGTCTGTGGTCTTTACCAGTATAAAATGAGCAACCTTAGTGAAGCGGTCTATTATAACGCATATCGAATTATGCCTTTCTTGTGACTTAGGCAATCTAGTGATGAAATCCATACCAACTTCTTTCCACTTCCACTCAAGTATGGATAGCAGCTATAGTAGTCCTGCGGGGTGTTGGTGTTTAGCTTTCACCCTCTAACATACATCGCACTTAGCAACAAACTTTGTTATGTTTCTTTTCATTCTAGACCACCAAAATTTTTGCTTCAAGTCTTGGTACATTTTCATGCTTCCTGGGTGTATGGTGTAGGGCATTTCATGGGCCTCCATAAGTATTAACCTTTTTGTGTTTTGTCGTTTGGTACAACCCAACGTTTTCTATACTATAAGGCGCCTTGCTCATCTTTAGAAAATTTTGTGATAGCACCTCTCTCTATGCTAGCCCTAATTTTTCTGATATCTTGGCCTTCCTTCTGGGCTATCCTAATCAACTCTTCCAAGGTGGGCTTTACTTCCAAGGTACCAACATAACCTTTCGCTACCAACCCTAAGTTAAAGCACTGAAATTCTTCATGTACTATTGGTTGCTTTTCCTTAATCAAGACATTATTGTAGTAGAGTGGGATCAGCTGGTGATGGGGAAGAGAAGCAGCCAAGGGAGCAACAGGCTGTGGGCATGGTGTGGGAGGTTGGGAGGTGGGTCACCGGGGACAATTGGAGCCAAACGGCCAAGGGGAGCAGCGGCCAGCGGTTGAGCCGATTTGGGAAGCATTGGGAGTAGGCCATTTGGGGATTTCACAGTAACAATGTGAGAATTCAATTCCAATTTGTGATTGGGGATTTGTTATTTGTGGAATGTCGTGATTGGAAAGTTGAAATCAATATTGTGATTTGTGAACGTAGAGCAATGGAGCAAGTTCAATCATTCAAACCTGAAGAGGAATATAGACATCCTTTCTTTTCTTGGGATCAACAAGCTGAAGCAAACAAAATTTTGTCTTCTTCACCACCAGCTGAAGGGGGGAATCAAGAAGGAATGGGAGGAACTCAAGCAAATGGGAAATCAGTTGCCTCCTCCTTCTGAGACGAAAAATGTTGATGATGATGTTGTGATTGCTGGCACTAGCAATGAACAACCCTAATCCCAACCCTAACTCCACTAAGCCCAGAAGCACAGGAGCTTCAAATTCACTTCCTACTAGTGAAGACGAAAGGATTTATGATGTTGAACTTATTCCACATGATCCAGGGAAAAGGATCATCACCATTCAAATTCACATCCTTTTGTCCTCACAGTTGGGAAGTGAATTAATTTGAAGCTCCTATGCTTCTGGATTCAATGGAGTTGAGGTTGTTCATTGCTAGTGCCAGCAATCACAATATCAGTGTCAACATTCTCTGTCTCAGGAGGAGGCAACTGATTCTCACTTGCTTGAGTTCCTCCTCTTCCTTCTTGAGTCCCCCCTTCGACCAGTGATGAAGAAGATGAAATTTTGTTTGCCTCGGCTTGTCGATCCTGAGGAAAGAAAGGTTGTCTCTATTCCTGAGAAAAGAAAGGTTGTCTCTATTCCACTTCATGTTTTAATGATTCAACTTGCTCCATTGCTCTACATTCATAAATCACAATATTGTTTTCAACTCTCCAATCATAATATTCCACAAATTTGAAATCCCCAAATCATAAATCGGAATCAAATTCTTACATTGTTGCTATGAAATCCCCAAATGGCATGCTCCCAGCGCCTTCCAAATCGGCTTGACTATTGGTCATTGCTCCCCTTGACCATTCGGCTCTACCGCTGCCAGCTACTCTCGGTGACCTAGCCTCCTGTGCTGTGCCCACAACCCATTGCTCCCTTGGCCGCTCAACTCATCTCGGCCTTGCCAGCAGCTGATCCTCTTCCAGTCTTCCTGACTCCCCTATCGGCTCGCCTCCACCAGCATGCCGCCACCTCGCCGCCTTGCCTGTGTCACCCTCTAGCAAACCCCTCTTCCCTCCCGCTATCACCCCCTGCCTCCTCCTCCCCTACTGCTATCACTGCCAACCTCTTCCTCACCCACTACTTAGCTCCATCGCCCCCACCCCACCCATCTTCCCATCTCCAGCAGTGGTATTATGTTGTTCTTGTCTTCTCCACCGACCTCCACTGCCCTCCCCAAGCCCATGGCCGGTGGTGCCACTGCCACCTCGTAGTTCCACCACCGCTGGCGCCTCCCCATCTCGGTTAACCCTGACCCTAACCCATGTGAACCCTAGCCATAGCTTGGGTCACACCGGCGTCATTGGAGACGTCATTGTCGCCGATGACAAGGAGGAGCCACCGGACACACAAATCTTGGTGTCGATCCGAAGGTGAGTAATTGGACTGATTTGAGGGTGAGAAATCATTGACTATTTTCTAGCATTTTCCTTTATTTAATCTGCTGTAGGAGGAAATAGTAGTGATGTGCATTGATTCGGCTAATTAACCGCGTTAAACACGAATGTATAATTTTAGGGCAGGATATGAAATGAATCTGAACCGTGGATGCTGGTGATCCGAGGGCTAGAAAAAGCACAACGTATTATTGGGATCATTATTGTATTAATTGTGACAGGATATGAAATGAATCTGAACCATTGGAGGCTAGTGATCTGAGGGCTAGCAAAGGTCTGTGTACACAAAAGGATGTGGATCTAGCAAAGAATAGTACTGCTCCCTTTTATATTAACTAGTAAACGTGCATGCATTGCACTTTTTTTCCAATATATTTTGCTTTAAAAACAATATTATCGATAACAAAATAAAAATGAAAATGGAAATAACGTTTAATATTATGTTTAATATTATCGTTTGTTGCAAACTAAGGGGTACTTCAGAATTCAACGCATTGAAAAATTAGGAACAATAGGATGACAGGGCTCTACCTACATCACATCTATGCTGATTAAATTCTTTGATAAAACATTGAATATCATCACCTTCAAGATTGCATCATGTTATAGAAATAATGTATTGCTACTCAAGATTGCATATTATATATTTCAATATTCTAAGAAGTAGACAAATGAACCCATCATAGATCTTCAAAATGAACTTAGATACAGCTGCTACAATAAGATATAATACTTATGGATCCATCTCCAGTTTATTGAATATCATACAGCTTAGCAGATGTTGTGCTTGATAATTCTATAGTATTAATCATCCCCCAGTGCTTGTGCTAAAAAAATAGGAAATTTATGTATACAACAGCAGATAGTGGAGAGGAACAAAATTTCCAATTTGGTGAAACAAGATCACCCTTGTACTCAAAGCAATCTCTGAAATCGTTGCTCTTGCCTATTGTCATAAAAGGTGCTGCCTACTTACTTTTCAGTTTAAATTTAACAATGGTAGACCAATTGAGAGCAAGGCAAAAGAATCATTTCTAACAACTTATTAGCGGTAATTTACTAACTATGCATATACATCGAGCAGAACAGTCATCTAGATTAATGATGATCCATAAGAACCATTTGTAATGCACTGATTAGTCATTGTATTAATTCATTTTATACAATTAAATTGTTATTTTCTGAAACCATGAAGGGTTTTCTATTTAAAAAAGCACATGAAGGGGCTCAGCCTCGCTCTTCCATTACATCCCAACCCATGCATTGAAAATAAAACAAACACTAACCCCATCAAAAGGTATAGAAAATTTATACTATATGGAGCGATATCATCATTTCTATATCCAAACCAAAACTAAACAACTTGTAGAGTTGTTTATCAAAACCAAGGACTTCATGCTTTCAAGTAAAGACTAACAGAGGAAGACTGCTAATGTAGAAAGCCCTTGCCTTCCTTACCATCTTTCAGAATATATACGTGATAAAGACATTACCAATTTTAATCAATCCGTTTGAACAAAGAGTCGAGAGAAAGGACTGGTTCTATACAAAGCTTCTTTACTTCACTAATAGCAATAGATTTTACAAATTGTACATGAAAAGCCTGGTCTGGACACATGAACTTTTGGAGACCAAAGCATTTCTGTTTTCCTTAGCTATAACCTACAAGTTGAAATCAACTCACAAGCACTTTTGTTGCAATGCACACGAAAATTTCTGCAGATGGATTCCATAGTATGGCAAATTAATTTCGAGCTGACAACTTTGTTGCTAGCTAGTAGCTACTAAACAAAGAATTGCAATGAAAGTGGTATATACAAATTTTCTTTATTCGGCAGACAACTGACTACCAAAAACTAAGACTCCCTTCTATTTTTTTTCAAATAGAAACAATGTATATGTCTTTATTTGCAAGCGCCACAGACAATTAAGGAAGTTAGTCAGGATGGTTATATTGCTGCATCAGGAATCAAAGAAATGTAAAAGACATATTCAAACACAGAATATTTTCAGGCAAGACACCATTAAAATCATGGTACAATATGGGTTTAGTTGGTATGAAGAAATGTTGTGAACATTTAAAAATTTCACTTATAATAGGCAGAAAAGAGCTATGCAAGCATAGGAAACATGACCCGTCATGTAAACTTGAACATACAGTAGCTTGATACGATACAGTAACTGTTAGTGATGTGCCCAAGAGGCAATCATAAACAATTCGGTTTTATAGGCTAAAAGGGATATTGATCCATATGGGATTAGGGTTCTAATGGGCCTACAATGTGGAAGCCCATTAGCATGCTCTATAAATATGTGGAGGCGGGGTTGCAGGTTATATAGACTGTTGCCTTGAAAACCCTGGCCGCCACCTCCCCTCGGCCACATCCCGAAACCCTAGCTGGGCGCGCGGTGCTAGCACACCAGCGCACGGCGTTCCATCCCGAACGTGTGGACTCCGTGGAGGCGCCGCTGCTGTTGCTGCTGTGCTGATCAGCGTGAAGCGCAAGGCTATTGCTAGGACGCGAGGAGGAGACATTCAATTTGTGAAACGATCGACTGCTTCTTCTTCATCAACGCGCATCTACGTTGGACCGGACTGCTCCAACTCTTCTTCCGCTGCGCAGCGCATCTAGTGGTAACTATCCATGACTCCCTTACACACATGTTTTCTGGTTGAACGCGGTAGAAAATCAAATGTTGTAGCTAGCGTAGCCTACCCGTTCTCCTTTAGTAACAACTAAATCTACAAGGCTATCAAGTGTGAGTTGCATGTTTTACTAACATAGTATGATGAGCATTAGCACATTTTAGAAACATGACCTTCCACTGCCATGATAGTGTAGGAGAGAACAAATTCAGCTTCCTCTCCGTAAATTGAACCGGCACTACTTGGGTAGAGATGATGAAGAAATGTCGTATGTTAAATTCAGGAACATGCCTCCTAAGTCCTAAGCTAGTCACACGATGCTTGGATTGTGGAAACATTACACTTCAACACAACAGATGAACCTTATTGGTACTTCACTTGTTGCGGCAGTGGCGAGCGGTCCAGGGCGCAAGCGCGCGGGCGAAGCGAGTGCACGCGTGAGGCGCTGGCCTGGCGTGGTCGAGGTGGTGACAGCAGGCCGGTCACGTCAAGCTGGGCCAGAGAGGAGTTGGGGGCAAACTGGCCCAGCAGCCCAAATGGACCAGGCCTAGAACTAATTTTGAATTTCTATCTTTGGTTTTTTATTTTGAATTTCAAATTCAGTTTGAGTTTGAATTCAACTTTGAATTTTTATCAGGAATTTGATTTGCATTTAGAATTGAATTTTCCAAGGCATGAATTTTGGATTTTGCTTTGGTAATTGAATTTTAATTTCCAAATCTTGAATTGAACTCATATTTGATTTTAAATGTGGACTAGGTTTTGAAGTGGTTTATAATTTAATATTTAGATTATTGGATTTTAATTCCACTTTCCTTTCCAAATTTCTTTATTTAATTTTAGCTAATGATTTGCCTTAATGAAATAAACTTCAAATTTGAATTTTAGCTTTTCCTTAAGTTTCCCTTAAATATTTTTTTTGTAAATTCTCCCACGCTACTTTATGGATCTTCTTTTCAAATTCGGCTCTTTATTCTATTTTGTTTTGTTAATTGTATATCATTTATGGATTTAATTTTCATAACTCAATTTCTAGAAGAAAAAACCAAATAATAATTCAAAAGAATCCAAATGTCAACAAGATGCATCAAAAGTTTTAAATTTTACATAGTTTTTTGAACATCCGATTTTTGGGATGTTACATACCGTACCTTCAACTGCCATCCCCATTGATGGACTCCCCGTGAGCCCCTCTACCTATCACCAACCTTGTCATAGCCTCTCAGGCCATCCCTTCGTTGACGGCAAGTTCACCGACGAATTCAACTGATAGCACCATCGTGCCTCTATCATGTGTCGCTGACAAGTGAACCCCATGGGAGATTAGTTTAACTTAATTAATATAGTTTAACTTAATTAATCTGAGTTAAATATAATGATTCTTTGACAGGTGGGCCTGAGTAGAATAATCAAGTTAAATTTATAGTTTAAACCAATTTTAAATAATGAGTCACTGACATATGGTCCCCAACTATCAATCATTTTAGAAATTAATAAAATCCTGACGAATAGGCCCCACCTGTCAATCTAATGACACAAAAAAAACCCTAGGATTTCCTTTAGAAATAAAAAATTAAATTAAAATGGAAATTCAGATACAATATTTCCTTTTTTCAACATTTTTAATACAAACCAAATTCAAAAGCTTATAATTGTTTTCATATGTACTCCAAATTGAATGTTTTTTGTCTCTAAATTTTTCTAAAATCATGCTATTTCATATGCTGCAAAATATTTGGAATTTCTTTCTATTTGAATTTATTTGGTTGTTATTTGCAATATTTGGTATTTGTCGACTAGATACCAATGTTCCAAAAAATTTCATCAACGAGCTAGAGCAAGACCAAGAGTTCCATAAGCAAGGCAAGCACCCCTTTTGATTATGTTGATCCAATATTTCATTGTTACGTTTGTTGTATTCAAAACTATTATGCATGCATGTAATTTCAGTAAAAATCACTATATTAGTAGGATGCATAGTTATACCCAATTGTTACATTGATCCGGCCTTGATAAATTGTTACCCTTGTTGTTTTCACCTTAGCATTAATATCTACTATCGGTAAAGATGGAACTTGTAGCTTAAACGAAGTAGTTGATGCTTAGCCATGCTCATAATAGTACTTTATGTGCTAGGTTGGAAATTGGTCAAAAATTTTAAAAATGGGAGATACTTGAGAAATGGCCCAAAGGAGTTACCTATGTTATTTTAATTAATAAATGAAATGGGAAACAGGTTTTGGACTTGGGTGAGTGGTTGTGGAGACCTATGCAATTAGCACGAGATTGTGGTTTATGGATGTTTCACCCAAGTCATTAAGGACCAATCTATTGTGCCACAGACCCAGTACACTCATATAGACAAATGTGCCTTTATGAGAAGGCATTAGTATAATAAGTTATTGTATGCTAGCAACTTCACCGCTATGGTATGTTGTAGGTGAATTTTGGGTTAATACAGGCATGGAGGGTATCCATGTTCAGAGGGACCTTGCCAGAAAGAAAGATTTACCAACACACCGTATGAGTCTTAGGATATTAGAGCGCACTCCCCATCCTAGAAGGAAATCATAGGCCGGTGGTTGTTAGGACCAATAATGTAAAAGTTTCAACATAAACTCTCAAATCGGGTACCAATTGTATCGCGTGACATGTATAACATGATGAGATATTTGTGTCATATGGGTAAAGTGTACAATCTCTACAAATTATAAATATATTGGAATAGCCGTGTCCCCAGTTATAGACAAAGCTTGGCTATATCCCACAATAAGTAGCTTTATGTTTTACACAATGGTTCCAAGAAAGTATGGATGGGAAATCCTTGCATAGTGTGTTCGGCAAGGTTATTGCCGATGTTTCTAAACCCTGGGGCAGCAAGAATCTTGTTCTAAATTATGCTATTTATGCCTTATTATTAGTTGCTTATTATATTATAATGCTCTTATAACTTCTGTTTGTAATTTATTATTCATTATTTCAATCAAAAGCATGTTTTTCCAAATTGAACTAAATTAAATAGCTTCCTTTGTCTCAGCTTGCATACTATATGACTATGCTATAAAGTTTTGCGGAATACAATTTTTGTACTCATCATTGCTTGTTGAACATATTCAAAGGATACAGAAAAAGACTCGTCTTGCGTATACTATTACACAACAAGTTTTGGCAATGAGGACATCGATTACTAGGGTCTTTCCCTAATCAGTTGCCTGTGGATGGGTTGAAGCATTTACAGATTTTTTATGCCTCTTTTATCTCCACTTCTGTTGAACAATTTTTATTGTATGTTCTATTTGGTTGGTATGCCCATGTGTTATAAATTTTTCCATGTAGGTTATATTCATTTGTTACCTATATATACTACTTGTTTTAAATTAATCATGTATGAATATGATATAAATATTGTTAAATGTGTGTGCTAAGCACTGATCATTGGACTAGCATAGTAAACACAGAGGGTTTGGAATGCAAATTCTGGGTCCCAACACAAACTTAGCATCTCTGTTTGAAACTATGGACTTGGTGTAACATCATGATTTTTAGAGCCTTTTGAAGTTTTCAAAATAAAAATAACCATTTGGGTTTTTCTTGAATTATCTAAAGCTTAAAATGAATTTTTATTAAGTAAAATATTTTAACATGAATAAATTAAACTTTAACATTTACTAGAAGTATTTTATTTGGGTTCATTATGCTTCAAGGAATTTTCTGGAATTTTCTAAATTTTATTCGGGTTTATTTGCTATTTCCTAGAGCTCAATTTCTTTTTCTAATTTTCTGGAATTCAGAAATTTGAAAAATCTTTTGGGCCGAAGCCCAACACCCACTAGTCCAACCCATATCCTTTCCTGCCATGCCATGCGTCGGCCATCGGCCGCCGCCGCCCACATCTGAGCCGTCCATCCTACCCTCTCCATTAAGCGTCTGATTGACACATGTCAAGCATCAGGGCCATAAAACTCTATTCATCGGTGCTATCTACCTCAACCGTCCGATCCCCCGTAGTGCCACGTGTTGTTCATCCGACGGGCAATGTATTGTTCATCCTCATCTTCAAGCCGGACTCCGCGCCATCTGCGTCCAACAGGCCTTGACGTCCACGCCGTGCAAGCCGTGGTCACCTCGATTCCACACTATAATGTTGTGCCGCCTTCCTCATGTTCCATACCCCACAGCCAAGCACTATCGCTGCTGTAACTCCACCGCTGCCCGCCGAGCTCGTGTGCTGCCAAGCCAAATCGTCATCTCCACCGCTACCACTCCGAGCCTGGTCGCTCAAGCAATTCCACCATAGCTGGTGAGCCCCACCTCGCACTGCTGTTTCATTCTGTTGCCACTTCTCGCCGTGCATCCCTCCGCCATTTGTCCGCTGGTAAGCGCCACCCATCACTTAGCCGCCGATCAACCCTGCCACACCCCCTTGGCCAGCTGCCTCGTCGCCACCAGCTAGCCATCCAGCAACCGCACCCATCTGAGTCCCAAGGTGATGCCTCATGCCACACACCCGCTGACATCAAAATGCACCTGCATCGGCCGTCAGTTCAACTTCTCCGTAGACCTGGTTCACCATGAACCAAGTCACTAACAGCCGGGTCCCACTTGCCAGCCGCACAATGCCATAGACCCGTGAGCCAGCTAAGCCGAGTCCACCGTAGACTAGCTATTCTGTCACCGAGTCCACAGAACAGTAAAATTTCCTAATTTATAGTATTTTCCTTAGATTAAATTTTCCAAGAGTCTGTTCTTCTCTGTCCTAGCTCCATTTGACACGATTCTTTTTTCTAAATTCATCTAAAATTGAGCTCTATCTTTTGGTTCAAGTTTTGAAGTTTTGGGAGTTCTTTTAGTTTTTATTTGATTTTATTTGTATCTCATTCGTTTTTTCTCTCGTTAGATAACGTCTTCGAAGGAGCAGAAACAAAAACAGAAGATTAAGAAATTGGCAACTGAGCAAGGCTAAGGCAAGTCATGTCCTTTGATTATGTTGAACCTGGTTTTCAAATTTATTTATTTATTATTTTGTTTTAAATTAAGATACATTGCTATTTTATTACAAACCTTTGTACCTAGTAGTTATGGTCCAACTTGATTAATCCCTCACTGATAATTTGAATGCCATGATTATATTGCCACCATAAGATGAGGAATTATCTAGTGATGCAATACTAGTATTCACTTGGGTTGTACATCTAGTATGCTTAGCCATGTTACTATGTACATTGGGCTTATCATCACATGTGATCAATTAATCAATTTTTACTTAATGAGATATACAATCGTGGTGGTTAACCACAGTTACAAAATTTATGCACTATGACATGGGTAGTGTCATTGGTGTTAGTTATACAAAATAGATTTCACTTGGGTGAATAATCGTGCAGTAAAGGAAGTGCAATAGCACATTGGAATGTGGATATTTCGCCTTGGTAATGTTTAAGGACTTAACTTTGTGCACCATTAATTTGAACCTTATCATACAACCACATGTCCAGTATGGGATGAACCTAGCTGATTAATTTGTGATGTTTTAACTTCGGTTTCGTTATTGAGATGAATGTGGTTTGGCCTTAGCCATGGATCCACATTGGTGCAAGAGGGGGCAATTACCAGTAGGGATTTACCTACTCGACGGTGAAACCTTAGCGAGTGAAACTTGGTTGAGATTGAGCACTGTAAAGGTTTTGTTGTGAACTTCTTGGTTGGCACGCCTAAGAAAGCGTGTTATACTAGTGACACTACAAGGACATATCATATGGGTGAAGTTGTGCATCCTCTATAGAGTATAAAACTATTTGAATAGTCATGTCCTTGGTTATGGACAATGCTCGATGATTTCACATGAGGGTTAGGTTTTTCATCAAATCTTGGTTGGTTGGGAAGTGGATGGTTAGTTCACTTGTGGTTTATTCAATCCTTTGATTCATTACTTATTTATTTATGTCCTTTCCAAAAATACACTTTCAATCTATTTATTGTATTTACTTTAAATATTTGCTTTCTACAAAATAACCACTCAGCTATCATTTGGTAAGTCTTGCATATTATATTGCAATCTTGTTAAAAATGACTTACTAAGTACTCTATGTACTTATGGCTATACCCACATTTGCTCAGTTAAAGAACAAGAACAATATCAGCAGGAGGTACTTAAAGGAGGATACTTTGATGACTTCGCGGATTAGGACTTCACTCCCCAGTCGATTATCTGTGGCCATGTCGAATGGCTACTACACTTATTTCTGTTTTCACTGCTAGTTTTTGCTACGCTTTTCAGGCTATTATATGTAAGCTTGGCCATAAGGTTGCAAATCTGATAACTAATAATATTTGAGTCTTTTTTAGTAAACTGTGATATGGTCAATATTTCATCTATGTTTACACTGTGTGTACTAATGTATCTTGAACTAGTGCTGAATAAATAGGAGAGTCCGGATTTGCAAATTCGGGTCTCTACACATGGGCATGCCATGCAACCTCCCTATCTCACACACATACATTGGAGCCAAATTGCTTATCGTGTTCATTGTACGAATAGGGATGAAGTGAGTAGACCCACTAAATCGGTCCATTACTACCCAAATCACCTCATTGGATAGTATACCATGGCCATTGAGAAAAATCCAAAGGCTATAATAGCCTAGCAGGATTCTTATGCTCAACCTTCACTTGCTGGCAAACCCCGCAAAATGCCACATAATGAGGGACGTCCACCTTCATTCTCTTCCATCAAAAGATCTTGTTCAAATCCTGATACATCTTGAGCTCGTTAGGATGTACTATGTATGGAGTATGATGAGCCTCTCCCAAGATTTCATCCTTGATTTGAGCCTTTTGTGGTACACAAAGGTGACCCTTAAACCACAATGCACCCAACTCATCGAGGCTGAAATCCCCTTTTTTTCTCTTCATCAAGGCACTTCCTCACTTGTTTAAGCAACCGATCATGCTATTGCGCTTCTCTCACTCACTCTAGAATTGCCGACTCCAGCAACAGCTATGTCTCAGCCTGTGTTGTACCAACATAACAATAGAAAATTCTCATCCGATCGAAGTCACCAATAAGACAACCTAGAGTAGAGAGTGTTATCTTGCAACTAAAAGGGCATCCACAACCACATTTGCCTTGCCTGGATAGTACTGGATAGAGGGATCTTAGTCCTTGATCAGCTCCAGCCACCTTATTTGCCTCAAATTCAACTCTTTCTGAGTGAAGATGTACGTAAGTCTCTTGTGGCCAATGAAAATATCACAAGACTCTGTACAAATAATGCCTCTGTTGGACCGAAATGGCGACAGAGGGGGGTGAATGTCGACTATTTAAAAACCGTCCCCTCACTAGAGTTCACTCAAAGAGATTCTTCTACAATAACTATAAAGCTATGAGAGGAATCAGATAGCTTACTGGAGAACAAATTCACAACCACAAGGCAGAAGTAAGAAGAAACAAAGACCAAAAGAAACAGCAGCCTAAGAAGAAATGAAGCCTGAACAGACTGCAAGGGAGGGGCCGGTCAGACCGAAGTCACTGGACCGGTCTGACTGCTCCCACGTTGTCGGTCTGACCTCTTCCACGGTGCCGGTCTGACCGGTGTGGTCGGTCCGGTCTGACCGCAAGCAACCGACCGGTCAGACCGGTTGGGCCTGAACCTGAGCATGAACAACCCGAGACCAAGGTTGAAAAACTGCAGTTTCAGAAAAACAGGGAAATAAGAGAAAAAGTTATATTCTCCTCAGGCCTCAAGACCAGGAATAGGTTCTAAATAGCAAGAGGAGTCTAGAGACCAAGATAATCCAACTCATAAGCAAGAATTTGGAAATTGGGCCAGAATCTGGAAACTACAAAGAGCCACAACAAACTCCAAATTGCCATCTCTACTTTGATCCTTTGGCCAAGAAATTTTGCAAGTATTAGCAATAGCCTCAGGACTGGAGAGTCCAAAACTTAGAGCCAATCACAAAGAAAAAACACAAACTACCTCAAACCCTAGAAATGAACAGAGAAGGAATAGAGGAGGCCAAGAGAAGAAATCTGAGATTAAACTTGATTTGCTCTTGGGAAAAACTGATCAAATGATCTTGGGACCTATTTCCTTCACAGAGCAATCCATTTTGGTCATTCTCAGCAAGAAACAACTCAAAACACTAAAAGTCAAAAATCATGCAGAGAGGTGTACAAAGGAAGAACACAAGAAACTGAGCATCTCAACAGAAAATAATTCATTCCTAGAGACAAGAGGATCACAGAGGAGTCCCCATACATGATTGATACAAGAGGAATGATTACATGGAAGCTCACTTCATCCTCTCCCTCTCACAAGCCCAAGAACATCAAGAACTCTACATGCTTGAAGAGAAAAACACACGAACACAACACACGGAGACACACTCTGCCCTCTCTCCTGCTCTCAACCGCTAAAGCCTTAAAGCCAAAACAAACTCTCCAAAGCTCATTTTGACTAAAGCAACACCCTACCAACCTCTCAAAACTCTAACTCTCTCCCAAAGTCATGGGAATACATGCAGCCACTCACTCCTATTTATAGCCCTTGGCTAATGGGTCTCCAACCCGTTACGCCTGCTAAATCCAACGGAACCTGCTCCCGCTTGTGCAGCCTTGCGAAATTACCAATTCGCCCCTCCTACACCTTCCCGGAAGCTTCCGCGTCTCTTGTCGTTCAAGCTTTGCAACCACCTCGAGTCTCCGCCGTCTTCGACACATCCCAACCATTCTGACCTTGACACGGCCTGTGTCTAGTCCGGTCACCTCGTGTCTCGCCACGACTCCGCCTCGACATCCTGCAGCCATCACAAACAAGAAACACATCAAATAGCACCGCTCAATACATGAAAGCATAAATAGCATCAATGAAGCATAAACTCGCCTAAATGACCAATCGGGAAGACGAATATGCAATAGGACCGTCCAACCATACCCGACTGCGTCAAATGCCGACCTGGCACAAATCACTCAAACCAAACTCAATCTTTGCAACAAACTTGTCAATTACTCATCATAAACATGTGGTTACCTCCACATGGTCTCACAATCTCCCCCTTGATGAGTATATTGACAACCCAGAAAAAGCACAAAGATGAGTTTGAAAAAAGACAAGAGTCAAACATGGTCCAAAGAAAAGAGCAAATGAGCCTCATGACCATGTCGACAAAGGAACACTAGAGCTACAAAAGAAAGAGCAAATTGTTCTCCGAAGCTCAAGAAGGTTCCCAAATGGCTTTTTCTCCGCTATTCTCCCCCTTTTGGCAATAAACACATCAAGGACGCAAAAGAGAGAATAAGGTCACAAGAATGGGTGAAATGGCTGAAATTTGTTTATTTTAAGCATTTAGAGCCATGAAGATTATCCAAAATGACCATATGAGAATTACATCAAGCCATAACACATAAACATGCTAGCTAGATCATGACAAGATATATATAAGCCAGCTAAACCAATGAAGTCACAATCTGAAATTTGAGTGCAAATTCTTAGCATGTCAAGTCATTCATGATCACAGTCTAGTTAGAGGTATCCAAGGATGATGCAAACCATGTCAATAAGCTAAGCGGAACCAAGAAGCTAGTATTGAGTCAAATTAAAGTGCTACAAGTTCTAGGATGAGACATTTGTTTAAGTACTTGTAACCTTTGTAATTTTAGCAAATTGAGCACATTTGACAAGTTTTTCTTTAGAAATCTCATGATTGTTGCCAACCAGATTTTTGTTTTTATCATGTGTTAGATCTCAAGCCTTATGCGACCACTCTAAGCAAGAAGCTTAAGAAGATGGTCTAGGTCATCCAAAACTCCCCTTGAGTTCATGCCAAGTGCAATGGCAAGCAGTCTCATGAGAAAGAATTGGTGAGATCAGTTTTTTCGCACAAAAGAGATCTTTTTTGCATTCTCATGAACATAAGACTTGTACTAACTCATGTGTCATCAAGAAACTAGAATAGCTCAATCTACCGCTCAACAAAGATTCAAGACTTAACTCAGCCTATTTGACATGGCATGAATCATAAAAGGATAACTAAAGAAAGACTAGTTTCGAGAACTAACATGACAAGTTTCAATTCAAGTTGAGCAATTTTGATTAACTCATCATGGCAAAAGCTAGTCTACACATATAAAGTCATGATAAATCTAGCAAATAAGCACAAGTCATGGCAAGATGTAATGCATTGTAAACATGTCATGAAAGGATAATAATCAAGGCTCCATGCAGTTATATTACAATGCAGGATGCTGAAATGCAAGAAAATCCAGCTCCCCCTCAACATGTGATGTAGGTTTTTAGTTCAAGTTGAGTTATGTCAAAATTAAGCTCCAGAAGCTTCCAAATGAGCTCCCCCTGAACCAAAGCAATAAAATCAAGAAACTGGGAAAGAAATCAGAAAAGAAAGTCCTTAAAGCATAGACTAGATATAGAGAATATTATGGCTCAGACTGACTCTCATCTACCCCATATAACTCTAGGACTATCAGCTGATCATCTAGCACACTAAGGAGCAAACACGTACCATGTCTACCCAATGGTGGCCCAACCCTCGCTAGAATCCATAAGTAGTGAGTGAGCTCAACCTAGTGAGAAGAGAAACAGCTAATAAGCAGCATCCTAGAATCATAAGATAAGAGTAAGAAGTCTAAACAACTAGATGTGATAAACACTCTAATCCATGCTAGGAGGACTAATCCAAATGCACCCATATGCAATGCAACAGATAAGAGTAAGAGCATAATAAATATAGTAAAGCAGTAAAGCACAAAGCTCCCCCTCACTAGGGGTGGAAAACGGTAACGGATAATTCGTTTTATCCGATATTCGCATCCGAGAGAAATCCGAATTTGGTAAGCAAAATCCGTATTCGAAAATATTCGTATTCGTATTCGAGAATATTCGTATCCGTATTTGAGAGTATTCGTATTCGCATTCGTATTCGAGAATATTCGTATCCGTATCCGTCCGTATTCGAGACTATTCGATTCGTATTCGATCCGTTTTTAGAACCCATGAAAAATTCGTACAAATTTTGTGATTCAAAACTTGAATTTAGGCGGTTTAAAACTGGTAACCAGTCAAAAACCGATGAAAAATCGGCAAAAACGTTAGGAATCCGTTTTATCCGATATTCGTATCCGAGAAAATCCGTATTCGAAAATATCCGTATTAGTATTCGAGAATATTCGTATCCGTATTTGAAAATATTCGAATTCGTATTCGTATTCATTTTAAAAATATGGATTCGTATTCGTATTTGAGACTATTCGACCGTATCCGATCCGTTTCCACCCCTACCCCTCACAACAGTCCATAAGGACAAACCACCCCAAGCTCTCCCTGCAAGGCTGAAAACCTAGAGCTATCCAAAGGCTTGGTAAAGATATCAGCCAACTGATGGTCACTCTCCACAAACTAGAGCACTAGGTCACCCTTCTCCACATGGTCTCGAAGGAAGTGATAGCGAATATCGATATGCTTGGTCTGAGAATGCTACACTGGGTTCTTAGCAATGTTAATCACAGAAGTGTTATCACAAAAGAGTAGAACACTGTCGATAGCTAACCCAAAGTCCCGCAGGGTCGAGACCATCCAAAGCACCTGGCTGCAGCAACTGGCGGCAGCAACATACTCGGCCTCTGCGGTGGATTGTGCAACACCGGACTGCTTCCTTGAGGACCAGGAAACAAGAGAAGTGCCAATGAATTGGCAGGTCCCAGAAGTGCTCTTCCTATCTATCCTACAGCCAGCAAAATCTGCATCCGAATAGGCTTTGAGGGAAAGACAGGACGAGGAAGAGTACCAGATACCATAGTCAATGGTAGCTCGAAGGTACCGAAGGATGCGCTTCACCGCCTGGTGGTGAGATACGCGAGGAGAAGCCTGAAACCGAGCACAAAGACACACAGCAAAGTGTATGTCCGGTCTCGAGGCGGTGAGGTACAAGAGTGAGCCAATCATGCTACGATACTCCTTCTGATCAACTGGCTCGCCGTCCTCATCTGGGTCAAGTGTGGTGGAAGATGCCATGGGAGTTGACACGGGCTTACCATCACTCATGTCAAAGCGTCTTAGGAGGTCACGAGTGTACTTTCCCTGATGCAAAAAAAGTACCCTCCCGAGTCTGCTTGATTTGGAAGCCAAGGAAGAAGGTCAACTCGCCCATCATACTCATCTCAAACTCGGTGCTCATGACATCCGAGAACTGCGAAACAAGAGTATGAGAAGAGCCGCCAAAGATGATGTCATCCACATAGATCTGGACGAGCAGAAGGTCAGCGCCATGTCGGCGAATGAACAAGGTCTTATCCACCTTACCCATCTCAAAACCATGACTCAACAAATAGGACTTAAGTCTCTCATACCAAGCTCTAGGGGCCTGCTTAAGTCCATATAAAGCTTTGGAAAGCTTGAAAACATGGTTTGGGTATTTGGGGTTCTCGAAACCTGGAGGCTATCTCACATAGACTTCTTCCTCAATAAACCAATTGAGAAAGGCACTCTTGACATCCATCTGGTAAAGCTTGAAACCCTTAGAAGCCGCAAAAGCAAGTAGGATTCTAATGGCCTCAAGTCTAGCTGCAGGGGCAAAGGTCTCCTCGAAATCTAGACCCTCAACTTGGGAGAAGCCCTGAGCTACCAGTCTAGCCTTGTTTCGAATGACTACCCCATCCTCACTCTGCTTGTTCTTGAACACCCACTTAGTCCCAATAATA
Source organism: Dendrocalamus sinicus (assembly GCA_036346575.1). Taxonomy (NCBI): domain Eukaryota; kingdom Viridiplantae; phylum Streptophyta; class Magnoliopsida; order Poales; family Poaceae; genus Dendrocalamus; species Dendrocalamus sinicus. Next base: position 9,328,463 of record CM070675.1, read on the forward strand.
TTGTGACCTCGAGGGGGCTCAACAAGCGACCAGACCTTGTTTCTCTCGAAATTCTCTAGCTCCTCATGCATGGCATTGACCCAAGACTCGTCAGAGAGAGCATGACAAACATCCTTGGGCTCAAAGGAGGCAACAAAGGCAGAATGGAGACAGAAATGAGACATATCGGATCTTAAGCGGGTGACTCGCTCAAAAAGGTCTCCAATAATCTGCTCAGAAGGATGGTCTTTTTGGATATGTCTAAGAGGTCCTGGATGAGAAGAAGAAGTGGCCTCTACCTCATGAGCTGAAGAGGTAGGAACAGAGCCACTAGCTCCAGAGGAAGCAGAAGGCATGGGCAAATCACCTCGAGGTGCGGTGGAAGACGGCACCTCAAGGGGTGGATGAGAGACTGGATCGGGTAGACAATCCTCATCTCCATCCTCCTCATCATCCACAAAGATGGGCTCGGACTGCTCTGAAGAACTTGAGATATCGGGCATAGTCCCCGGACTAGCCTCATCGAAGGTCACCTCACAGGTCTCTACCAATTTACTAGACTCACAGTTCCAAACCCTATACGCCCGCGAAGAAGTTGAGTAACCTAGAAAGATACCATCACAAGAACGTGACTCGAACTTGTCTATGTTCCCGGACTTCAGAATGAAACACTTGCACCCAAACACGCGAAAATGCGAGACATTGGGCTTTCGCCCATATCTCAACTCATAAGAAGTGCGATGGAAGTGTGCCCGAAGAAAAACTTTATTCGAAACATGGCACACAGTCGCAATAGCCTCAGCCCAAAACTTTCTAGGTGTAGAACACTCATCAAGCATCGTCCTGGCCATCTCGACCATGGTACGGTTCTTCCTCTCTACGACGCCATTCTGCTGTGGGACGTGCGGAGAAGAGAACTGGTGCTCTACACCTGTCTCATTGCAAAACCTCTCAAAGTATGAATTCTTGAACTCTGTGCCATTGTCACTGCGGATCGCTCGTAAGGCACCCAGGAGCTCAACAGAAAGCCTACTGAAAAGACCTCAGAAATGTGTAAACGTCTCATCCTTCGAGGCTAAGAAAAACACCCAAGAGTACCTCGAGAAGTCATCGACCACGACAAGAACATACCACTTCCCTCCTGCTGACTGCACTCAAGCTGGTCCAACTGTATCCATATGGAGCAGTTGTCCTGGTGCATCGGTCATAGTAACTGTGATCGGAGGATGGGAAGCGGCAACCATCTTACCGTGCCGGCAAGGAGCACAAACTAGATCTTTGACCATCTTGAGTTTCGGCAGACCACGAATGAGATCGTGGCCGCTAACTCGGGTCAAATGGTCAAATCCAATATGACCAAGTCTCCTATGCTAGAAGGAAAGGTCACGGGACTCCGAAGCAACTAAACACAGGAGAGGATCACCAGAAGACTCAGAAAAATCAGCACAAAAGATTCTCCCAAAACGAGAAATCTCGCAAACTAGACTACTCGAAGAATCAAGTATTTTGCAATTATTTTTCTTAAAGCTCACCTCGAAACCGTCATCGGTAAGCTGAGAGACTGAAAGCAAATTATACTGCAGCTTACTAACCAAAGCAACATCTTTCAAAATGAAAGAATCATTAACACACACTGTACCTTTGGCGATGACGCGCCCAGATGAAGCATCTCCGAAGGTGATCGTCTCATCACCTGGAGCACGGGCAAGGGAAGAAAACCAACGGGAGTCTCCGGTCATGTGTCGTGAACACCCAGAGTCTACGAGCCAAACCTTTCCCTTCCCTGCCTGGCGAACCTCGTCGGAGTCGGAGTACAGCTCGCTGTCGCTCAGTTCGCCCTCAAGGGCCATGAAGCACATGCCGGAGAAGTCGTCGCCGCCCTTGGGATCTTGCTCGTCCGTCCCATCGTCGTCGCTCCACCCCTCCACCTCGCTGAGGTCGAGGTCGTCGAAAGCGGTGAGGACACGGTGGAAGAGCTTCTTGGCTTTGCCAAGGTCACGGAACATCTTCTTGCGTTGGGTGTGAGCAGTAGGCTTCTTGTTGTGGTTCTTGTCGATGTAGTTATTCTTGCTCACACCGCCGTAGTCGCCTTTGCCCTTCCCCAGCTTGGGGCAGTTTGCTCGAATGTGGTTGGGCCACCACACTCGAAGCAAATCACAGGTCCTCTCTTTCCGTCCCACCTCCTCTTATAAGCATGGGAAAATCTCTGAGCTAGGTGGGCTAACTGCTCATCTGCAAGCTGCTCTAACTGTTCATCAGTTATGTCATAGAGAGCAGCAAGGCAGAATCCGCAAGTCGACTCAGAAGAAGGTCCAGAAGTGGGAACGGTGACTAAGGGCATTGACTGCGACTTCGACCTACAAGAGACTATGTCAATCTCGTAAGTCTTGAGGCGTGAATACAACACATCAAGAGTCAAGGTCGAGAGGTCGGTTGTGTCCTTGATGGTAGTCACCTTCATCTCCCAAACGCGTAAGTCAAGAGCCACGAGCATCTGACGAGCGTTGTCCGAGTCGGGACATGTGAGACCGACCGCTCGGAGGTTGCTCAAGATTTTGTGAAAACGCGCAAAACACTCATCAAGGGACTCGCCAGCGAGCATTCCAAACTTGTTGTAATCTCGCTTGAACTGGTCCTGTCGGACTGTCTTGATCTGGGTGGTGCCCTCATGGTAAGCATCGAGGGTCACCCAGATGTTGAAAGCCGACGTAAGATGAGAGATGCGATCAAACTCGCTTCGGCTCAACCCCTGGATTATGATATTCCTTGCCTTCGCATTCGCCTCAACATCGTGCATGCTTCCAGCGTTGATGTTTTCATCGGCAGGAACAACATAGCGTACTATGACCTTATGCCAGATGGCGTAGCCCTGAGCTTGGATGTAGGTCTCCATTCAACTCTTCCAGAAGGGATAGTGGATCCCATCGAAGACTAGGGGCTTGGTCGAGTACTTGTCCAGCGCCATGGCTCTAGAGACTGGTTAAGATCTATTGAGAAGAGCTAACCGGCTCTGATACAAATTGTTGGACCGAAATGGCGACAGAGGGGGGTGAATGTCGACTATTTAAAAACCGTCCCCTCACTAGAGTTCACTCAAAGAGATTCTTCTACAATAACTATAAAGCTATGAAGAGGAATCAGATGACTTACTGGAGAACAAATTCACAACCACAAGGCAGAAGTAAGAAGGAACAAAGACCAAAAGAAACAGCAGCCTAAGAAGAAATGAAGCCTGAACAGACTGCAAGGGAGGGGGCCGGTCAGACCGAAGTCACTGGACCGGTCTGACCGCTCCCACGTTGCCGGTCTGACCGCTTCCATGGTGCTGGTCTGACCGGTGTGGTCGGTCCGGTCTGACCGCAAGCAACCGACCGGTCGACGGTTGGGCTGAACTCGAGCATGAACGGCCGAGACCAAGGTCAAAAACTGCGATTTGAAAAACAGGGAAATAAGAGAAAAAGTTATATTCTCCTCAGGCCTCAAGACCAGGAATATATTCTAAATAGCAAGAGGAGTCTAGAGACCAAGATAATCCAACTCATAAGCAAGAATTTGGAAATTGGGCCAGAATCTGGAAAGTACAAAGAGCAACAACAAACTCCAAATTGCCATCTCTACTTTGATCCTTTGGCCAAGAAATTTTGCAAGTATATTAGCAATAGCCTCAGGACTGGAGAGTCCAAAACTTAGAGCCAATCACGAAGAAAAAACACAAACTACCTCAAACCCTAGAAATGAACAGAGAAGGAATAGAGGAGGCCAAGAGAAGAAATCTGAGATTAAACTTGATTTGCTCTTGGGAAAAACTGATCAAATGATCTTGGGACCTATTTCCTTCACATAGCAATCCATTTTGGCCATTCTCAGCAAGAAACAACTCAAAACACTAAAAGTCAAAAATCATGCAGAGAGGTGTACGAAGGAAGAACACAAGAAACTGAGCATCTCAACAGAAAATAATTCATTCCTAGAAACAAGAGGATCACAGAGGAGTCCCCATACATGATTGATACAAGATGAATGATTACATGAAAGCTCACTTCATCCTCTCCCTCTCACAAGCCCAAGCACATCAAGAACTCTACATGCTTGGAGAGAAAAACACACGAACACAACACACGGAGACACACTCTGCCCTCTCTCCTGCTCTCAACCACTAAAGCCTTAAAGCCAAAACAAACTCTCCAAAGCTCATTTTGACTAAAGCAACATCCTACCAACCTCTCAAAACCCTAACTCTCTCCCAAAGCCATGGGAATACATGCAGCCACTCACTCCTATTTATAGCCCTTGGCTAATGGGTCTCCAACCCGTTACGCCTGCTAAATCCAACGGAACCTGCTCCCGCTTGTGCAACCTTGCGAAATTAACAATTCGCCCCTCCTGCACCTTCCGGGAAGCTTCTGCGTCTCTTGTCGTCCAAGCTTTGCAACCACCTTGAGTCTCCGCCGTCTTCGACACATCCCGATCGTTCTGACCTCGACACTGCCTGTGTCTAATCCGTCACCTCGTGTCTCGCCACGACTCCGCATCGATGTCCTACAGCCATCACAAATAAGAAACACATCAAATAGCACCGCTCGATACATGAAAGCATAAATAGCATCAATGAAGCATAAACTCGCCTAAATGACCAATCGGGAAGACGAATATGCAATAGGACCGTCCAACCATACCCGACTGCGCCAAATGCCGACATGGCACAAATCACTCAAACCAAACTCAATCTTTGCAACAAACTTGTCAATTACTCATCATAAACATGTGGTTACCTCCACATGGTCTCACAGCCTCCAAATCTTTAGAGCAAAGACCACTGCGGCTAGCTCTAAATCGTGAGTAGAGTAATTATGTTCAGGTTTCTTCAATTGTCATGATGCATACGTAATCACTTTGTTGTCTTGCGTGAGCACACAACCTAGACCCACTTGAGAAGCATTAGAGTAGACTGCAAATCGCTTTCCTGGCTTAGGAAGGGTGAGAACAGGTGCAGTCACTAACTTTTCTTTTAGAGTACTGAAACTACACTCACATTCATTGGTCCATTGGAATTTCACGCTCTTCTACGTGAGCTGAGATATTAGCTTGGCAATAATAGAAAAGTCCTTCATGACACGCTGGTAATAGCCAACTAAGCCTAGAAAACTTCTCACTTTCTTAACATTAGATGGCCTCTTCCAGTCTACTATGGTAGAAATCTTGCCTGGATCTACTGAAATGTCTTCTTGGTTAATCACATGACCCAAGAAGCCCACTTCTGAAATCCAAAACTCTGACTTCAACTAGGCATAAAATTGATCTCCCTCAGAGTCTCAAGCACGAGCCTCAAATGCCATACTCTTCCTCTGTCTTAGAATAAATCAAGATATCATCGATGAACACCACCACAAAGTCATCAGGATGCTTATGCAGCATATTGTTCATCGTCTCCATGAAAGCAACAGGGGCATTCGTTAGTCCAAAAGACATAACTTTATACTCATAGAGCACATACCTTATGGAGAAAGCTATCTTTTCAATACCTTACTCCCGCACACAGATTTGATTATACCCAGATTATAGGTCAATTTTAGAGAACACCTTGACTCCATTTAATTGATCAAATAAGTTATCGATGCAAGGCAAAGGGTATTTATTCTTCATGGTCACTTGATTGAGGGCTCAATAATCAATGCACATCCGCCAACTCCCATCCTTCTTCTCTATGAGTGGGACAAGGCTCCTCAAGGTGACACACTACTATGAATTAACCCCTTGGATAACAACTCATCCAAATGCTTTTTCAATTCCTCCTAGAAAGGATGTGCCAAATGGTACAAAGACAAAGAGATAGGTCAAGTGCCAGAAACAAGGTCGATTTAAAATTCCACATCCCTTTCGCGAGGCATTCCTCAATGCGCAAAGAAACCAGACTTTACCACTCGTTGGCTAGGGAACATACTGGCCAACACAAAGAGGGAATATGGAGGTGCATTCCCCTGAAAGACTACCCCCCCCCCCGGCGGAAGGAGCCTACAATGTAGCTACCTTCCCGAAGCAGAAAATCACGACCTACTGGCAATGCAACCAGTCCATGCCAAGGATAATATCAAAAGGCTCTATCTGAATGACCATTAGGTTGGCAATGAAATCTTCATCATCGATATAAATGACACAACTAGGACAAACTGAGGAAATAGCAATGATAACCCCTAGGGAACTAACCAGAACTAACTAACAAAATCTGCTGCATACTCAACTCTGTCATTCTAGTGAACTTGCATGACACAAAAGAATACGTAGCACAGGAATCGACAAAAACAAGGGCAACATATGAATCCACTAACAGAGTACCTATCACTACGTTAGGTTGACCCGGGCATTCAATGGTAAGCAATGCATAAACTCTAGATGGTGCCGAGGCGGCGAGAGCCCAACACTATTGTGGCGGCATCAGAATTGGAGAAGGTGCGGCATACTGAAGTGGATCAGTCGGTGTAGGGTGCCAGTAGTACCCAGAAGGTGGTACCCAGAGAAGCTGTGGCCCAGGAGCAACTGCCAACATCTAGACTAACCCCTAGGAAGAAGCAATTGAAGACGATGCATGCATGGGTTCCAACTTGATGATGTTGGCAGGATTTTCCTGACAGACTCGCTCCATATGACCTGACTAGCCACAGTGATGGCATAGTCAAGACTAAGAACACTTAGCCGCCCGATGCCCTCTACCACACTTGAAATAGATCATGCTCTACCCTGGGACAAGACGATAGGATGTGGTCACCGAAGACGAATGAGGCACCGAAGAACGTGGCAGTGAAGAAGGCGGCCTTGAATACTTAGACTTGGGATGATTGTCGGGAATGTTGGCTGTCGGGGCCCCGGATTTCCAAACCCGAACCCTCTGTGTATTACTGCACTAGTTCCAGATCAAAGCTAGTGCACACAGTTAAACAGAAATGATTCATGACCAACAACGCATTTATTACAATTATAAAGAGTATCGACCACGTGTCTCATTATTACATTGGAGGTTCCAAGACCTCACACAACCAGAATACAGCGGAAGCAAGGTAAATTCAAAGTAGACCCATCAATATGCCACAGGCAGTTGACTGGGGAAGCACGACCTATAACTCCTGGAATCCTTCGTCGAATCCACCCGCGAAGAAGTCGTAGTCGCCTTCTTGAGCTTCGTACTCCTCTGGTTATTATTTTTTAGTGTAGCATGTGAGTACATAAAGTACTCTGCAAGTCTTGGAAAAAATGCAATAGATGCAAGGCTTGACAAAGGAATGCTATATGGTTCTTTTGCACAAAGCAACATTTTCATTCAATTACTTCTAATTATTTTTTAAGGCATCAATTTAATAAAGTAAATGTTTTAGCAGAAACTATCCTTAACTTTCTAGTGAAGGTTCCATCTACCAACACTAACCAACCAATTACAATTGGTCAAGTTTAAAACTGCGGGTTCCATCCACCCTCTCTGGCTCCAACCGCCAGGATATCCTTCCGAGAGTTCGCTCCACTCTCGGAATACAAAAACTTTGATTTTAAAACCAAAACCAGAAATCTACCATGTGAATGCATTCCTTGCCCACCCTTGACCGTGGGCACGGCTATTCGAATAGTTTTACACTCTGCAGAGGTTGTACAACTTTACCCACAAGAGATAAATTATCCTAAAAGTCAACACTCTTCCTTTGGCATGAGACCCAGATAAAATATCACAAAGCTTTTACCTTACTCTAATCTAGCTAGATACCACCCGCTGAGGTTTCACCGCAGGTAGGCTAACTGCCCGAACCGAAGCCCCCTCTTGCGCCATATGAGTACAGTAAATCCCTGTCCCTCACTGTGAATAACCATTCCATCCCTGGCACCCACTTTCCACTGGTGGCACCTAAACTAGACTATCATAAGTTAGTCAGCTAGGTCGTACCCATATAGACTTCTGGTTGTACGGTTAATGCTCAGTCTGGACAAACACAAGCGTCGGTCCTTAATTGACTAGGGTGGAACATACACTTAACAAGATCTCGTGCTTGCTGCACCAACCCAAACCAACCATCCACCCTAATCTAAACCAATTTCCGCATTTCATTTTATTTTAAAAGAACAGTGGCAACTCCGATTACCACTAAACTTTAGAAACACGAGTTATTACAACAAATCAGAATTTCCCATTTTCAAGATTTCAAGGGTATTACATAGCATGACTAAGCATTATACTACCATTCTATTATTCACAATTGATTATAATACTCTCATTAAAGAGTCAAAGGAAATCCTAAGGAGACAAAAGTACATGACATTTAATTTCAACTGAGGGCATAACAAAATTGGGGTAACTAATACCTTAATATTTGAACTAATGCTTTATGTAAATAGCAATGCACATAATTTAAATAAGTAAAACATTTCAAAATCATAGGTTCAAGATGATCAAAGGAGACTTGCCTTCTTGCAGGTTCTCTGGGTCTTCCTGCTGCGAAGTGGAGAGATCGTCCACAACGCTGGAATCTACGCGGGAAAAGACGAAGCAACAAAACAAATAAATACAAACAAAAATCAAATATACTCAAAAACTCAAATAGAGGCCATATTTGGATAGATTATGATTTTAGACGAATTTAGAAATTTGAATGGCTGAATTTGGAGTTAAAATGAGAAAGTTATGCTTGTTTGAAGTTTTAAGTTTGAAATAATCCAGAAATTAGGAAATTTCTGACAGGTGGGGCCCACTGGAAGTATTTAATTTTAATCTTTTTTTCTGAGATTATGACAGGTGGGACCCACTGGACAGTGAGAGCATCGGCTTAGCCTCTGACATGTGGGACCCACTGGACTCCGGGTCCACATGTCAGTGACCAGCGCAGATGGGTGGGGCCTAGACGACAGTGGCCAGCGCAGACGGCGGCCGCTAACGGGTGGGACCCACTTGTCAGTGCGGAAAAATGAAAGAAAGGCTCAACCTCAGCGTGCGGAGCCGGGGGCTCGAACGCGCGCCCAGGGAGCCGGGGGGAGGAGAGAGTGCGCTGATAACCAGTAGGGCGGGGAGGCTTTGCCTACCCGTATAGGGCAACAAATCCCTTTGAGGGATACCTACTGGAGGGGTCGGGCAGAGGTGGTCGGAGGCGGGGTTGCCGGCGGCGAGGAAGGCCGGTGAGGGTTGGGCGAGGTCCAAAATGAGATCCGGGCGCGGAGGCGGTCCTGGCGGTGGGGTCAGCGGGGTCCGGCGACGAGCAGGGACGGCCGGCGACGAGGAGAGGCGGTGGCGCAGTACGGGTCCTCCGGTGCGACGGTGCTCCGGCGGCGGGAAGGGGCGGCCGAGGTGCTGGGAAGGTTCGCACGGCCAAGGGGAAGCTCGGAGTGGCGGTGGCGGGCTTCGGGGATGACCGAGGCGTCGGCAAAAGCTCGCCGGAGTTCGGAGGAGCTCAGGGAGAGAGGTGGCTCGGTGGCAGGGCGCTACGGGGCTCGAGAAGGGAGGTGGAGCGCGTCGGGGTGCTGGGCGGAGGGAGGCGAAGCCGAGGGGCTATTTATAGGGACGGAGGGGAGGCAGGGGCGCGGCAATTGCTCACCGGGGTGTCGGCCGGAAAAAGGAAGGGAGCGGGGAGGAAAGGAAAGAAGGGGCACGGAAGGAAGGAGATGCACGGGGAATCGGGGATTTGGTCGCGCGGTCGCTCAGGGCTTCCAAAACCGGAGGGGGCGAGGAAGGAAGGGCCGGAATCGACTCGGATTCAGTCGCCGGCGCAAAGAAGGAAAGGGGGAAGAAAGAAGGAAGGCGGGCGCTCCGCGGGGAAGAAGGGCCTGACAGGCGGGGCCGAGGTGGCAGCGAGAGCGGGGCGCGAGTGGCTGACGGGCGGGGCCCGCGGGTCAAAGAGGAGAGGGGAGCGGGGTGATAGCGGTGTGGATTGCAGCCACGTGGACCGGAGGCGGATCGGGCGGCGGGTGAGGTCTAAGTGGGAGGGGACGGCCGGATGGACCGCGCGGGCGGCGCGGCGTGCATCGGGCTAGCCAGGTGTCGGTCCGAGGGGAGAGGAAGGCGGGGGGTGGCTGACGGGCCGGGCCCGCGAGGCAGCGAGGGAGAGGGGAGGTGCGGCCTGGATGGGGCCGAGGGGAGACGTGGGCGGTCTTGGGCCGTCCACGTGTCGGCTGGAGGGAGGAGATGGGATTTTGATTTTTAGAATTTGATTTAAATTTTCAGAAAAGGCTAGGAAATTATTTAGGCCTCGGAAAAATATGAAAATACCTCCAACAATTCCAGAAAAATTCACAGAAGCTCCTGCACATATTTTGGACTAAATAAAATCATTTCCAACTAATGTTGGTATTTAATTTTTATATTTTAAAATACCTTTTAACTTTTAAAAATAGGCTTTAAACTCCAAAAAATCCAGAAAATCAAATAAAAGCCAAATAAAATCCAATTACTTTAAAATAATTAATTTGAAATTAAATTTTTCCAGAAAGCAAATTTTGGGATGTTACATTGGCTCACTAAAGCTTCTCTTTTGGTCACCACTAGAAGCACTTGGACCACCAAAGGGTTGAAGCTTCTTAGTGAGTTGCATCTCCATCTCCATCCTTCTGGCCTGTTCAACCACGAAGTTGAAGTCATATGGCATTGTAGCTGAACTCAGGGTTGAGCCCTCGACGGAACCTCTTGTCCTTCTCAAGATCATTGCTCATGACCGATGGTACGAAACAGATGAGGTTATTAAACCCCGCCTCATACTTTGATATGGTCATCTTTCCCTGCACAAAGGTCGAGGGGGTGACCTCCATCCTCTCCACAAAAGACTCTAGGTAATACTTTGCCTAAACTGCTCAATGAAGATATCTGAAGTGGCTAGACCCTGGACAGGGGTCCTACCTAAAAGGACTCCCTCCTACCAGATGTCTGCCTGATCCTTTAACTGGAAACCCACATAATGAGCCAGTAACTATGAGCTGATCTCTAAGGCTTCAAATTACCTTCCTATATAGTGCAACCAATCTGCAGCTTGGACTGATGTATCCGACCCATTGAAGGCATCTAATTGCAATGACATCCACTCATGAAGGCCCATCCTTGCCTCCGGTGCGACTGGAATGGAAGCAGCCACCACAGGGACAACAACATGTATGGTAATAGTAGGAGTTGCTGGCACTTGTTGATGAAGCGCGAAAACCTCTTCCATAAATTGCTCGTAGTAAGGCCAAGGGCATTGCCAGATCCCCAACTATAGACTGCTAAGCAGAAATAATCTCTGCGTCAAGTGCTTCCTGCTAAACCCCTGGCGGTGGCCCCACTTGGCCATGGCCTCGGCCAGCTCCATGACCACAACCTATACCCCTCAGCATCTCTGTTCACGTCAAACAAGCATTCATACAATCAACTCACAAGCATCTACATCGTAACATTACAAATTAACAATATAACTAGCGGAAACGTAAATGCAATGCTTGACCCCAAACGCAATCCTACTGTGCACTAGTGTGTGTGTGTGTGCCAAGTTTAAATTAATTATTTAACCTGTCAAGTTTAGTAATTAATCAACCTAGGTCAAGTTTTTCTTATTGAATATTTGAGTTTAGTTGTCAATTTTCTTCACCACGGATCTAACGTTTGCTCTAATACCAACTATAACACCTCAGCCCAACCTCTAAGCCCAAAATACTACCACTACTTACCATCTCTCTAAACTCACCACCATCACTATTAGATTTCGGAAACATCTCCTCTAGTTATAACACAATGAAATAGTAAACAACATACATTTAGCAATATGCATTAAAATAACTATGCCATAAATAAGAGTAGACATGTCACAACCGAAATCTTCCTGACCTAGTCATCCACAAAGAACTAATTCATAGTAAACAGGATCGATGACCAGAGTAAGAACAAATAATTCACAAAATAAAACTTGGGCTACTCGGCCCAAGAACGTTCATGATCACGTTCTCGAGAACGCTTAGGACCACATGTCTGAGAACGTCCGGAACCATGCGTCCGAGTGCATACTTAAACTTGCAAATAGAACTTTATTGAGGAAATATATAGTATCATAAAAGCTTTCCAACATTCATCATTAGTTTTCAAGGGTGCTATTGATGAAGTTCATATTAGCAAACTACTTTACTAAGGCAATTTAAGGAACACAGAGGTGATGTGCTAGATCATTAATATTGGATGTGGTGTAGAGGTGCTACTCGCATTCCCAATGCATGGCGCTTCATCAGCCACCTAAAAATAACAATAAAGCAAGCATGAGTCCAAGACTGTTCATTATCCATTTACTCTTTCTTTTTTACTAACCTTTTCTCATGCATTCACACTTAGCATGGAAACACGACGCGGCACTGCTTGGGGCAACACCATGCAGCCAAGCGGGGGGAGCAGCGTGGCATTAGGGGGTGGAGAGGAGTGACAACAACGGCTTGGGGAGGCGCATGAACGGTGTGATGGCACGCAATGCTAAGGGACGCAGCTTGGCAAAGGTGACCAACAACAAGGGGTAGTTTCCCTCCTAGCAACCCTTTAAAGGGTGCTCGGTTGGCTAGGCTAGGCTGGGCCAAAGCTGGCCAGAACTCCCTCCTCTCTTTTCTTCTTTTTTTTCAAGGTGTTACAAAACTATGGACTTTGCTTAGCATCCACTATGTGCAAGTTTTTTGCCCTCTAGAAGGGAAAGAGAGCCTTAGATGCTGCCTCTAAACATTGCAGGCAAATGGAAAGAGGCTCCAAGCTAGAGCCATCATCAAAATTGGAGATAGCCTCTAAACTTATTACACCCACCTACTAGAGAGAAGGTTAGGGTACAGAGATGAGAGAGAAATTATTTTGCTTTTAACTTATTCATTTATGGGTCCTATCTTAGAGGCAACTCAAGGTACTAAACATTACGAGAAATTATGCTAAGCTTAGAGACCACCGGTGGACCCAAGCTTAGAGGCTGCGTAGCCTCCAAATAGAGGTCGTCATCAGATTTGAGACAGCCTCGAAGCTTATTATGCCCACCTGCTAGAGAGAGGGTTAGGGTACAAAGATGAGAGAGAAATTATTTTGCTTTTAACTTATTCATCTATGGTCCTATCTTAGATGCAACTCAAGGTACTAAACTTTGTGAGAAATTATACTAAGCTTAGAGGCCATTGGTGAACACTAGCTTAAAGGCTATGTAGCCTCCAAACACTGTGATGATCATTCTTCTTTAATATAGTTATACTGTAGGGGTCTCCTTGCTATTTTCTGTTCAAATGAGGCTATCGTATCATTAGACTTCAGTATAAATTTTATAAGGTTACAGATTTATCATTGGCCTTCGTCTTTTTAGACGTATGCTAAGAGGGCACACTCACGTGTGCATGTGTGGTAGTGCGTGTTCACGTGTACATCTTTCTTGTAATAAAAAAATTACAAAAATCATTGAATGGCTATATCTAATGATAGGTTTTACAACGGTTACATGAAAACCTATGCACTGAATCCCCTCTAATTCAATAAACAGCTATATTCAACGGATATAGTTCGCAGTGCTTACGTTCAACGCTCTATATATCCTCACCGAAACGCTTTGAAATTATTTTTGCACAGCCGAAAAAGGTTGAATAGCGAACTTAGTCCCTCTTTTTTGACTTCTAAAAACCGTTTTCCTATAGAAAAATGCTTTTCTACAATAACAAGTTTTCAAATAAAATATTTTAAGACGGAATTTACAAATTGATTAGAGCAACTCCAGCAGTAGCCCTCAAAACAGGGCCCCTACTTTTTATTTGAGGGCTCTCCCTACTTTTGATGGCTCTGTTTTTTGGGCTACACTCCAGCAGGAGCCCTCAAAACAGGACCCTCAAATTCATTCTTAGAGGGGATGACACATAGGACCCACCCTCATCATCATCCTACTTTTGAGGGCCGAGAGGCAAAAAAAACTCACTCCAACAGGGCCACTACTTGAGCCCTCAAAAGTAGGGGCTCCCTCCAGACCCCAGGAATGAGGGCTCGAGGGGGAGATTTGAGGACCCCTACTTTTGAGGGCTCAAATAGGGGTCCTGCTGGAGTGAGTTTTTTTGCCTCTCGGCCCTCAAAAGTAGGATGAGGGCAAGTAGGATCCCTGCTGGAGTTGCTCTTATAGTATACATCACAGTAACTTCATTTATATCGAGTAAAATCACACACAAATCTCTTTATCTCTCTATACTCGTAAACAATTAAAAGCTATAAATCATAATAAAAAATCATAAACTGTAACTCAAAAGAACATACCCGTACGACTCAGCAATGCCGATTGCTGTGGCAAAGCCCAACGATTCAATTTACGTCGTTGAGATGGCGTTCAAGCAATTGTCCATACCATCTGATGATGAAGCGATTCTGGGCCTGCCTAGCTTTGAAGCGTTTTGAGCACATGACACATTGACACCGGGTAATTTACCTTTGTATTCATGGTCGTTGTTTTCATTTTTCCTTTGAATATGGACATGTGCCTGTACTATTTGAATAGGCATGCATGCATTTCACCTCCTAGTAAATCCCCAAGTCAAAACATGAAAATGCATGGCAATGTATACAGAAATCCATAGTACACGTCATCCCATAGATGGAAGATTTAGTTCCCGACCACGAGACACTTTGCTTTAAAGCTAGCTATGTACCACTCAACAAAATTTGTTAAACATCCAGCACAGTACAGCATATGATCTAACAATATCACAAGGCAAAGCACAATGGCACATTTACATCCACAGGTCGCCTAATCATGACGACGACCAAACAACACTGGTTCTGTCCTTTTTTAAAGTTCAAAATAAATACTGCAGTAAATAGAACTGCATGGTTTACCACATTGCCAACCAAATATCCTGTATACCCCTTGAATCACCTCCCCTATCATGCTTCAAGACTGGTTCCTGGACTGAGATTCCGACTGTACCCTCTGGCGAACTTGTTGAAGCAAAAGTTTCAAGTAGTCCTAAGAAATAACATTAATTTGCAGGTTAGGGTAAACATCAAGGGGGAAAACAAGGTACTACAGTTTTGAAGGGAAAAAAAACCACACTATCAACAAACAATAATAATCCCCTCAAATTTGATCAACTGTATAGTTTGTATGTATGGTATACCAGTTTTTCTTTTAGATCGAATGGTATACCAGTATCAATAAACGCAAATACCCATTTGCCTAATGGACCACGCTTTTCTTTACAGTTCATATTAGATATGGTTATAACATAATCTCACACTGTAGCATACAGCAATAATCTAACCCCACAGTACCTACGAACTACACAATATGTTATGACAGATTGGAGCTTATACTAAATTGTGAAGAAAATTATAGAAAACATACATCGATTAGCTCTGGATCACTGACAAGCTCTTCAAGCATGCCCTGAATGCTCTCATCTTCACCATAAGCCTGAGCAGCAGTTTCAAGGACAGCACTGAAGATATCCTCAGGGGAATCATGCTGCTCAATGCGTTGACAAGCTTGGTGAAGATCAATCTGCCCATGAAAAAAAGAACATGAGAGATACTGCATACAGAAGATTCAGGATTTGACACTAACAAAACTACCTCAAGGAAAAGGATGGCTAGCATCTAATGTGTGTACCAAAATAAACAAAAGATGAATAATTCTATTTTTCTATTATACACCAACACTTTTCAACTCTTTATATGGAAGAATATTTTTAATATTCAAATATAGCATATTCAAAAAAGCAATAGCACTGACCTACAAACTTTGTACTCATCACCAAATTTCTCCACAAACCAACCATAAAAGCACAAGTGAAATTACTGAGCAGTACTATGACACTAGGTAAAGGAGGGCACCGATTAGGGGAGGAATAGACCTAGAATAGCTAGCCAAAAAGAAGCACAGACTTAGGGCCTAGAAGACTTTGATCGTTCATTGCTTGTCAAATAAGATATTGAACCTATGTTTATCTAGAGGTGTCCCTAACAAGGATGACTAATAACACAACTAAGATTCTATCTGCTAACATAGTTTGGACTTGGAACAACTGAAGGACTAACAATTAAAGACATGACCTGGACTGCTACACGAAGAAATATTAATGAAGACTTGACTCTATCCTTGAACTGGACTCTGCTCATGCATGTTGCGTTGCTTATCCTCAGGAGTCAGGTATATATGGCCATCTGGCCATGGCTCAATCTGAAGGACTGCTGCTGCAGTGCACTGGCCTAGCTGACACGTCTACAACAAAATGAAGGCAGTTTTATTTATTCAATAGGATAGCTTACCTGAGAGCTTCCGCCATCTAAAGCATCACCTACTCTCTTGTTATTGTGTCGAGGCTGCAATCTAGATTCTCCACTATTTGTAACAACAGGACGAGCCCCAGCTCCACCAAGAACTTGTGATACAACTGGCATCATGTGCTGCATCATTCTAGATAAGTCAATGCCACCTTGATCCCTTCCTGGCCCATCAACATTTTGCACCATATTGCTTATAGTATCCATCATTGCAGGGCTCTGTGTACACTCTTCCATCATGTTCCTCAAATCGGCTGCCGAACCCACCCCTGTTTGTGCTGCTACATTTGATAATAAATTGCCAAAAACCGGGTTGTTGAGCACACCGGATATCATGCTGCCAATATCAACTTGCCCTTCACCACCCTGTCTTCTCGGAGGCATTCCACCAGCAAACTGACGTGTAGAGGACGGAGGGGCAGAATCTGTAACGCTGCTTCTGCTTGCATCAGTATTTTGTGAAACAAGGGCTTGCAGAACCTGCTGACCCATCGAAACAGCTTCTTGGCTTTCACTGACAGAAGAGGAATTAAGGGGATGACCAGAATTACCACTACTCCCAGATGGCTTTGCTGTTCTGCTCCGTCTCTGCAAGTGTGCTTAATCAATAAATTGCAGCTAACCACAACAAATTCTAAACCCACAACTTATAGATATTATTGACAACAAAATACAGACTGAACAAGGAAATTCCTAGAGACAATAGTACTACACTAAAACTCATTAGTCATTAGTTAATACCTTAGGCTGCAGACCTCCACCAAGACCTAGAGGTTCAGGCCCACTGGCACTAGGTTTAATGGACTCTGCAGCTACTTCATCTGATGGTTTGTTCTTCTGTGCAGAAGAATATTCTGCTGATATGCTCAAAGGAACATCATTGGTACAGGTGGCTGTAATATGTCCAGCTAAGCTGGCTGCTGATAATTCCCCAGAATCTGTTCTAACATTATCCACATGGATCTCTTTCTTTTGTGCATCTTGTTGAATACTATCGACACTGGAAACACTTATGGTACTGCTGTCTTGCGATGTTAAATTGGGATCAGATGTATTTGAAGGTAAAGTACCTAATTAGAGCAATTAAAACAACAGGAACGCCAAAGGATTCAGTACACTTTCTACTAGAGGAGAAAACTCACAATACTTCAAAAAGAAAGGAAAAATACCTGCTCTAGTTAAATGAGATTGCACATTTAGTGAAGTTTGTCCATGGTTAGAACCCGAGAGCTCATTTTCCAGTTGTGCACTTGCTGGTGCCGCGGAACTCAAGGTGCCAACTCCATTGTTTGTAGTTGGGTGAGATCCCTGATCTGAAGTGTTTTGCACAGATGATAAAACCTGGCCTGGTGGATTCGCAGTCAATGCACTGGCTACTTGTGCAGTTACCTGTGCCACTATAGAAGGAATGCTAGTAACACCACCTAGAGAAGCTTGTGGAACAACAAATGTTGAATTTGGTTGAGATCCATTGCCCACTGCAATCTGAGAACCTTGAGAAATGGTTGACTCATTAGGCACGGCTACTTGACTTCTCACTTGAACAGGCAGGATAACACTTAGGACATGGTTTGGGGCCTCAACTGAGGACCTTGCAGGAATAGCTGCAACAACTGTTCTTGTTGGCAATCTACGTGTTGAGTTACTGCCTTGAGTCCTTTCTACATTTTGGCGGCCCTCATTCACAGCACCCCCAGAAGCGGCGGTTGTACCAACAGATGAACCGCTTGTTGCAGTATTAGTACCTTAGCAAAGGATAACAACAGTCAGTGGAAGCTCATTACAGATGCAAATGCAAGTAGTACTCATTACAACTTCAAAATGAAAGGCTACCAAAATGTAAGTTTCCAGGTGCAAATAAATTCTGTTTGACAACTGTTATGATCTTTGGATATAGATTGTAGGTGAAGAGGACCCCCCCCCCCCCGGCGGTCCATAACAATTATAGATATAATACTACAGAAACCAACCTTAAGATAAACTACCTAACTAACAGATATCATAAAATCAATCTATCCTAACAACTCAGTCTTCTAATCTAATCTCTTACTTGCCACCCAAGAGATGCTGCTGCATGAACAGTAACACACTCCATATCTCATTGTGGGCACCATGCTGCCTCTAAACCCACACTGTAACAACAACAGAGTATTGATCTAGACAGTATACTGAGGACACGATATCTGAAAGCTACCATAGCTGATACTAATATGAACTTTTTGGTTCTTAAGTATAATACTATTAGTTGTTAATGTCCGCATGTCTGTCATCGCAAGGTTTACAAAGCAGATCTATTTCCTCATATTATGACAACGTTTATGAGATGTCTAATACCTAACATCCTCAGACAAATGAGGATTCCTCATGTAGAAGATAATTAAGACAAAATGTAAAGCCTGTTTTAAGGGTATTATAATTTATAATAGGCAATAAGGAGGCAGCTTGGGTCTCTAAGCGGACATTTAGATTGTTCAACAATCCAGTTAATTAACATTTTTTTCAGAGGATGTTAAGTTTGTGGCAGCTTCATGATTCAGCTCAGCATCCTAAAAAACAGAATTTGAAATATGACCTTACCACTAACATGGATATTGGCACCAGGTGTTCGAGAGGGATCAACAATGCCAAACGCACCAGAAACTCCACCCAAAACTGGTATGCTGGAAACTCCAAAAGTTGGAGTATTTGGAAAGGACGGCTGCGCATTGAGAGGTGTCATTGTGATTGGCGTGGCAAAACACAGCAAAACCAACATGAGTAAGTATCTCAATATGTCACCTGAACCATGATTGGATTTGGTCCCGTGGAGTTGATATAAACAGCAGATCCAGCATTTACAAAAGCATCAGCCTGCAAAATTAACAAGCATTCAGAATAATTAGAACGTGCAAAAGTTAGTTAAATAATATAGTAGAAAAAAAATGTGCATACAGGAGATGAACCCATCCGAAGCATCATCATTGTCCGGCCAAGCTCCAAAAGCATAGCACCCAAATGCTGCATTGCTACACCCAACTGAGTCGATTCATTCTGAATCTGGCTACGTGTAGATGCATCACCAGAGGCAGCATCTCTCTGAATGTGTTGTGCGAGGTGCTGAAACAGAATATCAGGTAAATGGGGGTTATAAAGATGTCCAAAAAGAAGTTTGCATCTATGAAATCAAAATTCAGATCAGATATTTCACAGTATCAGGTAAACAGGGCAAGGGAACTTTTGAGTCTTTTTTGTTGGTTTAGATTTCCATAATGTTGTCTCAAAAATGAAAGGACAAACTTAAAAAGTGAAAAAATGGTAACATCCATATTTAAAATTTGAAGAGCATTGGTTACTGATTAGTGGATTACAATAGAAGGAAAAACAATAATGAAATATAATATTAACCAGGGGGCTAAATCAATGTTATGAAGACGTCGCCTAAAAGTCGGCGAGGCGTCCAGGTGGCCGGAGGGGGACGCCAGGGGCAATCGCTAGCGCGTGAGGACTTAGACGGTGCTGGGCGATGCCTAGGCGTCCAGGGCATCGCCAAGACATTGTGGTGGCCGCCTAGGGGGAGGGGGCTTCAAAGGACCGAAAGCCGAAGTACCCGACGGCCTGACCCGAAGTAGTCTTCTCCAGTTGATCTGCTGCTTGGTAGGGTTTCTCCGGGAGATCTCCCGCAGCCGGCGCCGTCTCACGGAGCTGCTACTTCCTCCCGGCGATCTGCAACCTCATCCCGCTGATCAGCAACCTCCTCCCGCCGCCGGCGTCGAGCTGCTGCCTCACCTCCTCCCGCCGCCTTCCCCGAGCTGCTGCTTCTCCAGTCACCTTCGGCTTCCCGCTCTAGCACCGCCGGCTTCACTCTCCAGCGCCGCCGCTCAGGTGATCTCAGATCTCCTCCCTCCTCCGGCTTCCCTCTTCTCTGCTTTCTCAGTTTTGTGGAGACTGGAGAGCCGAGAGTGGATGGACCGATGGACAGTTGGGAGACGATTGAAGTCGCGAACTAGTGAATAGTGATCATTGAATTATGTAGTGAATAGTGATCATTGAACCATTCATAATAGTTGTGTGCTTGTGCCTTAGTGTATTATTGTGTTGTACTCAATATCCACCATGTTTGGATCTGCAGTAAGAAAATGCATTAGGTTTTGGTGGAAGGCGGTGAGAGTGTGACTTATGATCCATCCAAGGATCCGAAGAGAAAGGCCAAATCAAAAGACCCAAGATGGAAATACACGTTTTGGCAAGCCAAGTCAAATGGTGGAGCTTACGGTTGCTATGGATATGTGTAAGGAGAAGCTCAAGGAGAATTTCACTAGGAAGGAGAGATTGTTGGAGAGGATCATGGAGATTGTTGACCGGCGATGGGAGGATCAAATGGAGTAAAACTTGCATGGGGCTGCATTGCTTTTGAATCCACAAAGGTTTTTTATATCTTGGAAAGTGATAGTGATTGTGCAACAGTCATAAAGAATACTTTTAATCGAGTGATGATGAAGATGTTTAACGGTGATGAACATTTGCTCTCCAACATTGATGTCCTAGCCGATGACTATGAGCAAACTCATGCTAACTTCGATACCACACTTGTCAAGATGCAATGGAAAAAGATGAGTCCTTGTGAGTCCTCAAACTTTAATAGTTTATGGTACAATTAGTTCTTTACTCCATTATTAATCTTTCTAATATAGGGCTTTATGTTTCACACTTTACCTTTTAGTGGATTTGTGGAAATCAAACGGTAGCCTAGCTATCCCACTACAAAAAGTTGGGAAGCACATTGTTGGCCTTTGTTGTTCCTCATCCGGTTGTGAACGCAACTGGAGTACATTTGAGTTTGTAAGTATTAAGTAAAGCAAACAAAAGTTCATTAATTATGTGTTGTTTTTTCAATTATGGGTTGTTTATGATTCATACTTTCATTTATGGGCTATTTTTGTTTCCATTTTGTAGCTTCATACCAAGAAGAGGAACCGGTTGGAGTTTAAAAGATTGAATGATTTAATTTATATCTCATATAACAAAAATATTGCATCAAGGTTTCAAAGGCTTAGTGAACAAGATAACAAATCCAACCCTTTATTTTTTGAAGAGTTCAAATGGGATAATGAGTGGGTCAACAAGGATGCTGCATCAGCTGCACAAGTGCATGCTAGTGAGGATGATCTTCTATAGTCGCATGTTGATGAGGCTCTTGATGCAACATCCTCGCTTCGCGAGCGCAATTTTCCTAGGAGAGCTCGTGTGGATGTTCAAGTTCATGTCGACATGCATCTTCATCTACTCGTGATCATGAGGAAGATGTGATGGTGTGTGATGATGAAGATGTTGAAGATGAGTTTGGACAACCACCACCACCTTATAAATGGTGAAGAACGTGCTCAAATTGAGCTTGTGCATAGGAAGGAGCTAGAGTTGGGTGATGAATGAAAGACTAGGATGAAAGTAGAAGATTTTTGAGTTATTTTGTTGTCATATGATGCACTCATGCTACTATCACATTTTATGCCTCTTATGTTGTCTTGTGTGGACTGTAGATGTCTACTTATATTATAGAGTATGGACCTTTTTAAGTTAATGCTATTTGCTATTATTGACCTTATTATTAAGTGTTTTATTTTTTATCAGTTGGCTCGGTTCTCTAATATGATTGTTCCAATCAAGATAATTGCTTGAGCTAATGCAGCATTTTTTTATTGACAGGCTGGCAGCTGAACCTTCCTCACGGATTTGATATATATAGCTTGGGCCTCATATTCTTACAAAAGGTATGTAGTATACCAACCCATTAATTTGTGCTATTATGTTGCATGGTTATTTAATTTTCGGTCATATAAGGTATTTCTTGTATTTATTACTACTGTCTAACTGCTATCGTCTAACTATCGTTATGGCGGGCGCCTAGTGGACTAGACGTCCAGGCGCTCCAGGCTCACCGCGACTTGCCCTTGGGCTAAATTATACATCAACAAGATACCAATGTAAAAGGTGAACCACTCTAAAGCTAAGAAGAGCAGAATATAACTACAGGATGGAACAACTAACATACGGAAAGAGCAGAAGCAGCACTGCCACCAAGAAGTTGTTGGGCCCTTTCGATGACTGAAACCAGAACCTCAGGAGTAGGAAATCTTTGGTTTAGAAAAGCATCATCTGATCTTGGTTGTTGCTGGGCGTTTGAATCCACAGATGGAATACCTTCATTTATAGCACAAAAAGGAATGTGATTATCTTTTATAACAAGCAACAAATTAACCAATTGCCAAAACAAATATGATACCATTATTCTGTAACACTTGGTCCATTCGATTTATATACTCCAAAAGAGTCATCAGAGAATCAGGTATAACCTGTCACCAGTGCTAAAAATTAAAAGAATAAAACACAGATGGCAAAACAGGAGGAAGAAAAAGAAAGGGCAACATGTTAACCATGTTGCGAGGAATTGCCCCTGCTGGTTGAAGTTGTGATACTTGGATCTGATGGTTCAGAATTGAAAACCCTGGATGTGCTGGGTTCCCTGGCTGAGTTCTTCCACTTGCATTATTGACCCCTTCCGGTGCAGTGGTTAAAGGCACCTGATTAAACAGCAAGAGAAAAGTTAAATATTGAGATGTCTCAGTTGCCCTAAATAGACCTAAACAAGAAATGCCTTATTACCGAAAATGTAGTGTTTGTGACACCACCAGGCATCCCATGGCCCAGGGAACCAAGAATATCCCGAACACTCTGCACACATAACAGAAGGGGGGAAAATTATACCAATGAACAAGTGAAGCATTTGGTGCCCAGTTAGACAAATATACAGAACGCTAGAACAAAGCATATACCCTAGCCATGTCATCTAGCATCCCCTCAGAATGCATAGCCTCTATAATTTCCTAGAAGAGAATAAACAAAAACAAATTCAAATGAAAAAAAATAAAAACAACGCGCAGCTATTGCTAAGAGCTAAGCAGATTGGTCAATTTTCAAAAACACGTGTAAAAGAAACAACCATGGTAGAAGCATACCCTGGAAATATCACCTAATATTCCTCCATTTCCAGCAACATTAACTGCACCAAAGACAAGAATGTGAAAGGTTTATCAGGGCCATGCGCAGGATATTGTTATAGAAGCATATCCTAAGAATAATGAGAGATGTGTTGAATTCAGTAGCAACCAGTTACATCTAAAATGAACAAAGGTACAGAAAAAATAGTCCATTACCAGAAAAGTCGTACAAAAGCATATTACCTAAATTGATCAATAATGCATCTACATAGGCTTACAAAGAACTAGAGTTTAACCAGTGTTAACGCAAAGACAGTTAAATAATGATGCTCATAGTATACTAATGCAAAACATAAACCAGAGGAGCCCTACATCAGTTTTAGTAGCCTGAAATACGTTTTTTAAAACTGAAGTAGCCTGAAATACTTAACTAGCTATTTTCGTCCATAACTACCTAGAATTATTTTCAGCCCTTCCAAGTACAAAGAATATCCATCCTGGAGCATACCATATACTGCAGTTTTTGTTTAACAAATATAGGGGAAAAAAGAGGAAAACATAATAATGAAGAGTACAAATGCACAAATACATTATTTTAGCTCATAAGAATACCTAAGCAGAGCACGGGATCAAGTAGGTATAATAAATCATAGCGGCATATCCAGACATTGGGTGCCTTCAGGATTGATAGTGTAGTCATCAAATCAACCACAGATCTGACTTACCATTAGCATGGGTGTTTTCTTCAGAAGTTCCATAAGAATGTTGGCCTTCAGCTGTGCGTCGAGCAACCAAATGCAATGTATATCCATCTTCCAAATCTTGGAGGTTATCAAGGATACAGATAACAGAACTGCGACCGTGAGCAATAAACACGATCCACAGATAACTGTGGCAGCAAAGCAATTTAAAAGCATCCATCCAAGTATCGGACAAACATTTATACAATTGACATATCTCAAGAAAAACTAATATAATGATAAGTTCTTCAGAAAATGACAAATCCCACCATGAAGTGATGAAAACCAATAATCAAGGACAACATCCTATCACTACACGTAATCTTCTATAAAATCAACTGACCTCCTCAAGTTCACCAATATACCCATTGCTTAGATGATTTGAGGTTCTCAATTTCACATCCATATTTGTAAACAATCCAAGCTTAACCACTTCAATATGCCATTGACCTTTATGTCTTTATCTCATTCTAAGGCTATTATTCAAATTACCACCAAAGCAGGCAGCTTTATTTCCATCAAACGAAACAAACACTCTACTCTTCTGCCAGACACAAAATCACCCTTATGGCTCCAAAAAAAATTCTCATCGCTAACAACTACGATGTGTAACTAGGCAAGTAAAAGAAGGAACAAGAAACCATGCAGGTAAATAATGTATATAGTACAGTCATCAAAGATAACAAGTGAAGTGGGCATTCAGATGGTTCAAGTATACTCATAACCTTGACGAAAAAAAAAAGCACAAACAAAAAGGATACGGTATTCTGATAGGAGGTGATCATCCTTCAAGACTCTTCCTCTAAAAATCAAGCGCTGCTGGTCCACAGGAATCCCAGTTGCACCTACAATCTTCTCTTTTAGGACCAAAACAGGCACCTAAAAGAATTTGGCAATTAGCTCTTCCCAAAAATATTATGCATAGGAATATTCACTCCCCTGATTCTAAATACAAGAACTGATAATTAACAGGGAGTTGAATATTTCATAGCATATCTAGCACTTCAAAGCAGTTCATCAGTAAACAGGCAGACAGGCAGGCACGAGACCAAACTGTCAAGAAGAGTATAGCATAATTACATTCTTCTCAACACGAAGCTTGTGGACTTGTGAATCCAGGGTTTTGATATTGATCTCGATGGTGGACTCTGGATCATCACCAGCTTTTACTGTCGAACTGCTGGCCCCGCTGGAAGCACCATGAGCCATCCTACATTGACAAGAACGGAAGAAGTGTCAATAAATCAAATCCAAATCCAGCGCGTCGAGCAACCAAATCTAGTGCGGTTCCACCCCGCCACCCACAGAGAAGCGCCTCCCACGTGGGCCGATCCGCACGGACGAATCAACCACGGCATCCACAGGGGAAAATGGTATTTTTGGGGGGAGAGAGAAGGCGCGACGCGAACCTGGCGGGAGCGGAGGCGGGGAGCGAGTCGCGGAGGCAGCGGCAGCGGTGGCGGCGATCGGATCGGGGGGGCGGCGGTTGCTCCGGCACGAGGGGAGCGGGATTTTTATTCCCCTGCTATTTTTAGGGTTGTGACTCTAGGGAAGGAGGGTATCTGTCCAGACTCTTCCGGATAGTTCCACGGCTGAGTTGGTCTCTCCCTCCGTCAGATGGCAACCAGGGCATGACTTTCCCTGTTCACATTAACTGTTGGGCGATGGTACTTAGGATGGGTTATTTCTTGCCGTTGCTTATGGTTTGAATTTTATTTTTTACATAAGAAAATATAGAGAAGGATATTTACATACGATTTTAGTTGATATAGATAAAATCGACATAGTATCTACTATAATTAACTTATAAATTTCGCCTTGAAAAGATACCACTTGAAAGCTGATTACTATACATAAGCCATAAGTCATAAGATGAAAAGAAGGAAACCTAGTTGTGGCCAGGGAAAAATCTCTCGGACTGAAAAAATTTCGCCAAGCAACGAAAGGATCGAAAGAGAAAATTTCGGACGCAATTTTCAAACAGCATTTGAATTTTGATAAAAATTTAACGAAAATTTGGATGAAATTCGGATAAATTTCAAATAGAGCCAAATTTGGCCAAAATTTGACCGAATAGTTCTTATTTTGGAGGGTAATGAAAAGGGCGAAATTTCACGAAATTTCGGACGAAATTGTGAACCATGGCTGTGGCTGATAGCTTTTAGCTAAAAATAAATAGTAGTTACTGAAATAAATAGTATTTTAGAAGAAGTGAATAGCGGTGAGAAAAGTGAGGGAGATATGCATGCACGAGACAGGAGCAAAAGGAGTGAAATATATGATACATCCTTAACCCCACTTTTTCTTTAGAGTGAGACGAGAACGAGAAGAGTAGATAAGTTATTTTCAAAAATCAGATATTCATATTGACTTCTAATTTTTTAAGCAAAATTCGCATCATAAACAAAATATGAATGGCCAAAAGACTTTTCTTTCTCTAAGGATCTTTTCAAGGCATTGCTGCATGCATTAATTGTGTGTTTCATCCAAAATTTACTTATATACTTTGAGCACTCTAATTTGTAGGTTAGTTTTTTCCCGACGAGTTAGAAAGCGATATGGCGATCATAGCTGGGCGGATCGCCCTTCGGCAGCTCGGCGCCGCCCGAGCTCCCTCGCCGCCCCCCCAGGGCGCGCCGCGATAGCTCAAGTGCTTCACCGGTGATGCCGCTAGTGGGAAAATAGTGAAGAAGAGGAAGCAGGTAAAATCTGCGGATAGATTATTGGAAGTTTCTGGTGGAGATGATGGTGGCGAAGGTAATGTTCTTGCCCAGGACGGAGAGAAGAGCGGTAAGAACTAAGAAGGTGAGGTTCTCGATGAAGAATAATCTAGTTTGGAAGCCCCACAATCCTTTACCACCGCAGTGTTTGAGGCTGCCACTATCTGCTACTCCAAGAGGGAGTGCACTAAAAAGGGGAGTTCAGCCTGGGCCTATAAAAGAAACCTCCACGTTGGTGAAGAAGACTAAGCCAAAAGCAAAATCGGCTAAGAAGATTTTGAAGAAGAAACCTTCCTCAGCTGTGAAGCGCTTGCGGAAGTTGCAAAGCTTCTCTGCATGAACTCTTGAATGTATGATGCCATGACAGTCAATACCTTTGTGCCTTTTCAATTGCGTTTTATTATTACTTAATTCTTGTTCGCTTTGTAGGTTATACTCTGTTGACTCTGCTACTTTTGATATTTGATGGATTGTTTAATGATATGTCTTGTCATAGTGCATTCACGATAATCATGTGGTGATCACTACTAGGTAATAGCAGTAGCCTTTTTTATCTCTCAATATTGTAGGAGGCTTTTTAATGAATCCCGTTTTGTTCTAACTAATAACTATTCACCTTCTTGCTATCACTAACAGTGTACTGGTTTGTAAACATAAGTTGCTTCCTACTGGTTCGTAAATATGAGTTGCTTCCTATAAATTGGATGCACATGGAATAATGTTAGTGATGAAGAATTCTTCTCAGAAACATGGTTTCCCTTTTGAGGAACCTCTTTCTTAGACAGCGTAATAACTTTTTACAGCTACTGGTGTATGACTTGAAGAAATCCTCATAAATATTGTTTGCATAATAAAGATAGCCATTGATATGTTTTGCTCCTGTGATTATACTTTGATGGGCAATGCCCTACTTGATAGCATTTTGTAATTTTGGTGTAATTTAGGGGCAGATTGAATGCAATGTTAACCTTGCAATTTAGAATTTGTTTGTTACATATGGATGCAGAATGGATATATCTTCTGCAATTTCACTGATGTTATGTCTGTGAAAGTGGGCTTGATGTCTCCACAGCTTGGCATATTCCCCATAATGACTTGATGGTGTGCTATATCAAGCGAGAGATATTCAAAGGACTTGATCGTGAAAAAAATCAAGAAATGATTTGAAGACATGAAAACTTGAAGAATGAAAATGCTTTGTTCTCCTAAACGTACTTAGTTATTTACTGGTATATTTTTTGTCTTCTTTTTTATTGCATTTTTTTATATTCTATTATCGAATTATTACACTACTGATTTATCTATCTTTCACAATTGACAGGTTGTTTCTTTCACAGCTCATCTACAATTGTGGATTAAGCTTCATTAGTGAGGTATTTTTCATTGTCCTTCCGTTAT
The DNA here is from genome assembly GCA_036346575.1 of Dendrocalamus sinicus. NCBI lineage: Eukaryota > Viridiplantae > Streptophyta > Magnoliopsida > Poales > Poaceae > Dendrocalamus > Dendrocalamus sinicus. Next base: position 9,356,526 of record CM070675.1, read on the forward strand.
CTACATATGTTAACATGCAAATTGTAGTTGTTGTTTCTATTTTGTATCACATACTTTTATTAGTGTGATTGCAACATAGTTTGATCATGGATTGTTTTGCTTTTGGGTACTACTGTTTATTTCACGCTTCTGACTTCAGCCTACTTAGTTTTTTTCTTGGGTCCATCACTGGACTTCGCCCTACCTAGATTTTTTTTCTGGGTCCGCCACTGGTCATAGCAATAGTAGTTGTTGGCGACAAGCGGTGGTGGGAAAGTCGACAGAGGAGAGCATGGCTTGTAGAGGGAGAGACAGAGGGGATGGACAATGGTAGCGGATAGCTAGCAGGGTGAGACAGCCATGCTACACCGGTGATCCGATAAGTTTAGCGATGCTGATGCTGAGGGTGACAACGACGTTCGCTATAGCAAGTAGGTGTGCAATTCATTCGTACATACACAGGAGAGGACGATGATAGGAGTGAAGTTCAAGCTCTAATAATAGAAAACATGCAAAATAGTTTAAACAAATAAAATGTGTAGACAAACCTTTTTATTTGTTATGCAAAAATGGAACATACATGACATAGGTGGATTTTTTTAGAAATGGCATCATTTAAATAAATATTTTTAGCTTTAACCATCAGTATAAATTTTAAAATGGGTTAGAAATTTAAACTTTTCTTCCAGAGAAATTTAAATTTTTAGCTGCACCTATTAGTAACTGAACACATCAAATAGTACAAATCCTAAACTTCTACTAGGATAAAAACATATCACCGGATTGGAGAATACTCTCAATTTCACTAAACTTAGGACAAATCGTTTGGAACGTTCATTCAGGGTGTGTTTGGTTGTCTGAATCTCCTTCGTCCTGGTTGGGTGAATCCGTATAATCTGAGAAAGAGCCTGTTTGGTTGCTCAGATGAGTGGATGCACTGCATGAGCGGATGCAAAATACGCCTCATCTGGATGGGTGGATACGCTCAAAATGAGCTTCACCGCCATCCTAGATGGGTTGATGCAGTGTATCTTATGCGGTCCCACGTGTCGACCTCTCGGTTTGGTAGATCGCATCCGCTCATACAGCAACCAAACAAAGATCTCGCTTTTTGCATCCGCTCATGCAACCTCACAAAACATCTTCTTTTTCTGAAATACGATTCCACTCAGCCTGCATCCACTCAGTCAGGATATACGATACAACCTCCATCCACAAACCAAACACACCCTCAGTCTCTCCTTCCCGATTGAGCAACTTTTGTTTGGAACTAGCTACGAAAGCGCGGCGACACGCCGCGCTAGCTACCGTGTGGACTGAAGCAAAAGAGACGATAATTCATGGGGAGTTTCTTAAAAAAAATCGAGGACGCATGCGTAATTTCGGAAAAACCAAATGTCTTTTTCGCAAAAAACCGAGGACCTATAAGGACCTATACGTAACTAAAAAAGACCTATACGTAATTTTAGAAAATCACGGGGCGCTATCCAACAAAGGATGCGCAATTTCGGTGAAGTGGAGGGTTCTTTCTGAAAAAACCTGACAGAGATCTTTTTGCGAGAACGGAGGACCTTTACATAATTTCAAAAAATACAGGGACTTTTTTTGTAAAAAAGCTGATGTGGCATGGCTCCCAGCCGGGAAATCCCCCGGCTGTAATATAGGTATTATTCAGTGCCAAGACCATAACAAACAAAAAACTTTTGGTATAGCTAAGGTTCTGTTCGTATTAACTTTTGTTTAGAAAAGCCAAAAAACCAATATAAAGACCCAGCTTTTTGAAGTGTCTTCTCTACTCCTCTCGTTACCATCTCGCTCTGGAGATAAGCTAAGAGGTCACGGATGTATCATGTAACCCACTTATCTCACTCCCATTACACGCATATGTCTCTCTCACTTTTTTATCGATTGTCCTTTCTGTCTAAAAATCATTTCTTTCAACTAATACTACTCATTTTCAATCAAAAGCTATCATTAAAAGCTAATACAAATATACTCTAAATACCCATGTGCTCTCTTCTTCCATAAGAATTGATTTCAGTTCTTATTTAGAATATAATATAGCACTTCCTACACTTCCTGTTGCAATTGCAAGTCCAAATCCATACACTTGCTGCCACGACTCTTGTCCATATCCATATATCGGGTGCCTTCATCAAAGCAATTTGAAATACTTGGGGTGTGTTACTGCTTTGTCTTTTTCTGCAGCGTGATCACTGATCGATGATGCCATACTAGCATACGTGAGGTTAACTCAACATCATCACTTATCTATAAAAAAGATTAATATCCATTTTGCACCTCCATTCAGCTGCAACATGATCGCTTTAAGCTAATTTAGTAATAATATGTATGTATTCCCAAATCGAAACATGGATCCCCCGTCTAAACGATCCTAGTAGTTTCAAATCCTTTTCCACTATCACGCCGACTATTTCAGGAAATTAAAAGGTCGTGATGACTAACAGCGTGCTTGGTTGCCAGCCAGAGCACGCCACCGCCACCGCCTAAGCTGCGGCGCTAGTTTTGGCCGCCACACTCGAGAACAACAGTGAAAAGTTGTGGCTGCCGCAGTCAAATCACCAACCAAACACTGCAATTTTTCTGTGGCGCTGCCTAACGTTTGGCGTGGCATCCTTTCGCGTGGAACCAAACACGCCCTAAGTGACACGACTTTATAAGTTCAGTAGCTGACATCAGTTTGCAATTTTCGTTGAGGACCTTAGATACGATTTTCTTTTCTTTTTTTTTACTAGAGGAAGTAGTTTTGCATGAGAAATACCTGAAACTGTTAAGAATTTTGTATCAAGTCAGAGTCATTAGTTTCTTGATGTGAGCTTGTGCCAAACTGCCAATCTGTGTTCTCCCAGGCAGACGTGAGCAAATCTAGCTCTGCCTCGATCGGGCTGTTTTACATTGCTGGTGCACCAACAAATTTCAAGCCTAACTTGAAAACTAATGAACATGTTTGGTGTAAAACTGAGAAGTTTGGAAGAAGCACAGCACACGGCAACAATCTTGTTCTTTTGGACTACAGCTGATGATTTTTTGTTATAGCACGGGCGTTTATGAGAATGAACTACATGCCAATAAGTCGATTCGAAAAAGATATCTCGATAAGTCGCTTCGAAAAGACAACGAAAAAACCATCCCATTTGTTTGTTCAGGGGAAGCCGTAAACCGTAAGCCATAAACTAAAAAGAACGGGGGCAATAATAAGCCAGGTTGATCTCTTTTAGTTGCCGAATAAGCAATAGAGATTATAGATTATAGTCTGAATTAACGCAAAGTTAGATGTCGGGGCCTAAATGTGTAAATATGGACCCACTGTGTATTTTTGTACTAGTCTAAGATCACGTTGATACACACAGTGATAACATTGATAAAATATCATTCCAATCATTGAGATAACTAAGAAAGTAGCAAATTATTATAGAATAATAGCAATGAACCTTATAGTCAAGGTTTACACAATTGTGCCTCATAGGCTTAATGAACTAATAAACTCTTGCAGCGGAAATAAAATAACTTGATGCCATCCGACATGCCACAGGCAAATGTTTAGAGAACGCAAATCCTAGTTCGCGATGTCTTCATAGTACTCCTTGTAAATATAACAAATAGATTGTAAATCATAATTCAAAATGATACAATAAATAAGCAAGACAATTGAATTGAAAACATGAGCTACCCGTTCACTTCCCAGCTGTTCCAACATCCAAAAATTTTCTCAAAATACTATATATCTCACGTGAAATCTCTAGGCATGTCTATGACCATGGACACGACTATTTAAATAATTTTATACTCTGCAGAGATTATACAACTTTACCCATAGTATACAATTAACTCACCACGTCTGTCGTGACTCGCCATACAGAAGTATGCAATTGAGCGATTGTAACAAGGCCTTTGCAATGTTCTGTCTCAACCCAGCTCCGCCCACTAAGGTTTCACCACTGAAAGATTCCATCCACAACAGTCAGGGGCCCTCTCTTATGCCATGTGAGTCTACCTGTCTATCCTAGAACCCACACATCCCACGACAGAACCAAAGTTAGGACTTTACAAATTAATCAGCTAGGTTCATCCTGTTCTGGATATGTGGTAGTATGGTATGGCCCAATTCAATGGTGCACAAGATTCGGTCCTTAGTGATCAACTCAAGCGAAACATCCATATCCCAAAAGACATCCCCTTTACTACACGATCACTCACCCAAGTATAAAACCAATTTGTTTAACCAAGACTAATATCATCCATTGCCATGGCATAACAAATTTTACATAATTCCATATATATCATTAAGTCAAGTTTAATATAATTCATTATGTAAATGACCCTATCATATGACTAAGCATAGCTACATCAATCCAAAGTTGGTACTACAATTATGTCCAACTAATAATGACCTAATCCTAGGTTGACAATAGTTACATAGCATACAATAATCAAGGTGGACATAATGAACAACTAGATATTTAACTAGTCCCAGTAAATAAATTTGATAATAAAGTAGCAGGCAAGTTGATATAAAAACAAAGTACTTTTGTAAACAAAGGTATGAGATTTTTTAAATATAGGTACGGCATTATTAAGGTTATGACTTGCCTTGCTCGTACACAGTTGCTATTAGATCTTAGTCTTTGAATCCATCTCTCGCTCTGCAGGATCATCGTCTACCGGAAAAGAAAGCAAGAAATGTAAATAAACACCAAAAAGAGGCTCAAATGAACTCCAAATGAAATAAAATAGTACTAAAATGAAGAGCTCAATTTTAGAAAGAAAAGGAATAAGAACGAAGTCAATCGGAGTTAGAATGGACGAGACAACGCTTTTGGAAATTTGAATAGAGGGAAATTCAAGAAAATACCAGAGGAGACAGGGTATGGGTAATGACAGATGGGGTCCACTGATTCTTTTAGATTTTCCAAAATAAAAGAAATTTGGAAAAGCTATTAAAGGCTGGCAAGTGGGCCAGGGTCCATGGGGATGGATCGACCTATGATAGACCAGGCTCATGCAGCTTGGGTATATGACACATGGGGTCCTTATGTATGAACAAGGAAGTGTCAAAAACACAGGAGACAAAACCAATGGTATGAATGTATGTAGCAAAGCATTGTTACCACATACGAGGAGCCTATTTAAGACCATACTAGGATTTACGAACAAAGAAGTGTCAAAAACAAAGTGGAATTTGTTTTTAAAGATCCACTTGCCAGTCAACTAGAGGGCGAGGAACCAGCAACCAGGTATGGCTGTCAACGAGGGTTGTGTACTCATCTGTCATAGTTTGACGCTAATGTGGATCGAAGAGCTATGCACGATATGTCTTAGGGATGGGAGAAATCTCGGGATGAGTGGCTAAGAGGTTCACTCACTCCACAGGTTTGACAATACCATGCTTGGCCCGAGTTACCACATGATGAGGCCCTAGCATTGGCTGAGCAACAGGGTGTGATCTAGTGTAGGATAAGAAACCACAGCAGGGGAAAGAGTTTTCGCAGTGGGGGAAATGCTTGCCATGAGAAGAATGTGGCAGGTGAGAGGGCTACCGTGGCAGGTGAAGGAGTTGCTGCGGTAGATGAAAATGCTACAACAAGGGGCGTCTCCTGCAAGCGTGGCATGATAGCAAGGCGCGTGACAATTCTGGGTAGTGGGGAGGTAGTGGTCACAAGATCAAGGAGAAAATTAAGTGAACATGGGTCAATCTTTGGTTGGAGAGTGGAGAGGGAAAAATCGACTAACTGTCATGGACAGGAACACATAAGGAGATGTTCGGGAGCCAAGGGGTAGGTAGTGTAACAGTCCCTGGAACTATTTCATTGAAGAGTTTCTTTCTTGGTTCGAAGGCCCTTAACAGAAAAGGTAAAGGGGTCTAAACTCTATGGAACATAAATTATCTCATGTGAACTTTTGGGCAAACAAGATTTTTAATGAGAGAAGAAACAACAAGAGCATCATTAAGGAGAAAGGAAGTGGAGGGCACTAGGAGTGGACCACGACTAGAGTGGGAGATAGGGAAGGTAGAGCCGTTCCCGATAGTATCGTAAGGAGGGTATGGAGGCAGGGAAGAAAATTGGAGGGTACCATCATCGGAGGGCATGTGGGATGTTGTGCCGGAATCCATGATCCAACCACCCAGCATGGGGAGATTGTTCAGGGAGGCAATCAGTCCTGACTGATCCCATGTAGGTACAATTGAAGAAGACATGGCAGTGGGGGCGAACATGTTGTTGTACGCCTGGGGTGGCAGTAGAGGCTACACATCGAGGACGCCAGCACCGACGGATGAGCGCCATGTAGAGGACCAATGCTGGCCCTAGTTATCCCTGGGTTGAAACACATCCATGGCCCAGTGGGAGTAGGCGCTGCACCACCTTTGGCCAAATTGTTGCTATGGGCGCCGTTGTTCTTGCCCTTGTTACGGTTCTTCTTGCCACCCTTAGAGTGTCTGTAAGACGAGTTGTCAACAGGGCTCACTATTATGGCAAAATTTTGCTCATTTTGTTGCTTTCGTTACCCTTTGAATCATGTATGATTCAGTTAATTTTTGGTCAAATTTATCCCCATTTAAATTTTGTCCAAATTTTGTTTAGAATTTGGTTAAATTTCATCAAAATTCAAGTGGCGTTTGAACATTTCATTCGAAATTTTGAACGGAAGAATGAAATTTCGTTCAATTCGTTAATTTCCCTGCCCATCGAGATTTTTTGCAAAATGAGATTGTGAACCCTGGTTGTCAGTATGGTCACCACAGTAGTTGGGATCGCCTCAAGAAGACTAAGCAGTGTTGCACCTGGCACTATCACAAAAAGAGTCATCACAGATAGACTAGGCGCATATGACCATAGCTTACGACCCTTCGCCTATGACCACGGCATATGACCATGCCATATCGAAGCAACAAAACAACATCACATACAACGTAAACAACGAGCCACCAAAGACATAGTGCCAATCAGAAATAGGTCTACTTTGGTTCATCTGCATTATCTGATTACACTATTTTATAATGCAATTAGAGGATATTGATGAACTAAAGGAGACTTATTTATGAGAACGTAACATAATGATAGACAATTCTTAACTAGAACCGTTTGTGATAATAGACTATCACAGACTGCTATGTTTAAAAACCATCTGTTGTATATGAATATCACATATGGTTTTTTTGAAAAATTGTCTGTGTTGTAACTTATCACAGGTGGTTCGAGAGCTGTCTGTGATAACCACATGCTATGGCAGACACATAAATTCAGACGGGTCAGAAACTGCCCGTCTGATGATGGTTTTGAACCGTTTGAATTTATGTGTCTGTGATAGCAGGTGGTTATCACAAACAACTCTCGAACCGCCTATGATAAGTTACAACACAGACAGTTTTCAAAAAAAAAAAAACCATCCGTGATATTCAAATACCACAAATGGTTTTTAAACATAACCATCTGTGATAGTCTATTATCACAAACGGTTCTAGTTAAGAACTGTCTGTGATTGCGTCACGTTCTCATAAATAGGTCTCCTTCAGTTCATCAATATCCTCTAATTGCACTATAAAATAGCATAATCAGATAATGCAGATGAACTAAAACATACCTATTTATGATTGACACTATATCTTTGGTGGCTCGTTGTTTAGGTTGTAGGTGATGTTGTTTTGTTGCTTTGGTATGGTGTGGTCGTATACGCGTGGTCATATGCTATGGTCGTAAGCCGTAGTCGTAGGTGAAGGGTCGTAAGCTGTGGTCATATGCGCCCAGTCTGTTAGCAGCCATGTGCATCACATTAGCAAATTTTGTTAGCAAATGGATGAAACAACCTACGGTGCAAATGGAGACAAGTTTAGGGAGCCGAGAAAGTAAAATGCAAGTTCTCGAAGTAAAGTGGTACAACATCACAAGTTCGTAATTTCATATCCAAGCATCAAGGATGGGAAGTCAGGATAGTGAAGTCCTATTGTGCCTATTCACGGTCGTCTGGTTGTACGGGTGTGCCGTCGATGTGGGAGAGAAAGCTGAACTTACCGACCATGGCGTCTGCCACTTGGTGTAGTTCGAGGCTCATAGGGATGTGAGGTCGAATATTGTGCCTAGGAAGATGGAGCCATGACGGAGGCAACGGCGACGGAAGGGGCTCGTGCTGTGGAGTTGTTGATTGCACCGGAGGACTCAGGGGTGCTAGAGTTGTTGATTGCGCCGGAGGAGTCCCCGACGCCAGGGGCCAGATGTGCTAGGGTGGTCATTGGTGCGGAAAAGAGGTGGAATTGAAGTAGTCTGATACCATGTAAAACTGAGAAGTTTTAGAGAATCACAGCACACGGCAACAATAAGCAGGGCGATCTCTTATATTAGCTGACGGATAAGTTATAGGGATTACAATCCGAATTAATGGGAAGTTACAACAACCAAATCTCTATACAATGGAAAGATAAGAATGCTATCTCTAAGATATCTCCATACAACTTGTACAGCAAGAAAGGAAGAAAACAATGCGGTAAAACTGGGCCACATTTGCTTAGATCTATTTGCATGTAGGCAACAAAAAACAATGCGCTAACATTGGGCCACATTTGCTTAGGTCTATTTGCATGTAGGCAACAAATGCTACGCAATCACCATTTATGGGGCAATCATTTAATCGGTTTTGTTTAGGCACCAAATCAACATAAAAATATTTAAAAAAATATTTGAGGTGTAATCCTTAATTTACTGTATCTATGTATAAAATTTGAAGTAATAAAAAAAATCTTAGCATGGAAGGAGCGAAAGTGTAAAAGCCATCATGTAAGAATTTATACAGCAGGACAAATGAACGCGATCGACTTCTGAAGCACAAACAAACAAACAATGCAGAACCCTGGTTCATGTAGTTTACGTCAAGACGTCGTCTTCAAACAGTTCCTGCATCAGCCTTGGTCGATCCACACGTAGGACAAGCCGCCGGACAAGCCTGGTAATGCTGGGACTGCGGCTGCCCCATCGCGGCGCCCGGCCGGAGCTCTTCCCATCCCACAACAGCGGCGGCCACTGCAGCTGCCCGCCCGAGCTCGCCGCTGCTTCAAGGGCGCCATGTAGGAGGCGATCCCGACGGCCGCAGCGACGAGACAGAAGGAGGTGGCCCCGGCGAACACTCCGGCCACGAGGACGGTGCACCTGTAGTAGGTGGTGACATCCTCCTTTGGTCGCCGCTCAGCCGGCCGGCCGGGCCTGTTCTTTTTTACTGCAGCTTGTGGTTTTTAGCTGTGGCTTTGGGCTTTTGGGCTATTTGTACGAGTGATTATAGAGTAACAGAAACTCACGTGCGATTTTTGCCGATATAAATGAAGTCAGTAAAGTATGCACTACAATTAACTAGTATACTCTATCTTAAAAAAAATACTTCGTTTAAAAGCTAGTAACTATAGAAAAGCCGAAAAGCAGTTTTTAGAAGCTGAAAAGAACAGGTAGTCTACTCTCTCTTTTGTATTATCTATCTCTTTTAAGAGACAAATATAAATTCACAGGAGACAAATGACTTACTACAAATAGCTTGTTAGAAATTAGCCTATTTAATTATGGTCTATTTCCTTAATTCCAAAGTATACATGGTTTAGTACCATATTGCTAAGGCAAGGTGAGGAAGACTGATTTATAAGGTGGAGTCATCACTACTCCTTGAATATGGATAGAGATGGTATGAAGAGGGTTCTGTCTAGTCACATAGGCGCGCACGCGCGTATTCACGTATTTTCGCATGAAAATCGCGTGACTTATGACATGACATGACGTGGTGCGCCACTTCGTAGACCCAGTCTATCTTTGTTTTTGCTGAACCCTGCACCTCACTCTCTCAGTTTGAATGAGATTCAAACGTTTGATTTTGAGGCTTAAATGGGTTTTTGATGACAGGCAGTTATCAGTGGGTAAAATCACTAGTTAAATATTTTCAGTTACCAGTGAATAATTGAGCAGTTATCAGTGAATTATTTTAGTTCAATAGGGCAGTTACTAGAGAGTAATTTGCATATCTATATATACCTGGAGACGTCCAAGGTACAGAAAAGAGAGAATCCCTCACTGCCTGCATCTCTTACTTCTATCTTCTCGTGCTGTTGTATTTCGCCGTTTGAATCTCGTCGACCTTTCTTTCTGGCGTGCACCTGGAAGGAGGGAGAGCGGCTATCTCCGAACCGTTGCCACAGAGAGTACTTGCACGGGGCGACAATAAGGTTTCTGGGCAGCGCATCTGCGCGACCGCTCACTGCACTACATCATCTACGTTCTGCACTGTGTCAAGCCTGCGCTGCTGCTGTTCTTCATCAGGCGAAAAAGTAAGTCGTTCACGCGCACATTCGACTTGGTTACTATATTCTTTCTTGTATATATTCTGAAGTATGATGAGTAGCCTGCTGTTAGTTGTGAGTTTTGCATCATTAGTTTATTGTTTCTTTCCCCTAATAAAACTTGGAATTAAAATATTGCCTACATTTCAACATAGCTCATTTATTCCATTCGATTGAAATGCTTTAAATAGATACACCCGGCCGCATATGCAGGCCACTCATCCACTACTAACAATCATATGCTTAACTCGTGAAATTCCTCCATGATCCACACAACTCGGTCCTCTAACTACTTACTGACTCAGGTTACAACTGTTACTACGAAAACATCACTCGATCGACTGCTTCTCTGACTACGACCGCTACTACACAATCTTATGACCACGCAGTCGTACGGCCACACGCTCGACTCCGATGACTAAACACAGTCTTACAACCACTGTAGCTCCAACCACTCAAATGTTCCGACTACTATAGACGAGTTCTCAAACACGAGTACTCGGACATATGACTTTCGACCACAGCCACTCACGACCACTACAGTTTATATGACCACTGTAGTTTACAACACCAATTGTTGTAGCACACACGACTACAAGTACTAGCACCTACGACCACGAGCACTCAAACACTCAGGGATCCACTCGAACACTCGGGGATCTCTGTACTCAATCACGACTACAAAATAATAGAATTTTGCAAGAGTACTCGAACACACACTGCTAAACCTGCTCTTCCTTATGTGTCTCATGTCCCTTAAGGTGCTCTTCATGCGCCTTTAGGGACCCGATAGCCTCTTCCAATGTCATGCTATTAATCTTACTAAATAGCTCCATGGACAAAGCAACATTGATGAACTTGTCAGACACCGCTCGCAACAGCTTCTTCACGATGTACTTCTCTTCCATCTTCTCTCCAAGCTCTTGGATCTGGCCAACAAACAGCGTAATCTTTGCAGTGAAATCAGCCAAGGAATCTGCATCATGCATGTTGAGGTTTTCAAACTCCCAGCACAGAGTTTGGATCCTCGCCTCTCTGACGTGCTCAGTGCCCATGTGCATGGAACGCAGTGCTACCCAAACATCAAGGGAGATGTCCTTCTTTGCAACCTGCATCAACATTTCATCGTTGAGTCCCTGGGAGACAATTAACAAGGCCATCTGATCTTTCTTCTCATCGACCACCTTGGTTGAGCTCTTGGAATCAACTGCATCCCACATGCCCTGAGCTCTCATGAGAATCTTCATCCTTGTAACCCATGCCGCGTAATTTGTCCTCGTCAGCTGTGGATACTAGAGCCTTGCTGTCACCGCGTCACTGAAGTCGCCGCTCGTACCGGCGCCACTTGATGAGCCATCACCATGCGGCATCATCTTCGGCATCACCTAGGATCGTACCACGCTTTGATACTAACTGTTGGAAATCTCTCAAGATTTCTTACTCTCTCTTTTTATATTTTCTATCTCAAGAGACAAATACAAACTTACTGGAGACAAATGACTTACTGCAAATGGCTCATTTATTCCATTCGATTATGATGCTTTAAATAGATACAACTGGCCACACATGTATGCCACTCATCCACTACTAATGATCATGCGCTTAACTCCTGAAATTCCTCTACGATCCGCACGACTTGGTCTTCTAACTACTTATTGACTTAGGCTATAACTGGTACTACGACCGTCACTCGATTGACTACTTCTCCGGCTACGGCCGCTATTAATAGTCTTACGACCACACAGTCTTACGACCACTGTAGCTATAACCACTATAGCTACGACCATTGTTTTACAACCACTCGAATGCTCCGATTGCTACAGATGAGTACTCGAACACGAGTACTCGGATACATGACTTTCAACCACAGCCACTCATGACCACTACAGTTTATATGACCACTGCAGTTTACGACACCAATTGTTGTAGCACACACGATCACACACATGACTATGAGTACTAGCACTTACGACCATGAGCAATCGTCTACGACCACGAGCACTCAAACACTCGGGGATCCACTCAAACACTCGAGGATGTTGTAAAATATGCGGTATAAGCATAATTTTTAATTTAATTTCAGCAATAATAATAAATAGACAAGCATGACAAACATGGCATAGAAATGACTTAACCAACATATTAACATATGAATCATTTAAGTCATTGCAAAAGAAATATATGCTCAACATAAATGTCATATAAGAGTTCAAGACTAGCATGACCTCAAGTATACAAGTGCATTTAAATGTTAATTTCAATAAAAACTTAACATATAAGACCAGATTCAGCATATGATCAATAAATTGAGTTCTCTTAAGTACTCTCAGAAGGCTAGTTGTACAAGATTTAATCTTGGCCATCTCCGCTATGACAAAATCTAATCTTGATTATATATGATATTTATAGATTAGATCTTGAGCTTGAATTAAACTTTCTATTTAACAAACACTAACAGATCATGAAAATAGCTTTTTGGACAGAGATGAAAACCCCCTAAAAACAATCTTTCAATCAACCACAAAGACTACTATTGAAATAACAGGATAACAGGGTTCAGCAAAGGTCAGAAGAGACCAATATCAACCACTGAACATATCTAGCACAGGGATCAGCAAGAACAGAACAACAATTGCAACGATCAGTGAAAGTAAAAAACAGGTTAACTGATGGCTCAAGACTAATCTACCATCACATTCATATATAATCTCAGTATTGTGTCACTTCATCACAGAGCAAGCAGTCCACAGACAGATCTTTGCAATTTTCAAGCCAGTGAAGTAGATATCAAAATTGCAAACAACCAGCAGCTAATGCACTCACAACAGTGGTGATACTCGAAATCACTGTGAAGAAACCGAATGAGGCAAGGCACGAACGCAGCGCTGTCTCAGAAAACCTAGCACCCCTCTGTGCTGCCGCAGAAGAGGAGCGTGGCTGATGGAGATACAATGCCCACTCCAACCTCGGGTAGCCGACGCCGGAGACGAAGGTTAGGATTGACGCCGCATAAGACCAATGAGAGCTTTGGCCGAGAACGCTCGTGAACACCAAGAATAGGTCACAAATCCCCCACAAATCACAGCACAAGTCCGAGCCAAATCAACCTCTAGAGGTTAACCCAAACCTTTCCCCTTAGCTAAATTGAAGAAGAGGCTCAAGGAAACTGTACGGAGAAACTCTAGAATGGCGATTTGTGCTCCTTAGCTGACGGCGACATGAGAAAACCCGGCCAGCGGCTCTCAAGACTCAAAATCGAAGAACCACTGAGAGAGATTTGAGATCAGAGGTGGGAGGACTTACTGCTGCTTTTGGCCATCACAGAGAGGAGAGGTGTCATTTAAAGGGGAGCGGGGCGGAGGCCTCCTTCGCCGCCGCTCGACTCGGTCACCCCCGAAGACGCGATCGAAGCCGCTCCGTGCCGCACACGAGAAGACGAAGCGCACGCGAACGGTCACGGGAGGAGACGCATTCTCCTCCCCTTATCACCTCGTTTGGCCCACTGACAGGTGGCCCCACCTCTCTCTCCTTTTTTCTCTTTTTTCAATTGGGAAATTACTGGAATGCCTCTTGTAGAAACCAACAAGAGATCCCTGTACTCGATCACAACTACGAAAACAATAGAATTTTGCATGAGTACAAGACTGCCACGAGTACTCGAACATATACTGTTAAACTAATTACATGTTAAAATTATAACCAACAATTAGTAAAGATCATAACCTGCCATACGTATACGTACCATGAAAGAAGAGAAGAGATGACGGTGCCGATGCGGCGGTGATCGGATCGCGTCCTGCAGCGACCCCAACACCCGGTGGCGACGCTGAGGACCTGGCCGGTCAGCAGCGAGGCGGCCGCTGCAAGCCCGCAGCCGAACATCGTCGTCGCCGGTAGACGCAGTTCACCCCGTCGTTCCTGGCAAAAGACTACACCACCACATCACCAGCGTGATGAGCTACTGGTCACGGGCAAGAAAATCGCAGCTAGAAAAATGCACTGGATCAGTGATGCGTCCGTGCCTTGGACTTGGTTGCCTCGCCGACGACTCCCAGCAAGGCCGCCGCGAGAGCCAGGGGGCCCACCGCGACGCATATCACAACAACGTGTTTGTCCACCATGCCGATCGATCGACATCATCCCCTTCACTCGTCGACAAGTGTTGGTGTGCCTTCGTGAGAGAATCAAAGATAAGACAAGAAAAACAAGCTATGTACAGTACTACAAGTTCTGCTGGGTTTAATTAGTTATCCGTACATGTCTCTATCTCTTAAAAAAGAAATTAGATTATCCCACCACACCTAGGGCTCGCTGATTGGGCTGAAAAGCTGTAGCACCTAAAATTTTACTATAACTAAAGGTGCCTTATTTAGCGTAATTAAATTTAAAAAATAAAAAAATAGGAAAAAATATGTAAGCTCATTACAGACAATGCGGACGAATTCAGAAAAAAAAGAACCGACAAAAGGCTCAAAAAAGTCAAAAGTTTAGAAAAAAGACAAAATTTATGAATAGTAAAAAATAAGCCAGAAGCTGAAGTTGAAATAAGGAGAATAAATTTACGTGTGGACGAGTGGGCCATCAGCCACGCACGATTCGCTTGTCGGTTCAGCCTTCTCCCCCACGCGGCCTTCCCTCGCGAATGGCGATCCTGGTTCAACGCCAACCACTTACTCATACGCCCCTCCCCGCACTGCCCTCCTCCCAAACCACGCCAAAGGCTCAGTGGGTTAGTCCTCGCCCTCCATGCCGTCGTTGCACACCATGCCCTGCTCCTCCGTCCGCGTCGCCGCCTCCGCACGCTCTGCACCCTCAAGGCACTGGCCGGCATCACCGCCACCGAGGCCTACCGGCGCGTGGTGCTCTATCTCACCGCCCTCCACGTCATCCGCGCCACCTACCTCCCTCCATGTCGTTCGCGGCACCTATGAGGACTGATGTGCTGTGTGTGCCATCCTGAGTGGCCTCCGGTCTCCGTCGATGAGCGCGACCTCGCCATGGACCCGTGCTACCTCCAAGAGCTCGCCGCCCTCCTCCCGCACACCCACCACGTCGCCCTCCCAGGTCTTCGTCGGTGGCTGCCACCTTGGTGGTGTCGAAGAGGTCCACCGCCTCCACAAGTCCGGTGAGCTCCGCCGCATCGTAGCCAGTGCCGACACCTCCTCCCTCGCCGCCCGCGGTCGGTGCAGCGGCGAGCGCTACGTGCTCTGCAGCAGTTGCAACGACAGCCACGAGCGGAACAGCCTCAAGGGCGGCAGCGACTTCCGCACCTGCGCTGGCTGCAACAAGAATGGCCTCGTCCGGTGTCCCGACTACTCCCTGTCGGCCGTTTGATCCAGATCCAAAGGTCCCAATCTAATAACTACTAGATATTAATATAATTTCGTAGTATCAAACTCTAAGATAAGAAATGAGTTGTGTATGTAGCTGTTACTCCTACTACTTTGTTTTTGTAGGTAATGGTGTCGAAAAGAAAAATAATGGCACGTCTTCTGTAAATAAGGTGCACAACCGTGTTCACATTCCTCCGGAGTTGCTACTTCCCCTTGACTTACCTGTGGACATTTTGAGTGCATTCTGTTTGTTTCCGGCTCTGATGTATCGTATAGAGTCGTTAATGCTGGCCAGTCAACTAAGAAGTGAAATTGCATATGGCAATTCTGATATATCAAGCTTCCTGGGACGGAATTTAGGTTAATATGTTCGGTCACTTCTATACATACACCTATTATTTCCTTGAAATGAAATAATCAGTAAGTTCTTCAGATTCTAGAAGCTATTACGATACTTAGATGCTCTGAGGACTTCTCTATGGAGCGTTTAGAATTTTTGGGGGACTCTGTATTGAAATATGCAGTGGGTTGCAATCTTTTCTTGAAATTTCGTAATAAGCATGGGGGGCAGTTGTCATCTGGAACGACTCAGATAATATGTAATGCCACACTTCATAGGCTTGGAATTGAATGAAATATACACGTAAATTTCTTCTCATCAAGGGCAATAGATACAAATGCTGCATTTGTTGAACATTAAGAACTTTAATATCATTGTAAGATAATAGGTAATTTGTGGGATATGATCCATAGGGTTACATACGTGATGCTGCATTTGACCCTCGTCGATGGCTTGCACCAGGACAGCTCTCTATCCACCCCTCACCTTGTAGAATTTTTTGTATGGATAATCCGTTTTTTATTCGAAAATACATAAATATACCCGCGACAAAATTTTTTACAAAAATAGTCTCCAGTCGCCCCCCCATTGGGCGACTTCTTCCTTTCGCCCAACCGGGAGGCGACACAAAGGGAATGTCTGAACCGTTGGGCGATACCTGCAGTCGCTGTACGGTTGAGCGACTGAAATTGCAGTCGCTGTACGGTTGAGCGACTGCAATTTCAGTCACTCAACGGTAGGGCGACAGGGGTGGATATCCACCGACTGCCGCCCACTACCCCTCATTCTGCCACAGAACCACATTTCCCTCATTCTGCGCAGAGAGCCAGAGAGAAGAAGAAGAGAGGAGGAAGGGGAAGAAAAGAAGAGGAGAAGAGAGGGAGGGGAAGAAAAGGAGGGGAGGGGAGGGGAGAAGAGAAGGAGGAGGTGAAGGAGGAAGGAGTCCAAGCTATTCCATCGATTTGGATCCAGGTATTTTCGTTAATTAGGTTGTATTTACACTATTATTTAGATGAAATATTAGTGTTAGTACAAATTGTAGATGTAGTATACATTTTGTAGTATGGAACATTTTGTAGTATAGAAATTTTACTACTCTTTTTAGTATAGAAAGTTTAGTTTAGTGTTGAACGATGATATTTGACATGTCGTAAATTTCAATCATACATGTAGGCCTACATCATTAATGGCCAGTACTACATTGAGAGTGTATTATGGTGCTGGAATGATTCGTGAAGGTCCGAATGGTGTGAATTTGAGCGATTTTCCGCAAGTTACTCTCGTACTTCCGGATGACGAGAATGCTCGAATGACAGATGTGCAGCATTGGCTGACCCAGAGTTTTTCATTAGACCCCGAGGTGTGCAGCGTCATTGTGCAAGGGCTTTGGAGCCGGTCTCCCATTGACATCAGATGGGAGTTGAAGACATTGGTGCGCTCTGCTTCGTGGAAGGGCTTTGTGCAAGGGTGCCGGCGCCGTGGATACGAGTGTGTCCTGCTTGTGCAACCGTGCTCACTACAAGCAACGCAAGAAACTCGCACGTCCGCCTATGCTTCGGGAGGTGCTAGCAGCTCGGGCGGGCAGCACGATGGCGGAGCTGATGAAGTTGCTCATGATGAAGGCAATGCGGTACATGGAGGAGAGTTACAGCCGTCAAGCTATAGAGGGAGAATCGCAAGCCGATGCGGTATATGGAGGAGAGTTACACCGTCAAGCTCCGAGAGGAACCGGCAAGGCGATGAAGGAGAGTATAATGAGTATATCGTGCAGCAGATGGAATCGATGACCAGAGGGCATGGGATGAAGAGCAAGTCTGTAGAGGACGACGAGGAGGACAATTCGATGATGAAGAAGTTCCTATCCCCAGAATGGAACCGGTTTAATGCGGAGGGTGTTTCCGCATATGATGAGCATGAATCACCATGGGAGTATCATGAGACAGAGGTTCGGGTGCATGCTGTGTTTGCTGACAAGGAAGCGCTGTAAGATGCCATCAAGCTTTGGGCCCTTTCAATGCAACGGGCATTTCGCGTCGTCAAATCAAGCCAGAGCAAGACATCGTGAAGTGCGAGCAGTGGTTGTCCTTGGAGGTGCACGACGAGACCCAAGTATGACACTCACCGGATTGTGTCCAAGGTGAAGCCGCACTCCGCATTCGAAACACCGTCTTGGCGAGGCATCAAACGACATCCGGATTTATAGCCAATTTGATGTACGGGAGATAGTGGAGAAAAAGATGTTGCGCAACACATATTGTGCTAGCTATTGAGAATAAATTCAAGTATAAGATTAGCTACGCGGGCGTGGCGTGCCAAGCAAAGGCGTTGGAAAACGTTTTGGCACTTTCGAGGAGGCGACGACAACCTTCCTCGTATGCTTAAGGTGTTGCAACAAAGGAACCCGCACGTACATCGCCGTGCGAGAAGCCGTCCGTAAGTCCACCAGATTTGCGGTGTTGCAGAGAGCATTGTTTGCATTTGGTGCTAGCATTGAAGCATTCAAGCACATGCCGCCGTGATCTCGAGATGGGACCTTCTTGACAGCAAATACAAAGGGCGCTCGATGGCCATAGGCGTTGATCAGTAATAATCAAATATTGCCGCTATTGCATTTGTGGAGAGTGAGAATTATGAGAGCTGGTGTGGTTTCTAAGACATGTGAAGACTGGAGTTGTAGGCACCCTACCGTGTGTGCGTAATCCATGATCGCCACGCCAGGTATTATAAAGGCGATACGAAAACTTCAAAAGACCCGAGGAGAGCGCCCTTGGCCGGACATGAGGAACCGGTGGTGCGATGCGTCACTTAGGGGCAAACTTTTTCAAGCAATTCCAAACAATCTTTGATGAAGCTATTCAAGAGGCTTGCTAGGCGTAACCAGAGAGAAAATTTGATGCTTTATGGGGTTGCCGGATGAGCACACCAGAAGAACGTCGACGAGAGGAGCAAGGGGCCGGTCACTCTGGGCGGCACAACCGCAATGCTTACCAAAGAATCGATGAGTCTAACCCAAGTGGTCCAAGAAGGAGAAGCGCGCGAAACATCAAGTGCTTCTCGCAGTGGATCGAGGGGAACCATTGGAGAAGTGGTCGCCGTTGCACGACACGGATAGCGCAAGGTACGGAATAATGACAAGTAACCTTGCCGAGGTGTACAATTGGGTTCTCGGGGTCTCCGCTCAGCCCCTTGTCGCCATCGTGGAAGGTGTTCTTCACAAAGACAATCCGCTACTTCAGTGGACAGCACGCGAGTGCCGCACTTCATGCGCCCAATCCCGAGCCCCAGATTCGTCAAAAATTACTGCGTACATGGAGACGAAGGCACGAAGGCTCAATTGCACACATGCATTGCATGGGCAACAGGAGCATCGTTTGAGGTGATACTCCGTGATGAGCCGGATTTGGGACATCTCGCTCACTTATTACTCACGAGGTATGCCTTGGAGATCATGCAAACGAACCTAGCTGTACATGCAATAAGCTTAAGTTGTTACACAGGCCATGCTCTCATGTCCTCGCTGCATGCGGAACCGTGGGCATTGATCCTTCCAACTTCATGTCCGAGTACTTTTTCAAGGAGAGAATACTGCAAGCTTGGTGTGGGGAGCTTCGGGGGTTCAGGGCGGTGGGAAACTTCACCACTTTGGACATTTCAGCGAGGACCTGGGTTCCGGATATTAACATGCTGAAGGGTGGGAAGGGTCGGCGACAGAGCCGACGTATTAGAAATGACATGGACGAATCACAAGCTGGAACATCTAGTGCACGTTGTGGGCGATGCGGTCAGGAGGGGCGCACAGCTAGACGATGCAATGCAGGTCCTGATCAGTAGTTGGTGTTGTAATGCATGCTAAATTTTATGTACCATTTGTTAACCTTGTATGTTACATCCCTTTTCTGTAATGCACTTATTTCGTGGACATCTGTGCTCAGTATTGCTTGTGATAACATCTCCACGAAGATAACAACTAATCCATCACATGCTTAACACCAGAAGTTTCAATGAAGGTCACATAAAATGAAGGCGTCACGCACTTATAACACGAAACAACACATACATTACACATACAGAATTTATGAAAAGTAGTACACCCAACATTTTAATTCAACACAACAGTCCTACCGCCACAAAGATTAACACATGAACAAATACATGAACTAAAATACGACACAAGCATAACCCTCGTTACCTACATGCCAAACGAGCCTCGTGGCACCCACATGGAGAATTGCCGAGGGGCCGCCTCGACGTGGTGGCCGTCATGGTAGTGGCATACACATATGCAGCTCGGGTTCGCGCGAGCAACATGTGGGATCATAAGAGCTTCCTATATTCACGACCTCCTCGTTGCCCTCTCACGTTGCATCCGTTCGCGGAGGTCGTTGTTCTCCTCGTGAGACTCTCCACCGGTATTCCAAGTCCCATATTCGCGCCCATAATGTATCCACATAACGATCAACATACCGCTCATGAGGAGGGTCGATCCAATGAGAGAAGTCGCATTTTGCCATCCGCAAAAAGGACAAGAAACTTCGAGGGTCCATAAGCAATAAAATTTGTAATACTACTAATTTGTACCGGGCGTGAGCATCGGAAGAAACGTCGGCCGCCATAGTTTGGGGAATCCAAAATCTGCACGACAGTGTACTCATTGTGTCCGCATTTCGCCAAGCGGTTGAGCACGGCGGCTTGGTATCAATCGTCATCGTGGACCGAACATATCCCTCCTTTCTAAGGGAATGTCTTCCTTCGGTGACCCAAATCCCACTGGCCCCTCGGCTTCCGACATGATATGTTCGATTTACAATGTCATGAGACCCCAACCCTGATACTTATAGCAAAACGGGGCAGCTTCATGCAATGACCAAAAACAAGATGACAAAAGAGGTTAGCTTTTGCTCAGTGAGTTGACAAAAGAGGCCAGCTTTTGCTCAGTGAGATGACAAAAGAGGCCAGCTTTTGCTCAGTGAGATGACAAAACAGGCCAGCTTTGTTCAGTGAGATGTCAATAGAGTGCAGCTTTTGCTCAGTGAGATGTCAATAGAGTGCAGCTTTTGCTCAGTGACATAACAACACGGCCCAGCTTTGCTCAGTGACATGACAAAAGAGGGCAGTTTTGCTCAGTGACATGACAAAACGGGGCAGCTTTGCTCAGTGACACGACAAAATGGGCCAGCTTTGCTCGCCACATGACTATGCCCATTTATTGCTACACTGGAATCCTGAATAGATTCTCATGTCGTCCTCTCCATGGACTATGCCCACTGCACCAGATAACCTGCCTACATAAAGGCCTCCCTCCTATGTCTTCCATACCACATCTCCTCCTCAAGGTATCACAATACTACTACACAACAATATCTTCCTGGAGGTCCGACCCATTTGGAGTGCCGGAGTGGCATGAGCGCCCGAAGTGCCATTGCGGCTTTAGGACGATGTTAGGAGTCTGGACTGATCGAGTACAACGAGCCAAATACGGCCGTAGGTTCTTCAAGTGTCCTGACCTGGATGACGACTTCGTGGTAACGACCATAACTAAATCATTTCTTTTCCGTTATCATTTTTCAACTTGATCCATGACATCTACCATGCCACACATAGGCTTGCGGGTTCATGGAATGGGTGGATCGGGTGCCGCCGGCATGGCCAAATAACCAGGCAGTGGAGGTGGAAAACAAAGGACACTACTTTGTCAAGATGACTCAGGCTCGCGAGGTGGAACGACAGATGCGGCTTGAGCAAGAGCGCCGCGTGAGGGTGGACCAAATCCGTCTGAAGGGCAAGGAGGATGAGCTGCAAAGGAGGCGGGAGCAGCTAAGTTCGCGTGAAGCGACCATCAAGTGTCGGGAGGAAGAGCTTCAAGCTCGTGAGGCAGCCCTTAAGTCCAAGAGTGACAGGAAGAAGGATGCAGTGGAGCCATCTTCAAGGCGCGACAAAAAGGGGAAACAACCACGCTACACCCAGTAGACAAAATGTGGCGAGGAAAGTGGCCCCGGTCCACACAGTAGGTGGTACGAGCAGTTGGGTGGGTTAGTCGCATATCATGCTATATGTTATGCATGTAATAAAACTGTAAGCGGCATGTTACTCCCAACTGTATTATGAAGTTTATTTCAATTCACATAAGGTTATTATCTCGAGTGTTCGCATTCAATGATTCAGATAGCAAATCATGTAACAATAATTATCTACCAGTTTTCTTCGTACACTAATTCTTAGTAACATAAAAATATCACTTACCAATGTATATATCAAACGTTCTACACCAATTGTTCTTAAAAAAATTTCTCACAATTTTTAATGCACGTACAACATACAATAAACATAACCTTTTATTACAACTACACCATATTTTTTTCCAGTTTAAAACTACAAAATTGACAAAACTCTACAAAATCACGGGAGTGAGTAAAGTCGCCCTTCCATTGGGCGATCACGTTATCGTCGCCCATCCATTGGCGCATGCATGGCGCGCCAATGGTAAAGCGACTACTTGCGATCGCTCCAGAACCAAAGGATGATATTGTGTCGCCTCCGGTTGGCGAAAGAAAGAAGTCGCCCAATGGGGGGGCGACTGGAGACTATTTTTGTAAAAAATTTTGTCGCGGGTATATTTATGTATTTTCGAATAAAAAACGGATTATCCGTACAAAAAATTCTCACCTTGTAAATGTCCAGTAAATTCTGAGATTGTGACTAAGGATATTCATGTCATTGATGACAAGAATGACAAGACTATTGTTATAGGCAAGGCGTGTGACAAGGGACACAGACGGATGTGTTCCAAAGCCATGGCTGTTCTCAACTGGCTAGGGATTGAGGTTGAAATTGAGGAAGACTTGGTTATGCGTGCCATCTTAAGTGCTTCTATGCATACTTATTTTCCAAAAGTTATTGAAATCGAAATGCTTGAAGCAAAACTAGGCTATGCTTTTTCAGTGAAAGGTCTTTTAATAGAGCCACTCACGCACTCATCACAGCAGGAATCAGAAGCAAGATACTGCTACCAGGTATGGAGTTGGTATGAACTTTATTTACCTGGTTAGGCATCTTTTGTTAGGTGTATTTTAATTTTGTGCAATTTCTCTAACAGAAAAAACATTGGCTAATGCCTAAGTTTGATTTTGCGGAAATACAGCCAAGGTACTATGGTTTTAAACTGGCTTGTGAAACACCCCAAAATTTCAAAATTTTTGAAATTTATTGTGAATTTTGCTTGAATTTCTTTTTCCTTCCCAATTTGGCAAAATCCAAAGAAAATACGTTTTCCCCTTTTGCTCTTTCCGCCTTCTCCTTTCTCTGGCGCCGCTCGCGGGCAGCGCCTCCCCACCGCCTCTGCGCTTCGGCCGTCGCACGCGTCATCGCCTCCGTGCAAGAAACTGCGGGGCCACTTCTCCCGCTTGATGTCATCCCTATGCAGTCGGTCCCACAGGTCAGCCGCGCGCTCTCTGCTCCCTCCTCTCTCAACGCGCCGTTGCCCGCGCGCCCGCTCTTGCCGCTGCACAGCTCACGCCCTTCTCGCTGCTTCCATCTCTCACAAATCAGCAAGCCATCAAAACTTTGCAGAGGAGCAGTGCCACCTCCCTCTCAATCCCTCTGTGCCGCGCCAGAGCTCTCTCTCTCCCACGCTGCGTGAGAAGAACGCAACCGAAGACCCCTCACTGTAGCCACCGCCCTACACGCGCTATAAAGCCCATTGGCCACAGCAGAACTCCTCCTGGCACTCCCATACGCCTCCTCAAGCAACCGATCGAACTCCCATCGCCTCTGTCGCCGCCAATCGCTGTCCCTGAGCCCGATGAGCCCTAGCAGCAATCTTGCGATTTAACCAATTATTTCTCGATTCAATACACTGACACGTTGTCTTCTACCTCCTGAACATGATGGGGAACTCGCCGGAGCCCGAGCATTCACCTAGCGCCCTTGCGGGTGAAGTCACCGTCGACCGAAAGGCCCTCTCCGTGGCCAGCTCGCCTGAGTCCTCCCCGAGCTGAGCCGTCACCCCTGTCGCCTTCCTAGTGTTCCGTAGATGGTGAAAGAGCCGCCGATCACACCAAAAAGCCGCCGGAGTCCCATGGCGCCGCCGTGAAGGCCGCCACCTTCTCGGCCGCCACCTGTCATCTCCGTCCATTCCTGTGTCCCCAAAAGTGCCAAAATGGAAACCCAAACCCTAAATGCATCTCTCTGTGAAACCCATTCCTACCCAGAGGCATTGGCGTCGCCGCTTTGCCAAAATTGGCGCGCTCTGTTTTGCCGCTGGAGGGAGCCGTCTGGAGGTTGAAGACGACTCCCGGGGGCGACGTGGTCCTATCTCGGCCATTTGTGCCATTCCATCCGAAGCATCCACTTTCATTCAAATCTCCACCATTGTTTTCGCCACGGCTTTCCATCTGAGCGCTCGCGTTCGCTCCATCACGTCCGTCCACGCCGACCGCGCGTCGCCCATCGGGCTAACGTGTTCGCGTCTTTGGCTTCGCCGCAGCGTTCGCGTGGCCGCAGCCCTCGGCCGCTTTCGGTCACGCTGCGCGGGTCGGGCTGTCGACCACTCGGCCTGCGGGAAGAAGCGGTGGGCCGCACTGTATCCCGGTAGGCCAAAGATCTGTTTCACCCCTTTAAAATTTCAGAAAATTCATTAAAAATCCCAGAAAAATCCAAAAATCCCAAAAATACACCATTTTGACCAGTCCAACCTCCTGAACTCAAATATGACCTCCATTTCACCAAATTCAAATTTTATAAATTTAAATTTTACCCTCCTACGAAAATTTAACTTTGTAAATTCAAATCCCATAAATTCAAATTTTCCTTTTTCACCAAAAGTCCAATCCCAATATCTCCCAGACTCTTTATTTGAGATTTTATGCAATTTACTTCTTTTTAATTAGATTATTTTTCTAGCTTGACTAGAATCAAGTTTAGACTTATGTGTTATTTTATGTGTTTGCGCTAGCATCCGACGTTGCTGAAGTTGCAGTGCAAGAGCTAGAACCAGTCACCCAGATCTACGATATTGTAGAGATCCCAGAGCAGCAAGGCAAGTTACAAGTTTTTTATCATATTGAATCTCATGAAATTGAAATTATTTAATTACAGTATTTACATTATCGATAATTGTGAAATGTTATTTGTTTAAAATAAATGTTTAGAATGGCATGCTAATTAGATAAATCCCACCACTGAAAAAGCCCTGTTTACATTGATGGCCACATTCACCTTGACAACCTTAGTAATTATTAAAATATTGTACAACTATTCATAGATCATTTCACTCAACATTTTGTACTACTAAAGGATTTGGCCGTTGGCTGGTAGGATTTGAAAACTGGTACTAAGGTAGAAGTCTGTATGTGGGAAATCACAACGTGATATATGCCCACGACTTTGCCTTAGGGAAATCTGGGTGAGGGTGTGCTGTGGGAAATCACGACGTGATCTGTGCCCACGACCTTACCCTAGGATGGAGGCTGGTTGGATTGGTGGTGGTTAGTGCTGTTGAGCACAGTGGAAGTTTGTGGTTGGTGCCTCAGGTGAAAATGTAAGGACAAGAACCTTATGCTAAGGAAATGACACAGTGACCGCTCAACCACGGAGTTGACCTGTCAACACTGGTTTAGTAGCTGCTCGATCCGATTGAAACTCTACAGGATGAGATGACTGATGACGTGGAGTTAGGTATGCTGCAGGTACCTAACAACGGTAGAGGTCACTCACACGGCAAGGGAAGTTATAATTTATTTTGCCTAACTGAGTGGCGCTATCAGGTAGAGCCTATATAAAGAATTGAGCAGTGAAACGACCTGGCTTTCTTAACTCTGTCGCGGGAGTTAAAGAATCGTGTGGGTAAAGTTGAGCAACTCTACAGAGTGAATTAATGGTATTCGAATACGCCGTGCTTCCGGTTAATGAAGTTGTGTTAATTGGGTGATTTCAACAATAAGGCATAAGTAGGGTTTATGATGTTGCTAATCTGGATAATGATGAAATTTACAACAGAAAAACCCCCTGATTTTAAGGAGAAAATGATTTAACTTTATTTGTTTCCAAATAAAACTGCATCCACCCCCGTAATAAACCAATATATTCCTGCCCTTGATTAGTCCTTGCAAGTAGTAAATTAGGGTTTACCCTTGTAACTTACTGTGTACAGTTATACTCATTACTTGCTAAACACAAATAACAGAGAGTCAATGCTGCCAAGAAGAACCTGCAGAGGAAGAAGCTCCCAATGAACCAGTCTACTCTGAGGAAGATTGGTCTTAGGTCTTAACCTCGCTCAGGATGTTTTGGATCCTTTTGTATTGTACTGTGGTTTGTGGGCTTGCACGCCCGCTATGTAAACTGGTGATAACCTTACGTTGTAATAAAGTTGGGTCTTTGTTGTAAGCTTGTGATGTTATGATGATCGCTTATATTCAATAACATCGTAACTGTTCATCTTGTACGGTTACGAGGTTCCGTACCGTCCCCAGAAATGGGGGCGTTACAGCTTGCGAGTATCTTTTTTTAAGAATTGCGAGTATCCTTTTTAATTAACTTGTTTGTGTAAAATAAGCAGCTAATCTGTCCTATTTTTACGTTAGCAGCGTGCCCTCCCCTAACAATTCCTCAGAGAAAGCTGCGCCCAAGGGTTTTCTTTTGCTTCAAGCATAACGTTGCACATACCAAATACTGATGTGATCAGCCTCACAGGAGATGAGCGTGCAGATAGAAAGAGTTCACAGGACTCCGCTGCACTACTCATGCTCTACAAGCTTCAGCGGTGGGGTAGATTGCAAGTCCAGGAGGTATGAAGCAGCCACCATAGATTCGTGGCTTGTGAATTTTTGTGATGCGATGTGAGGGATTATTATTCCATTCACTGGGCATGTTGGAATAGTAGTATCACCAACTAGTTGCCATCACTTAGCCCTCTCTCCGGTTTAGAAAAATAACTTAGGCTTCTCCTGTGTTCTGGCGAAAGGGCCTCTAGCCTGGTGGTTAGAGCGCCTCAGTAGCACCCCCAGGTCCTGGGTTCGACTCCCAGTGGGAGTGAATTTCAGACTTGGGGGAAAAAATCCCCTCGCCTGCTACCACACCAAAGCACAGGTCTAAGGACCCGCCAAGGCGTTGATCCAAAGGATCCGCCGGTCGTCCCACAAAGGTTGGGCGATGGTGCCGCTGTGTAAGGGTGGAGCAGGGGTTCGGGGGTTTTCTCGGTCTGCGTGAGAAGACCTTCTTCTTAAGCAATGCCCGGGGGGTTTCTTCCCCCCCGCAGGTCGAGTTTTTTTCTCCTGTGTTCTGTAAGAGGGTACCTGTAAGTGGGAAGACATAGCTGAGCTGGTTCTGCTGTCAGTCATTATCTATGTTGTACATATGTTGTCTAATCGTCTGCTCTAACTTCATGGAGAAACCAGATCCAAATCAGAAGCTGGAGCTCTCAAGCTGTTCAGATACAAATTTATGATTCTCTTGTAAATTGTAATGATTGTTTTGACAGTAAATGAAACATAAGAAAAGTGGTAACCTTCTACCGGTTTGGTAGCTTCATGTAAGCAGAGGATATGAAAGGTTATGATGCCTGGGCATGGAAGCAACAATGTTTTGCATCCTGTGGCAGCTTGTTTGCTTGCTATATTGTTCTATTAAATCAGAGATTACCATTTTGCATGTGTGGCACGATGCTATTGTTCTACTGAAGAAATTTTCAATAATATAGCCGGCTCTACACTAGTCGAATCCTTACCAAAAACTGAATTCGATGCGGTGCAGGAAGCACAGACTTACGCTCAAGAGAATGGACACTTCTTCATGGATACGTCTGCTGAAACAACGATCAATGTGAACGATGTATTTTATGAGATTGGTGAATATAGTCTAGAAATCATTTTAGTGTTGGATTTCTAATTTACCAGCTGTTTGCTGTCCAAAAAATGCCCATTGTCTGCTCCTTGTAATTTCTAAGCATTGCTGCATTCATACGTCCAATTTCAGCGCAGAGATTGCTGTTGAATAACGCTTGTATTCATCATATGGCCAAAGGGCCAATATATATACATGTACAGATGGCATATATGCAGAAAACCCCTTATACAATGGGGTAAATACACAGGTATAGAATACATATCTAACACCCTCCCTCAAACTTATGGTGGATCAACAACATGAAGTTTGGAGAGATGAAAACTGTGCTGAGCCCTGGTTTGTGCCTTTGTGAAGAAATCTGCCAACTGAAACTCGGAAGGCACATACTGAAGAGCAACAATCTGGTCTTGCACCTGTGTCCGCATATAGGAAGCATCAACACCAATATACTTTGTAAGCTCATGCTTCCCCGGATCTTTAGCAATGCTAATAGCACCTGTACTGTCAGACAAAAGAGGAGTCGGGGCAGAAACAGAAACACTAAAATCCTCAAGTAGCCACTTTAGCCAAGTAACCTCCGCAGTCAACAAAGCCATAGCTCGCAACTCAGCCTCATCACTCGAACGAGAAACTACCGTCTGCTTCTTAGTCTTCCAAGCAATGAGAGAACCACCAAGAAAAACGCAATAAGCAGAGAGAGACCGGCGATCAGAGGGATCACTAGCCCAGGTGGCATCAGAATATGCCTGGAGCTGTAAAGAGCTGGAGCGAGGGAAAAAGAGACGACGAGAGATAGTTCCACGAAGATATCGTAGAGCACGAAGAAGATGACTATAGTGGAGCTGAGTGGGAGCGGAAACAAACTGACTCAAGATATGCACAGGGTATGAAATGTCAGGGCGAGTGACACCAAGATAAACAAGGCTCCCAACAAGATGACGATAGCGAGTAGGATCAGCAAGAAGCTCACCATCCGTGGGACGAAGATGAACATTAAGCTCCATGGGAGTCTCAGCTGTTCACTGAACAGTAAGAGAGGCATGATCAAGAAGATCCTGAATATACTTTTCTTGGGACAGATAGAAACCCTCAGAAATAGAAATAACCTCAATCCCAAGAAAGTAGCGAAGAGGACCTAGATCAGACATAAGAAACTGCTCATGAAGCCGCTCCTTGACAAAGTGATATACTGAGGATCATCTCCAGTAATGATCATATCATCAACATACAAAAGGAGAAGCGTCCGACCACGAGATGAAGTGTGGATAAAAAGAGCAGGATCATGAGCACTCGCTGAAAAACCAGCTGCAGTGACAACAGAGGAGAAACGATCAAACCAGGCACGAGGAGCTTGCTTGAGGCCATAGAGAGATCGGCGAAGACGACAAACCATATCCTCAGGAACAGAATACCCAGAGGGTGGCTGCATGTAGACCTCCTCACACAACTCGCCATTGAGAAAGGCATTCTTGACGTCCAACTGAGAGATAGACCACTGTGGAACAGAGGCCACAGCAAGAAGAGTGCGAACGGTGGTCATGTGAGCGACAGGAGCAAAAGTCTCATCATAGTCACGGCCATGCTCCTGCTGGAAACCACGTGCTACAAGACGAGCCTTGTAACGCTCAAGAGAACCATCAGAGCGAGTCTTAACCTTATAGACCCACTTGCACGTAATAGGGGTAACACGCGCAGGAAGGGGATCGAACAAGATCCCACGTGCTAGTACACTCAAGGGCAGCGATCTCCTCCGCCATCACATGCTGCCACTCCTGATGAACAACAGCATCACGATAAGAAGTCGGTTCGGCTAGAGCAGCGGCAGCAAAACCAAAACGCTCAGGAGGCCGAATAGACTGGCGATCGCGAAGAGCATAACGAGGTGTGGCCGAAGGGGATGACCCGTCAGAAGGGCAGGACATATCAGAAGGATCCTCAACTCGCGGGCGACGAGTATAGTAAAGAGGATAAGAAGGAACAAGATCAGGAACAGCCTCGGAAGAGGATGCCGATGGTGAAGAAGGGGCTGACTGAGAAGGAGGCACCGGAGAGACCAAAGGCTGAGGTGGAGTTGTGACTATAGGACTGGAAGGAAAAGTCAGAAATGAAAGTGGCTCAACAACAGATACTGAAGTGGAGGAAGGAGAAGGACGAGGATAGAAGGGACGAGACTCATCAAAAGTAACATCCCGAGAAATCCGCATCCGTCGGCCAACAGGATCCCAACAGCGATATCCCTTGTGCTCAGCACTGTAGCCCAGAAAAACGCACTCAACTGACTGAGCGGTCCGTTTGGTACGCTCACGAGGTGCAAGAAGGACATAGCACATACACCCAAAGAGGCGAAGTCTGGAGTAATCAGGAGTCTGGCCACAGAGACGCTCAACTGGGATCCCACCTTGCAAAGCAGAGGAGGGCTGAATGTTGATCAAGAAAGTGGCAGTAGAAACAGCCTCAGCCCAAAAATGTGGTGGAACAGCAGAAGCAATCATGAGAGCACGAGCTATCTCAAGAAGATGACGATGCTTGCGCTCAGCCACACCATTCTGAGCATGGGCATCTGGACAAGAAAACCGAGAGAGAGTGCTCTGCTCAGCAAGAAAACCAAGAAGGACGCCCGACAAGTACTCTCCAGCGGAATCAGCGCGAAAAATACAAATAAGAGAGTCAAACTGAGTGCGAATCATGGTGGCAAAGGTCTTGTAGATAGATAAAACCTCACTACGAGATGGCATAAAGTATATCCATGTATGTCGAGAAAAAATCATCAATAAAAATGATATAATATCGATTACCTCCTTTCGAAACAAAAGGAGCTGGTCCCCATACATCAGAATGAACAAGATCAAAAGGACGCCGAGACACTGACTCACTAGAAGAATAAGGGAGTTGAATCTGTTTGCCAAGCTTACAACCCTGACAATTTAGAGAAGCATCACCAGACACAGACCCTAAAAGACCTCAACGAAGTAAGGAAGACATACGAGAACTACAGAGATGTCCTAAGCGATGATGCCACTGAGCAAACGATGCGGTGTAGGCTGCAGCAGCTGTAGAGGCAGTGGTGGAGGCGAGAAGACTGACTGGGGCAGCGGAAGGAAGGCGAAACTAGTCAAGCTCACAGAGCTGTTGGGAGTCACGGCGGAGAGGGCCAGTGCCAACCAGAGTCCCTGTGCGACGATCCTGAACACAACAAGAATCAGAATCGAAAATAACACGACAACCATGATCAGTGAGCTGGCTAGCAGATATGAGCTGCATGGTTAGTTTTGGAACATGAAAAACAGCAGGAACATGAAAAGAGGAATTTGAAAGAGTGCCTCGTCCTGTGACAGAAAGAGAGGTACCATCTGCTGTATGTAAAGTGATAGGAGCAGTTAAAGGACTAATGGAAGTAAGACAGGTGGAATCAGATGTCATATGAAAAGAAGCACCAGAATCAAGAATCCAAGGTGATGTACCTGAGGAAGGAGAAGTAGAAAGTGATCTCTCACCGGAAGACTGAGCAGCAGAACCAGACGATGCAGAAGCAACCATGCGGCCTAGCAATGTGAGAAGCTGCTGAGTGTCAGAAGTACCAGAACTCTGCTGAGAGGAGGAGCCGCCAGTGCCCCGCGGAGGACGTGCACCACGACAAAGATCCTTCTTCTTCTTGTAGCAAAACTGTTCCACATGTCCATCCTTGTTGCAATAGGTGCAGTGAAGGCCCTTACGAACAGCAGCTGTCACTGGTGGAGACACAGCTGGTGGAGGCAAAGGCACAGCGGGTGTAGAAGCCGAAGAAGCCACCAAAACTGAAGGAAGTGATGATGATCAAAGCAGACCTGCTCCACGAAGTCGAATCTCCTCGGTACGAACAGCTGCAAGGGCCTCCAACAAAGTCACACGTGGATGACGAGCCAGCAATTGAGCACGAGTCTGCTCAAACTCAGATCGGAGACGTGTCAAAAAATCATAGATGCGGCGAAGCTCCATATGAGGTCACGACGACAAACACCGACAAAGCGGCAAACATCCGGCCCCAAAGAGTCGATCTGACGCCATATCGCAGACAACTGAGCGTAGAAATCATCCACGCAGGCATCTCCATGTCAGAGCGATCGCTCTGTCGCTGTGACAACAAGAAGGTACAAGGAATCACCAGATGGCTCGTAGCGGCTGCGTAGATGTGTCCACATCGCATGTGCGGAAGCCAGTCCAACAATATCACCAGTGAGATGCACCTCCATGCTAGCAACCAAAATAGCAGAGGCACGAGCATTTTCATCAATCCATGTCTTGTAAGCAGCATACTGAGTCTGAAAAGTCTCCATGGCATCCTCAAAAACCTCAGAAGCCTTTGTACGAGCATCTTCGGAGACATCCTTCGGGCGTATAGGCTCAACAGGTGGAGTAGGACGAGATGGGCAAGGCAACTCACCCGTAAGAAACTCCCAAAGGCGCTGATCACGCATGTGGATGCGCATGTGCTGAAACCAGTCCTGATAATTGAGACCATCGAAGATCACCGGGCAACGAGGAATAGAAACGGTGCCTGCAAAAGAAGACATTTTTTTCTTTCTTTTTTTTCTTTTCTTTTTTCCTTTTTTTCCTTTTGGTTTTTTTCTTTTTTCTTTTTTTTGTGGCTACCTCCTTAAATACAACCAACTCCTCTGTTCGGTCAAAAACAACCGATCGACTCAGAGATCGGTCAAAGACCAAACCAAAGTGAGATGCGGTCGGCGCAGGAGGCGGCAGTCCCGACCCCGGAGATGTGGTTTCGGCGGAGGCGGAGATGCTGGCGGCCGGCCTCGGCGGAGACCCCGAAGCGCGCAGCATTTCGGCGAGACCCCGAGCGCGAAGATGTCGCGGTCGGCCTCAGCGAGACCCCGAGCGGCGGCGGCAGCCGGGCGAGACCCCGAGCGGCGAAGATGCGGCGGCGGCCTCGGCGGAGACCCGAGCGGCGGCAGCTCAAAGGAGACCCCGAGCGGCAAAGATGTTGGCGGCCTCGAGCGGATACACCGGCGACGTTGGCGACCGCGGCGAACCCTGAGCGACGGCGACGCTGACGGCCTCGGCGGAGACCCCGAGCGGCAGCAGCCTCGGGCGGAGACCTCGAGCGGCGACACGCGATTGGATCTGGCGACGGCAACCAAAACGGCGACAGGTGGTGGTGGAAAAGAGGTAACCAGCGACAAGCAGGCAAAACCCTAGGTGTGATAAAACCCTAGGTATGACGAAACCGGCTCTGATACCATGTTGAATAACGCTTGTATTCATCATATGGCCAAAGGGCCAATATATATACATGTACAGATGACATATATACAAAAAAAACCCCTTATACAATAGGGTGAATACACAGGTATAGAATACACATCTAACAATTGCTTCAGGGACAGCAGGCTCAAAACCCACAGGGAGGAATGGTTCTGACCTAGAGACCAGCTGAGAGGATGGTGAGCAGTTCTTCATGTTGCTCGTAAAGCATGGTGTGGAGTGCGGACAACATATGGCATGGCCTGAAATTCAGGAGAAGTACGTATTCACCACAGCTGCTATACTTTAGCTGTTGTTACTTCATGTTTCTTGTCATGTTCGTTCTGTAAATGTGAATGCTAGAGTGATGCTTCAGAAACTCAGAAGTGTTGCTACAGTGCATGATCATGCTTAAGTATTCCTTAATGAGTGAAACAGAGTAAGGCGAAGCTTCAGACATACTCGTTTAATTTATTAATTCAGAGCGGTTCACATTGAGACTTACCTAACTGGTTGACATTGAGTCATTGAGGTTGGTTACTGTTGTCACCTAGAAGTACTTCCTTTATCTTCTTCTGAAGTTTTGAGACTAATTGCTTGGCTGCATAGGTTTGACAAGGAGGGCTAGCCTTCTCAGCTCGCACCAGTTGATTTCTTTGTCAGTACAATTGATCCCTTAAAGGAACCTCCTTTAGGAACAGCAAATACTGTTCTATCGATTTGGGCATCGATTTATATATTTGAACTCTTCAAAGTCGAAACAAAGCATCTCCAGCACAAAAAATGTTTCCTCGGACAGAAGGATATTCTCCATTATATCATCAACAATCAGGCAACGAGGCCATGCAGCAGCTAAACATTTGCTACTACACTACCACTACCTCTGAAATCACTGTGTTGCACTACAGAAGAAACACGCCTTCCACTTGCGTGTGGGCCCCGACCAGCCCGGATGTCACGATAGGACACGTGTCCGTGGGCAGCTCCGTGGGGTTGTGGACTCTTTCGGATACCAAAACTACCCTTTGAGCAAGTACAATAGTATAGCCAACTAATGACTATAATATTTATCCATTTCATCTATAGCTTTCAAAAAAATAGTTCATACAATAAGGTAGCTATTACAATAACTATTTGGCCCCACGTGTAAGAGAGTAAAATGCATATTTTTACGTACTATAGCTAGCTGTACTTTAGTAGCCAGCTTTATTCTCTCTCTTCCTTTCTCTCTCTGCCACGTAAGATTTGGTTGATATTATATTTACTATAGCCTGCTGACTAAGCCTTATTGTACCTGCTCTTTGAGCACCCTCACAATCACCCCTCTTGTTTCTCTCCTATTTGCCCAGCCTACCTCACCTCGGCCTCAAATGTCAAATTTTGAAACCCCCATGACTCCCTAAGGCCTATATAAGCATCCCTTCCTCGCCCACACGGAGCATACATGCCGCCTCCCACCGCTGCATAGACAATTTCGTATTATTTTGTTGAGCATGTGTTTTATAGTACATATATTACAATCTAAATTTGTGAAAAATAGTGACAATACAACGGATAACATACTTCTTAGCTACTAATATTTATATCACAATTACCATGATTTTATAGTATCATATTGTTATTGGTGTTATCTGTATGGTATTTACTTTTTTGTTATAACGTATAGGCACGTCACTAGTTTAGGTATAAACGCAAATCTCCTGGGCAGAATCGCCAGGCCTAGTAGCCATAATCGGATTTTCCGTGGACACCTTATACGCAGTTTATCCTGACCTCAGCTATCTAGGATGGGTAGTGTGTTTGATTCAAAATGTGCTCGTCAGTTATGACCCATATATGTAGGCTATTCAATAGATTCGTGCCAAAATTTAAGTCAGTCAAAAATAAAGCTTAAATTGCATCTCAAGTCGAAATTGCGGTAAAACCACACTAGATGACTCAAAGATACAGAAGATCGCAGCACAGATTCACAATCACAATGGATGTTCGGCTGGTTATTGGGCTTTGTAGCTAGATTGAAGCCTCAATTGGACTCTTGTGAGTCAGTGTACTCGGCTGCAGCCCACTCCACAACCCACGCAAACGGACTCAGCGCCAGGGGCCCGTTCTGTCAATCATGCGCCTCCACCACGCTCCCTGGCCTCCACATAAAGGGTCTGTTTTTTCCAACTTTTAATTTCAATTTTTAGGTTTTTAATAGTAATTAGCTTTTAAACGGAGCATTTTTGAAGATAGAGTCTACTAGTTAATTGTAGTATATAATGTACCGACTTCATTTATATCGGCAAAAGCCGCACGTGAGTTTCAGTTACTCTATAATCTCTCACACAAATAGCCAAAAGGCACAAGCCATAGCCAAAAGATATAAGCTGCAACAAAAAAAGAACAAATCCAAAAATCTCAAGTAGCTCTAGACACATTCAAGATGATTTTTATGGATGGTTTTTAGCTATGATATTTAATTAAAGAAAATAAAGAAATAGAAAAATCATTATATTCCTATAGATAATATAAAAAAGAAAGACCATATTTAAAAATTAACTCATTCAAAATGACTGAAAACTAGAAACCAAAAGCTAAGCCATTTTGAACGACGCCCTACATGCTACTACTCCAAGTGATTAGTTCCACTTGGACCGGCTACGCCCCTAGCCACTCACCAATGGCCACCCACTACTTGTCCCTTGATATGTCGTATTGTATACATTTCCTTTTTTTTTTTCTTCCGCCTGTCCGGGAGACGGGTTGCGATGACACAACGCAGATGCTTCCGGTAAAGCAGCACTCTTGAATCATCGTCATCCATCGCTCGCTCGCCCGCCCCTAGTCTCCAAAGATCTAAAAAGAGATCGCCCCTGACCCTTTTCCTAACCCTCAGCGTCTATAAAATGGTATCCTGAGTTAGCAACCTGGCCCAATGGGATCGACCCGTCGTTGACGCGTGTGATTTACGGCGGTCTCGCCTATCTTTAGACCCCGTTTCAAATATTTTTTTTGCTTTAAAAGGATAAAAAATCATTTAGGATGCGTTGATTTTTTAAAATAGTTTTTTTATATTTTTTCCTTTGTATTGTCTTTCCATTTTTTTATTATTAATTAAATGTCTAAAAAAGCTAGAG
Source organism: Dendrocalamus sinicus (assembly GCA_036346575.1). Taxonomy (NCBI): domain Eukaryota; kingdom Viridiplantae; phylum Streptophyta; class Magnoliopsida; order Poales; family Poaceae; genus Dendrocalamus; species Dendrocalamus sinicus. The sequence continues at coordinate 9,392,703 of CM070675.1, forward strand.
CGGTTACATATTACTAGTAGTGTGTCCGTGCTAATGCTACGGTAAAATACAAAACAAGATAAAATTTGTAAAAAATAAAACGAACAATCAGATTCATTAAGATTCACGTCTCATATATTGTATAACCAAATATTTTTGTCACATAATGAATATCACATAACGACTGATCCTTTGAGGAGGCGACAACATCATTGGACTCACCCATCGACGACTTTCTCCATCCCCACATTGTTTAAACTTGAGGCTACAAAGAAAACAAACATTTTTGTCACATAAAGAAATATGAAACACAATAAGGAAATAGGTGTTTGTGGACTATTTAATTACCACATCACTATGCTAGGACGTCTTTATACACAATATTTTTGGTGCTCTTCCCTGAGGCATCTACTTCTTTCTTTGGTTTGGCCAAAATTCTTGTAGTGCTGTTGCTACTATTGACTCTACAATATAAGACTGCCACAACAGAGAAAATTTCTACCACGACAGGTTCAACACTGCAGACTGCTGGTAATCAGTCAATTCGGCCTAGAACTTCTGCACAGAACAACATATACACTCCAAAGGTGTATAAAGATGGGATAGCATGCTATGCTTTCAGCAGCTCAACTGAACCTGATTCTCTTGGTTCAACTCGTGTGGATCCAAATTGGAAGACAATGCAACCTACATCCTTAAGAGCTTTTAACATATACACGATTTGCAAGGTTTTAATCATAAGGTTTCCTCAACTTCATTCACAGACCAATTTCATATTATAGGGTGGACCCAGAAGTTCATCCTGAACTGGAAGAGCTATAAGATTCATAAAAAATTGAAAAATAGACAAGTGCAATTCTGTATATTGTTCACAAAATCTAGAATGTGCACATATCTGCCAAATAAATGGAGTAAGGGCAGAGACCACATTAGTGCCTTCTTATGTACCTACTACCGAGTTCTAAAATATGTACCGAGTTCTATATGAGTCTTTAAGAAGCAAATGGTTGTTGATGGAATTATGAAGATGTGAAAAGAGTGTGCGTACAAAAGAAGAACACAATAACACAAGGTAAAAGGCAATTGATAGGCTGATTCAAGTACATAGGATGTAGCATAGACAAACCATATTAGACGGATAGTCAGTTAATCTGCTCATCACATAAATAACACCTCAAATGAAACTAACTTTTACTTATTTCTGTAAAAGAATAAAGTTATTTACATCTTACTCCAAGAAGGCGAAGAAGAAAAGCAATTATAAAACTTATTCATAACTTACAATGAAGTAACTTCAATAGTCCAAATCATATCTACTACTATTTCTTTTCAAATGTCCGTAGCTTGTACAACCGGGAGAAGAAAAAGAAACAAACAAACACCTTACATTAGGAGACTATCCAGATCAAGAATATCAAATGGTAACTTTACAACTCCAAGGGCAACAAACAGGAGGAACAGCCACAGAGGAAATATCTTCATGCATAGTATCAAGAAAGACTTTTGCCCTGACAAGCAGCAGTAAAGAAAGCAATTTCAGTCCAAACTTCATACCATAACTCAGAATGATGCCAAAAAAAAAAGGTAAGATCACTTATAAGCTTCTTTTTTTTTGGCGAGGAAGATCACTTAAGCTGTAACTCAAACTACATTCAAAAGGACTCAACACTTTATTATTCAGTAAATAGACAAGAAGACATTCTTCCTAGTGGCATATGAATGCCTGTATTGCAATGGATAGTAGTCCCTAGAAAGGATTGACGAAGTATGAAGACATCATCAACTGAAAGTAAAAGCTTCATTAGTAACTCAGAAAATGGCATTGCAAATCTGTAACGGCAGTGACAAACTGACGACACGTTATAGCGATCATATATACTGGCATGGGTGAAATGGATTATGTGTAGCGATTGTTGCCACAATGCCACGGACACGTCAACAAATGTTATATCAGATTAACTCCAAAAACATATTATCAAGAACAAAGAGAGAAGATAATTAACGGGATTAGAGAGAGTTTCAGGGCCCATCACCTTCGCAGGCGCGCGCCTCGTGGCATCCACGACCCACTCGGCAACCTCGCGGAGCCGGCGCTCGGCGTCGCCTTCTTCGCTGCCGATCGGCGTGGATTCCGTGGAGCTCCATGAACGGGGACTGCTTCTCCCTCCCAGAGGCCGACGGGTCGTCGGCGAGGCCGATGGCGCGCCGCACCTCCGCGACGGATGGCTGGGTCGGAGCCGCCATGAGCGCCGGGTGAGGAGGCGACCCCGTCGCGCGGCGGCGGATGCGGCGGATGGGCTCCCGGCGGCGGCGGAGGCCACGACGGCGAGGCGCGGGCGCAGACGACGGCGAGGTGGCAAGCCATGGTGGGGTCGAGCAGCGGCGGCCTCGCCTAACGCGAGCGACGGTGGCCTCGCTAGGCGCGCGCGGCGGCGGCGGCACCTCCAGGAACCCTAGATGGGTTTTGGGAGGAGAGAGAGAACTCTTTACCTTTTGGAAAGAATTTGTGAAAACATTTATGATTTCTTTGCAGCGTCGGGGGCATGTGCGTGGGCGCGGGTGGAGTTTTGGGTTCAATGATGTGCATGATCCGGATGATTTTGGCCTTAGGATCTTCAATGAGTAAGAGAAGAAGACTTGAGGAGAGATCCGGCCATTCATTTGTATGAAGTTGGATTACTTTGGTACACAAATTTGGTTGGATTTAGATTAGGCATGACTGTGGGGGTGGTTGAGGGGGGTGGATTTAGTAAAGAAAATTTTGGTGTATTATAGAGGGGTAGAGATTTTAATTAAAAATGAAAAGTTAAAAGCGATAAAAAACTGAATTGAACCAGGAATCGGCGTTGGATCAGGTGCCATTCCGTTGGGTTGAAAAATAGTGGCTTATGACTGAAATTGCACTATAGCTGGCTGAAATTATACTGTAGCTGAAGGTAGCTTACTTGGCGTAATTAAATTTAAAAATTTAAAAATAGAAAAAATATGTTAGCTCAACACAAATAACGCAAACGAATACAAAAAAGAACCACAAAAAAGCTAAAAAAATCTAAAAGTTTAAAAAAACAAAATTTATAAATAATAAAAAATAAATTAGAAATCAGAAGTTTCTCTACTATTATATAAAGAGGAGTTAGTTGTCGTCGGTGCATTCTCCTCTCCACTCTCTACAGCCATCCGATTTGATCTAGACCATTTGTCTCTCTCCTCCTCTCTCTCAGTATACAACCGCCCACCCCTTCCACTTCCTATCTCCTCGTGCATTCTGGCTACTCTTCTCTCTATCGTTTGTTCTCTAATGTTTGATGTGTGAAGTTGGTTAAGCAGTAAGTTTTATCTTATTATTTTTATAACTTTGTTGCAACGCACATATCACTGTAAATTGAAATGAGCGAGGCGTGAATTGACCGCGCGCCTTTCGTCGGAAGCATCAAAAGGCGTAGACGGGAGGAGTGGTACGAGCGAGCGCTAGTCTGCCCGGCGCTACTCTGTCCGACGTGGGGGGGCGTCCATGCGATAGGGCCCCAACGTGGCGCGGCGCTTCGTGGGGCGTGGATGGGTCGCGCGGGATTTTCTCGGTTATCACTGGTAGGCAGCCAGGCGATCACAGGCAGCTGGGCCTTTTGGGCAGTTTCCGCTTTCCAGAAAACCATCTCTGGAAACAGTTCTACTACCATTGAAAAATGTAAGAGCCAGGTGAATTCTTTTTAGGCATGTTTGGCAACGGCTGCGGCTTATAACTTTTGACTGAAATTTTTGAATTTTGGCTGTTTACGGTACAGATTACGGATAGACAGATACTCACTTGTGATTTTATTTGGATTCAGTCGTTTGCCGCGTAATTAGAAATTGGAAGTCATGAAGATTCAATGGATCAAGCGAGATCAAGCTCGAAGTGAAGATAGAGATCAAAAGATCAAGAGATAGCATTGCGTGAGCTCAAGACCGCGGTAAACCGCGCCAGTGAGTCAATACTTTGATCATGTTGAACCTACATTTTCTGCAAACTATTTTTGTTTAAATTATTAAATTGCATGCTGTTACTTTATATGCAAATACATGTTAATTTAAGATTCTAGATATATGCCCATTGTTTGCCTTGAATAATATTACACCTCATTTGGAATACCTGAATGTGTGAACCTTATCGCCCTAGCAAAATTATAATAGTAACCTTTTGAAAATAAGTCCCTAATTATACGCCCTGCTTAGTACTGCATATATACTCGGGGGCGTTGAAATGTCCCAAGCATCATTATCAATTTCAATCATGAGAAACTGTTTCGGAAGTCATGGTGGTAATGACTGGTATATGTTGGTATGATTATTTTATATTCCCAAAAACCCCAAATTGCTTATTTATCTGGGCGGATGGTTCGGGGGTATGGTGCAGGGGTGCACGAGAGTGTGGTTTATGGAAGAACCGCCCAGATAACCCTAAGGCCTGAATCTTGTCATGTTACCCCATGTAAAACAGTACAATCGCAAGTCTGTAAAATACAACTTGGCCTAGTAAATGTACCGAACCCCGAAAGTCATCATCATTAGTGGAGGAGAAGTGGTGGTGCAAGTAGCGATTCTGGGTGACGGCTTGAATGGGACACTCTTTGTGAGTGAAGTTCTCCTGCGGCGTGCTAGCAGTACAGGTGAGGACAGCTGCTAGGCGCATAGGAGGGGAACATCCCGCACAACGTATGGGACCCACCGCAAGTGGGAGCGGCCCATAGGGTGAGATGATGGACGGGCGAGGTACTTTGAACGGTTACTGTGATGGTTTGCTCAACCTCACGGCTAAGGAATCGTGTGGGGCAACGAGTGAATTGTCTCTTGTAGGTAAAGTGTGCAAACTCTGCAGAGTCAAAACTATTCGAATAGCCGTGCCCACGGTCAAGGGCGGATATGGGAACTTAACTAGATATAGTTCTATTTCAAAAACTTTGTGGGTGGGAATGGAAAAGTGAAGGGCAGTGGAAAGCCCTGATTTGAATTGTCCTGAGTGTCGTCTAGTGGTAAGTTAAGCGGCTATAACGCGGAAAGATGCTATATGGTGCGGATGCCATGTAACGGTGGATGGAATCTGGATCGCTATTATTATTACATTTTCTTGAACATTATGTTTTTGTTCAAAACTGCCAGGTCTTAGAAAATTTTTATGTATCATATTGCAAAAGTAAAATGTTTTCTCTTCTCGCAAAGTAAAATATATGAGGAAATAAGTAGAGTCGGGAGTAATGAAGATGGAAGTTTGTGGTAAAAACATAAATATATTGGTGGACTCATGTTGATTATAAAAATAAAACGATAGTGTGGATTCTGGGAGAAATGAGCCCAAATGGATATCTAGACTAGATAGATGATTTATATGATCTTTGGAGTATTAGGAAGTGCAAGGGTATTGGTTGGATTACAACATCGATATTTGTTATAAATTCTTGGGAGATGTTGAAAATATTGGGATTGATAGGATTCGAACAATTTCTAGATGGATGAATTGAGAATTTCTGGAAAATTTGGAGATATGAAAATAACTATGGGAGATTAATCTTGATCAATGATATTCTTGATGGATGTATACTAGTGAATTAATTACAGACAGTTGAAAATAAGATTGGTTATTGGGATAACAAATTATGGTTTTGGATCAATAACAAAAAGGATTGAATTATTATGGAGTCCCGATGCGAATGATTGGTGGATTGCATAATTGATGATAATCACTGTTTAAGAGTCATAGATAGCAATCAATATGGAAAGAGCATGATCGGTGGACTGATTAAATGATGTCATTCGCTGTTTGGAGTCTTAGACAACAAACAATAAAGAAAGTGTATTTTGATGGATTAAGTCGATTATGGTAGTCACTAGGTGGTGTATAGGCAGTAACAATAACACTATGATGAAATAATAACAAAGCTACTGAAAGTGATTTTCGGCAAATAAAATAACCCGAGCCTCTCCTTTGTTAAGCCATGCATACTATTTATTTGCATTCTGTATTGGCTGCATCGCGAGCACGGGTTGGAGTGCTCACACTCGCTTTTGCGACAAAATTCAGCATAAGGAATCAAATCACCTCACCTCAGCAACAAGATTGGATAAGCTGGTAGAGAAGATGAAGATGTCAAGAGCTAGGTTGCGCACCTCCAGTTGGCTGCTGTGGGCATGTCCTGAAGGTCCCACCTGTGTGCTTCGTTCTTCCACTGCTGCAATTTATTGATTTCGGCCTAATCGGCCCATGAGTAAGTTTACTATTATATTTACACTTTCGCATGATATGTACCTTAATATTCAGAACTGTAATTTGTGAGCACTATCTACTGATCTAGGGAATAGTGCGGTGGAATCACAGAAGATTTCAGATTGTAAAATCTGGGTCTGACAGTGATCTTAGGCTTTTGGTTCATCGTTAGAGGTGGATCATGTAGGGGAAACCGCCGATTAGCGACTAACCAGTGCTCTGTGCGTAGTTAGATCTGGCAACATGTCTATTCAGGTGGTTTAGGCGGTCAAAACGTTTTTCCCGAGGAACCCATGAACACAAAAGTTGTAAAGGATGCAGAGATATAGTTTCTATAAAGTTTTCGAAATTTTTGGATGAGTGGTTTGGGTGCAACAAAGGATTGAAGTCTGCTGTATAGTAGAGTTGGATTCAGAATCCAGTTTTTTGATCGCGGACAGATTCACAGGCTCTAATGTTTTTTTTATGAATTAACTCATAATAACAAAAGTTGTAGATAATATCTAAATCTAGCTTCTGGAAAAAATTTATAATTTTTGGAGCAGTGAGCTGTCGGTGGTGGTTTGTGGAAGTAGCTGGACAGAACTCAGAGGCAGAGTCTATCCTCTATTTTTCATTACGGATTACACCCTTTAAACGACATAATAAAATTATGGTGTCTTCCAGAAATTTGTAGCTTTTGTTCTGAAGATTTCAAATATGTTAGTTTCGTTGTTGTTTGATTAGTAGATTAAAAGATACGGAAAAGTCAAGTAGTGCTACTGTTAGGGATGTAAACGGATCGAATGCGGATGGATAATGTCTCTACCATATTTGTTTTCATATTTTGTTTCTCGGATGCGGATACAAATACGAATACCTCGGATATGAATACAAATATGAATAATAAGGAGCGAATACAAATCGAAATGAATATGGTCACGAATATTTATCGAAACATGAAAAACCCCTTAAACTATACATCCAAAATCAATGAAAACACATAAATAGTTTATCTTGTCAAAACATTCATGAAATCTAAACAAGCATAAGTATTTTTATCCACAATAGTCATACTGTTGTACAGATTTTAAATCTTCAAGTGGCAGTTAATTTTTTCTAAAGTCATAAATAATTCTTAATGGATTTCTACCATTTACATGTGACTAATAAATTAATTAAGTATTTAAATTTGCATCAAAATGATTTAAACGGAGTACATCAATTAATCGGTACAAATTTTAATCCACCGACAATATTAAATTTATTTTTTAATAAACATAAATATTTGCTAGTGGTGTTTGTAATTTAATATGACTAAGGAACCTAGTGCCTAATGGTAATGGAGGCTTATGACTTGGTTGGGCTAGTGGGCTAGTGGCAGGGGAGATGAGAGAGGATGACTTGGGCTGGACAATGTTGGGCTGAAATCCCGGATATCCGTTTTCATATTATCCAGATAATTCGTATTCGTATTTGTATTCGTCGGATATCAGGCCTACTGTATTCGTATCCATATCCGACAAAATAAATCCATATTCGTATCCGATCCGAGAATTATCCGAAGAAAATCTGATCCGACACAATCCGTATCCGTTTTCATCCGGATCGGTCGTAAACTATCCTATCCATTTTCACCCCTAGCTACTGTAGAGAATAGAGGGTGGGAACAACTATTTGAGAGGGAGTTGCGGGTTTTAGGCGTAGAGTCGTTTACTTCTCAGTTGTGAATATTGTATTTTGGTTTTGTGTTGAGTGGTGCCTTGTGAATAGGTGGCTTTAGTCCTGACCGTGCTTGTGTCCTTCGCCCCTTCGGTAGAGGCAAGTAAACGTAGCAATTGTTGGTACAGTTTAACTTATTAATTTTATTGCCTTCACTGTAATTGCTGAGGTTTGGTAAATAATCTACCTTTAAACAAAGATGCCATGCTGCGCTTTATGCCTTGTTATATATATTGTGGTTCATGGTTATATTCCTAAGGAATCAATTGTGATCATATCGTGCATGTCATAGCATGTTATTTGCATCGTGGATGTCGCCGCACTCAGCTGCGACCGTACCGGAGTACCGCATTGTATATTGCCGTAGTACGATGCACACTCTTACGTTGCCGGTAAGGGTGCAGTGGATCATGAGCATACGTATGCATTTCATGAGGATAAGTCTTATTAGGAGATCTTATGAGGAATTGGCTTGTGAGAGTTATTTGTAGTGTGGGATATTTTTCTTGCGGTACAGTGTAGATGAGGAGAATCATATTTATGCATCCCATGAGGATAAATCTTAATCTAAGGTTTTAAGAGGTTTTGGCTCATTAGAGTCACTCGTGGTATGTTGTATTATCTTATAGCGGAAATCATTCATGGTTTGTTGTATTGCCTCGTGGTATGTGGTATTATCTTATGGTGGAAATCATTCGTGATTTGTGGTATTACCTTGTGGTTTATGGTATTATCTTATGGTGAAAATCATTTGTGGTTGGTGGTATTGCCTCGTGGTATGTGATATTATCTTATGGTGGAAATCATTTGTTGTTAGTGGTATTGCTTTGTGGTTGTGGTTTTAGATATGAATGAGGTTATAGTGTGGTTGAGAAGAGCTATTTGATATTGCTTTATCATTGTACCACGTGATGTCAAATGGATGCTTAACCATCCGCAATTTAATTAATTTGTTAAATAGTTTGCTTGCTGAGATTTTATCTCACCCTTGTTTTCCCTTTTCTAGGTGAACCTTGAGCATGTGTGGGAAGGGTAGAGCAGCACAACACCATTAATCAAGTCTTCATGAATTTTGCTGTATATGTTAGAGGCTTAAATTCTTAAATTATTTCTTCCATCCAATCATTGAACACTGTAACATAGTAATGCCTTTTGTGGTAGACTTTAGTGAGGTTGAACAATTCAAAATTAGGCTGATAAATACTGTTTCACCATTTCCATTATTTCTTATGTTGTCATGCTTCCGTGTAGTTTTAGTATTTACTAGGAAGGTGTTGTCGGATTTTCTTTTAATCTAGCTAGTGGTAGGTGTGGTTTAGTAGCATCCCGGGTAATGTGGACCTGGGGTGTTATAGTTGGTATCAGAACGGGTATTAGGTCCATGGTAATTGAATTATTAAATTAACACACTAGTGCACAGTAGGATGGGATGGGTCAAGCATTGCATTTATGCTTCCAATACGTTGTATTGATGATTTATATTATGAGATGATCTTTTGTGCCTATGATTCGATCATATAATTGTTATGTGTGGTGATAGTTGATGTCGAGAGATAGAGATCGTGGTGCGGCCATGGGCATGGCCAGGTTATATCACTATTCGTGGTATTGAAATGGTGAAGGATTTTTCCTTGGAGAACTTAGTTTCAGAGGTTAGGAATGAGTTCTTTAGAAAAGTTTCTCTCTTCCTTAAGTTGAATTTGGTCAATTTTTATCCTGTGGTGGTGGATGAATTTATCTTGGTGGATAAGTGTAGTTGGTCGTGATAGGCGAACGGTTGTAGGAATGTAAATTATAGTACAACAGTACTTCTATAATCTGCAATACAAATTGACTAGTTAGAACACTGAAAATATTTGCAAACAGACATCAGTAATTCTGATACCTAATATATTGAAAGTGCATTATGGTGTGGGAACCATTTGCGAAGGTCCAAACGGTGTTGACTTGAGCGGTTTTGTGCAAGCCACTCTGGTACACCCGAACAACAAGAATACTCAAATCGCAAATGTGATGCTCTGGCTCACTCGCAGCTTCTACTTAGATCCTAAGGTGTGCAACGTCATCATACAAGGGCTTTAGAGCCACTCTCTCATGGATATTAGATGGGAGTTGAGAACATTGATGTGCACTATTGCGTGAAAGGGGTTTATGCAAGGCTGCTGACGCCATAGATACGAGTGCATGCTGCTTGTGCAACCGTACCCAACAGAAGTTGTTGTAGCCGTGCCAACAGCTATTATTCGGTGGTGCGAGCAACTCAGGTGCCCAGCATGTTGGTCAAGAGGAGGACCCGGAGGCCGGTGTCATAGTGGTTGCGGAGGAATTTGCTCGTGACCAGGCCAATGTGGTACATGGACGAGAGGAAGAAGGGTCATGGCATGGTGACCCTACAAGACAGGCAGGGAGCATATGGAGTACATAGTGCATCAAATGAAGAGCAATGACCGGTTGGCCTGTGCTAAAGAGGAAGTTGTACAGCAGGACGATGAGGATAGTTCTGATAAGGACAAAGCTCCTGTCTCGCAGGAGGACGATGAGGATAGTTCCGATGAGGACAAAGCTCCCATCTTGCAGGAGAACGATGAGGATAGTTCCATTGAGGACAAAGCTCCCATCTCACAGGAATGGAACCAGTTTGATGGTGAGGGTGTTGTTGCGTAGGACGAGCATTAATCACTGTGGGAGTATCGTGGCACAAAGGTTCAATTGCATTTAATGTTTGATGACAAGACATTGTTGCAGGATTCCACCAAGCTGTTAAACTTGTCCATACAGTGGACTTTTCGGGTCATGAAATCTAGTCAAGAGCAGTACACCGTGAAGTGCGAGTAGGCCAGTTGTCCTTGGAGAGTGTACTTACGTAGATCGAAGTATGAGACTCGTTGGATTGTCTCGATGGTGGAGCTGCACTCCTGCATTCTTAGCAGTGTTTTGCTGAGGTATGTTTCATCTGTTTATTTACAAGTTATATTTACTGTTGCTTTACATTCAATGTTTTTTGTTCCACGTAAATGCTAACTTGAAGTCATTTTGCAGGTATGGGTCTTGAAGTTCATAGATCGGACTGCCCTTATAGCCTGTTGGATGAGCATGTCAACTGGTTGCATCGCACATCGCACCGTGTCCCGCCTCCTAGGAACACGGAGGAGGCGACTGATTTGGGGGTAATCTGCACGTGCACACCTCGAGTAGCCTAGAGGCTTGACCCACATTGGACAGCCAGGTTTGCACTCCAGCGGTGTTGTCTTCTCATCACACGTAGCTTGTGTACTGACCTTTGTTTTGCTTCGCAGGCTGAGCAATTCCAGACTATTACCTCTCGCTCAGATGGTGTAGGCCACAAACGAGGATGGTTTAGCACCAGCTAGGGCGGGGATGATGGCGCAGAGCGATCGCGATGCTTTCCATTTGACCATTCCCTACTGATAGCTTTGATGGACTGGTGGTGGCCAGAGACGCATACTTTCCATTCAGGGAGTGGCCCCTACTCTGCAGGACGTCTCACTGCTACTCAGCCTACCTATTGCGGGAGTTGCTGCCTTCCTACCAGAGGCCCTGACCGGTGGCGAATGGACTTGCTAGCCAGGTTCTAGGGAGTCCTTCCACCTGGGGCCACGGAGGAGTAGTACATCTTCCCGCTGAGTTAGATGCACGAGCCATCATTGTGGTGGCTCTCGCAGTTCCAGGTACATGTTTGACACCCTTTCCATTCGATCCACTGCACTCTCCTATACACAATACGGTCTTAATAACTTTTTGCTTGTACTCAGGTGGAGCAGATGGACCTAGCCGCGGATGAGCAGCAGGTATCGTAGCACTTGGATGCCTATTTGCTGTGGCTGTTTGGTTGGTTACTCTCCATCAGCAGCCATGGCAACACCGTCGACACACGCCATATTGCTCACGCTAGGGCCATCGTCGACGGGGAGGCCCCCCATCAGCTGAGGTTCGGTCACACTTGCCGTGACCTATCACGACTTGTGCGATGCGTGTGGCAGGACCAAGGCAAACTCGGTCCTCGTGGGGTGTCCACTGCTACTACAACTGTGGTCCTTTGAGCGTTTTAGCCTCGGACAACCCATATTCAAGGACATCACTCTGTACAGGGCGAAGATGTAGCTGGGGGCCAACGTGGACCAGCCTACCATAGGTTCTCTCTAGTGCCGTAGATGGATACATAGTCTTGCTTGCAATTAATTTCTTTGTATGATGGATCGTCTATATAACAGCTGATGTTCCTTGTAGGTACAGTTCGTGCAAGTATAGATTACATGGGTGTTCCTTTGTGGAGCAGTTCGATCGGCTCACAGCTGACAATGTGCGTTGCAAGCCCTACTCCCCTGAGGCACTAGACACCTGTGCTCCTGATGGGCTATCCTCACTGTGTTGGTGCTACCGGGCTTTCTAGCTAATACAAAGGAAGCACGTGTTCGACGTCTTTGTGGAGGACTACATGGCGCATCGTGTCATGTGCCAGTTCGGCCTATGCCAGGTTGTTCTAGTAGCAGTCGGGCGATATGTGCCCAACAATGTCCACATGTGAGTTACTACTGTAGATGTATCTTCTTTTGCTACTAATTCGTTCGATGACTTGTAACCAAATGTTACCTCTGGCAGGCATTGTAGGAAGGGAGTAAAACACAGCACGGATAGTACAGCGAAGATGGAGGTGTGGATAGCCTAGTGGGATGGTGCGCTGCATGACTGTGTCCTGGAGGCCACCCCGTATGACCGCAGCATGTACGACGAGTACCTTTGCTAGAGTGCAAACATCGTCGACCTATCCCGAGGCTAATACATGTCGTTGACTCGCCCCTAGCTCATGTCGTAGCACCGATTGACATGTACCCCGCGTACCTCGCGTGGGACGTTGTAGGATCAAGGATACCGACTAGAGGGGGGTGAATAGGAGGTTTTTAAACTTTTCTTGTTCACTTAATTAATTCTTCACAATTTTAACTAGCAAGAATGAAGAGCAAATAAGCCTATGCAATTCTAGTTATCAATATAGCAAGCCTAGCTCTAAACAAGCAAATGATCACAATGATATAAATACGTAAGAGCTAAGAACAAGTGAACACAACCGATGTTTTACCGTGGTGTTCGAAAACTTACCGGTTTCCCCTAGTCCACGTTGAGGTAAACTCGAACGAATCGAACCGGCTCCACGAATTGAGCCTAATCACCTCGATCACTATTGGTAGCCCTTTCCCTCTCCGAGTAGGCGAACTCCAAGCCTTCACAATTTACCTGGCTTCTCACAACCTTCTTGAGAAGATCACCGAGCTAATCTCCGCCCAATCGTCCAAGTGCCGGCAAGCACTAAGAGTAATGAATCCTGGGCTTCACTTGAATGCAATTCTTGTGCTAAGTGGATCAACAAATGAATTGTTTGCACTAATTGCAATACCACCCCAATTTAATGCTCAATGAGAGAAGGAGGGTGGAATGAATGCTCTAGGGCGCAACAAATATGCAATGAGTCTCTAACTCCTGCCCTTGTGCAGTGGTGGGGGTATTTATAGCCTCCACCAACCAAAATTAGCCGTTTGGCACAAATTCCTGAAAAATTCAGGATGAGCGGTACTACCGCCCCAAGGGGCCGGTACTACTGCTACCAAATCTTCGCACCAGAACGGCTATGTCAGAGCTCTGCAGTGACCGTTGGATTTGGCGGCGCGGTACTACCGCCCTTGTAACTTGCGGTACTACCGCTCTCCGGTAGTTCCGCAAAGTCGGCGCGGGACTACCGCTTTGGCCCAAATCCGAAAGGTCCCAAAATTTGGCGCTCTCTGGAAAAAGACGTCCGCTCTGAAACCGGATCTTCCGGACTCCGGAAGTACTACTCTGAGTAGCGGAACTACCGCTCGCAGCGGTAGTTCTGGCGTTGAAATCACCGGTACTTCCGCTCCAGAAAAATCCAGACTTTATCCGATGGTGCTCTCTGGAAATAACATTCCGCTCATCCTCCGGATCTTTCGGGCTCCGGAAGTACCGCTCCATAATGCGGTACTACCGCTTGGTGCGGTAGTTCCAGCGTTCAAGTGGCGATACTTCCGTTCCCGCAAGAGCTCAGGTGCATCCGCGGTTGCTCTCTGGAAAAAATGATCCGCTCGAAAAACGGATCTTCCGCTTGCCGGTACTATCGCATCTGGGTGCGGAACTACCGCATTCTGGTAGTTCCGACGTTCAAAATCGCAGTACTACCGCCCTTCCAGACAGAGCACAGATTTTGATTTAAAACGAATTTTTGATGAATGCAAGTTTCTAATGTTGATCCAAATGGCACAAAATTTGTATTCAAGCTACTAGCCACAATCCCTCTTGATGGTACGATTGTCTACCCCATAATCCGGTCTTCCACCATTCACCTAAAGACCGGTAAAAATAAAAAGAGGAACCTATGCTAAGTAAACCTTTGTCTTGAGCCAATTTGAGTCTTCATATATATCCTTTGTCTTGCATCTTGTTGCACATATGTGGACTAACCCTTCGCATGCTTATAAGACGTTAGTCCCATATTCACATAATTTCATTAATTACCAAAACCAATTTTAGGGCCTAGATGCTTTCAATCTCCCCCTTTTTGGTAATTGATGACAACCCAAATTATATGTGAGATAAATATTTTGAATATATCAAATTGTTTGGCAACAAGTTGTATATTCCAGTTTACTTTTAAATGAGAGTAGTTCTTTGCAATAATGTTTGTATTGGCATGATAAGAACTATTTCCATTTTAAAGTTCAAGAGAGGAGCTAACTCCCCCTAAACATGTGCATAGATAAGAAGTGTAACATTTTATACAAGATGCACAAGACACAGAGATGCATTTAAGCAAAAGATAATATTAAGGTAGATTGACATTTAAGCAAAGCGATATCATCCACAAGATAATGACATAAACATCCATGACCATAAAGGTTCATTACAACCACAAGTTCAAAAGATAAAAGCCCATCCAAGCGAGTTCATTTCATCTTCCACCTCCAAGACCAGCAGAAAAACCCATCCTCCTTCACGTTTATTACATCCAAGCGATATCATCCACAATATTAAATAGATATAAACCTATAAGTCCAAAAGTCCATACCACACCTCTTCCACTCCGCCTCCAAAAACCCAAGACCTAGTCCTTCCTCCATAGCCAACACCAGAAGATCTTCCCATCTCCAAACACGCCCACCGAGAACACATCTCCAAGAACCCTAGCCCCTTGAATCCCTCATTGGCATCATTCTCGCTGTTCTTCCCGCGAAGTACTTCGTCTTCTACGGCAAGATCTGCTTTGCTTTGCGTCTGCGACCTCTACACGCAGCCTCTTCTTCCGGATCTTCTTCCCGGATCTGCACTCCTACACGGCCACCCCTTCGGCGTCTTCACCACCGCTTCTTCTCGCTGCATCCTCTACAAATGAACTTCAGCTCGGATCTTCATTTCTTATGGTTGACTCGTTCCGATCTACATCTTTTACACCGTGATGGCCTGTTTTGGATGTGTGAATATCGATCCGTGATATGCATGTATTTAGTGGATTTGGATGCTTGGATGTGCTTGTTTTAATTTTTTTACTATGCCCGAGATGCTGCGTAGATTTGTGATGAGCCGAGATCCTTTAGTCTTGCTTATCGAGAAGGAGAAGGGGATCTACTCATTTAGCATTCATTAAGTTTACGGCGTCGAGTGTAATAGTTAGATCGAGTTCTTTGTTAGATTAATTCACTTGCGACGTTTGTTTAGGTGATATTTCGCGCTCGAGTTAGTATTTCAACTTCACCATCTAGCGATGTCAATCTGCTATCAATGGAGTCCCGTGATTCCCATCACACCTTCTCCTTAGCTCTTTCTTACTGTCCTCTCGCCCCTCTGTAGATCGCGAGTTGAGGGTGGAGAACCCTCTCAAGCATGGAAGAGTAAACTCTTTTCTACTCTTCCCTAGAGAGAGAGTCTTAGGTCTTCATTCCTCATCCCTCGCTCATCCTCTTGTATTTCTTGCTTCTCTTCCTTAGTCTCTCGTGTGGAAGTTAGTCCAGTCCAGTAGTTCCTATTTCGCAGCTTTCTTCCCTGGCTCTTCCTTTCTGCTCTGATTTCTACCCATTTCCTGCTCGTGCTTAGATTTGGTTAAGCGTGTCTCCATAAGCTCACGCTCTATCTTGATCCGCCGATCATCGCCGCGGATAAGCTCGCTCTCGATCCGCCGTCGAGCTCGAACAGCAGTGGGAATGGGAGGCTCCAGTCTTGGCTTGTAAGGCTTGTGCACCACCACGTCCTCCTCGATAGTGAAACTTGGAATCAATCAAAGCCATGATGTAGGGTGCATAATTGATGCGCTTGTTGCGATCATTTTTGGAAGAGACTATCTCCCTCATGATAACATCAACGACATCAAACTTCTCCCCCTTCATAATGTAATCTATGATGTTCCAGGCATGACCTCGAATGGCATCATAGTTACCACCCTTTGGGAGGATGGTGTGGTTGATGATGCGGTTGACCAAGCTGGGAATGGGGAGTAATCCAATATTCTTGCCAAGAACATACTTTTCTTCAGTGTTGTAGTAGGGGTACATGGCATGAATATCAAGAGCGGGTTTGTCATAAACTTTCTCATAAGCACTGAGCTCCGCCCTCAAAGCTAACTCAAAGTCATGTTTTGTGGCCTCCAATCTCGTGCAAGCCGTCATCCATGTCATGTGCTGAAGATCTGGAGTAACATGCACAGTAGCATAAAACTAACGAATGAATTCTTCATTGTAATCACATCCCAGGGCCACAAGCTGACGAATATCGGCGCTTTCAAACAACCTATACGTCCCACCATACTTGTCGATGGAGTCAATGTGATCCCAGTCAATATACTTGTGATCTACAAACTGGCGATCTGGCCCATACATCTCATCAAAAATCTTTTCCTGGAAACTGGTGTGAAACTTGGGATTGATGGAGTTGGAGGGGAGCTCATACTGATTTCTGTGACGGAGTCTGGCGTACTCGTCAGCGGTGATTTTCTTGAGATCAATCTCAAGATCCTCCCTGTCAGCCAAGTCTTCCTCAGATTCTTCCATGGGAGAACTCACAGGCTGTGGCTGCTCAGACTCAGTCTCCGATCCGGACTCAGACTCAGGTGCAGGCGCTTTCCCTTTATCTTGAGCTGCCTTTTGGGCGCCTTAGGGATGGAAGAGCGAGAGTGGCGAGAATCTCCTGAGATGGAGGAGTATGCCTTTCTCCCGGCAGCTCTTCTTCTAGGCATCTAGAGACAAGAAGAATAGATCATGAGTATCAAAGGAGAATAGATTAATTTAGATTGAAAAGGAATGAAGTGAATTTGCTGCACTGTCAGGGAAACCGGTAGTACCGCCATTCTGGGCCGGTAGTACCGCACCAGTTGGGCGTTAGTTCCGCTTCCTGGCAGATTCTAGGGTTTTGGGAATGTGAATGGATTGTTTGGTGTTTTCTTGGATTGAATCCATGGAACAGGTTTGTAATTACCTTTAAACACCAAATGTACTTATTTTCCCTAGAATTTAAACAGCAAAATCAACTACATTTCAATTCAAACTAAAGCATGACCTAGGGTTCAAAATAAAGATCAAAAATAGATTTTTGATCTGAGATATCTTGAGGATCGGAGGAGTTGAACCCTTGGAAGTTGATTTGACTTGAAGAATTAACGAAATCACCACTAGATTCAGAGATCTAGGGTGCGGTTTTTGGTGGTTTTGGTGGGAGAGAGAGAGAGAGAAGGGAGAGGTACGGTCTCGGGCGGATGTGGAGAGGAAGTACCGGAGACAGAGAGAGGAGGCCTGGCTAGAAAACCCTCGGGCACGGGTGGTTGCCCGCTTTGAATGCACATCCGGTAGTACCGCAGATGCGGCCGGTAGTACCGCCTGGCACGGTAGTACCGCTTCTCACCGAAGTACTGTTCCCGGAATTACCGCAGAGGCGCGGTAGTTCGATTTTTCCGAACTTTGCGACTGGAATTTGAAGAGAG
The DNA here is from genome assembly GCA_036346575.1 of Dendrocalamus sinicus. Taxonomy (NCBI): domain Eukaryota; kingdom Viridiplantae; phylum Streptophyta; class Magnoliopsida; order Poales; family Poaceae; genus Dendrocalamus; species Dendrocalamus sinicus. The sequence continues at coordinate 9,410,615 of CM070675.1, forward strand.
TAGATGCAAATGATCCTAGTTTTTGCACTCAACTAAAATCTTTAAGCATCATTGTGCATTAAATGTGTCAAAATATTATTTTAAATAGATTTTGCCTTTCCTTTTAAAATCAAAACCTTTTGCACAAAAGAACAATTTCAAACAACCTTTCAAGCTTCCTCAAATGAGCATACATTTAAATTTGCCATAAATTTACGCAACATTTGAGTAATCCAAGACATTCAATTCACTCCTAAGTTAGCAAAAGCGGTTTTCATCTAATGGCTTGGTGAAGATATCCGCTAATTGATCTTCGGTTCAGATGTGGCTAATGCAAATGTCTCCCTTGCTAACATGGTCCCTCAAGAAATGGTGGCTAACATCTATATGCTTGGTTCTTGAGTGTTGGACAGGATTATTGGAAATTTTCACGGCACTTTCATTATCACATAATAGAGGCACTTTATCAAAATTTATTCCATAATCCAACAATGTTTGCCTCATCCACAATAATTGAGCACAACAACTCCCGGCGGAAATATATTCGGCTTCGACGGTTGAGAGTGCTACAGAGTTTTGTTTCTTTGAGGACCAAGACACTAAAGATCTACCTAGAAATTGACAACTTCCCAAAGTGCTTTTTCTATCCACTTTGCAACGCGCATAATCGGAATCCGAATATCCAATCAATTCAAATTTAGCACCTTTGGGATACCAAAGCCCTATATTTTGGGAGTATTTCAAATATCTCAAGATTCTTTTTACGGCTTTTAAATGACACTCTTTTGGTGAAACTTGAAAGCGAGCACACATGCATACACTAAACATGATATCGGGCCTAGATGCGGTAAGATAAAGCAAGCTACCAATCATAGATCTATAAAGATTTGAATCTACCGACTTACCTCCTTCGTCGAGGTCTAGATACCCGTTGGTTGCCATTGGTGTCTTGATGGGTTTTGCATCTTCCATGCCAAACTTCTTAAAGAGGTCTTTAGTATACTTCGTTTGGCTCACAAATGTCCCATCCTTGTTTTGCTTGATTTGGAGTCCAAGAAAATAGCTCAATTCTCCTATCATGGACATCTCAAACTCCCTAGACATCATATCACCGAATTCTTTGCAAAAATCTTGGTTAGTAGAACCAAATATAATGTCATCAACATAAATTTGGCAAACAAAGAAATCATCACCAATGATTTTTGTGAATAAGGTTGTATCTACCTTACCAATTTTAAATCCTTTTGACACTAGAAAGTTTCTAAGGCGTTCATACCATGCTCTAGGAGCTTGTTTTAATCCATACAACGCCTTTGAAAGTTTATAAACATAATTAGGGTATTTAGGATCTTCGAACCCCGGAGGTTATTCAACAAATACAAGTTCGGAGATGGTTCCATTTAAGAATGCATTTTTAACATCTATTTGAAATAACTTGATATCAAAGCTAGATGCAAAAGCAAGCAAGATTCTAATTGACTCAAGTCTAGCAATGGGTGCAAAAGTTTCATCATAATCTAAACCTTCGACATGAGTATAACCTTGAGCAACTAACCTTGCTTTGTTTCTTACCACTATTCCGTTTTCATCTTGTTTGTTCCGGAAGACCCATTTGGTGCCAATCACATTATGTTCTTCGGGTCTTTCCACCAAGGTCCACACTTCATTTTGTGCGAAGTTGTTCAATTCTTCGTGCATGGCATTTACCCAATTCGGGTCATCTAAAGCTTCATCTACAAGCTTGGGCTCAAGAGAAGACACAAAATAGTAATGTTCACAAAAAGAAGCTACTCTAGAGCGAGTTTGGACATCCTTACTCACGTCACCCAATATTTGATCTATGGGATGATCCTTGGCAATTGCATTGTGAATCTTGTAATTGATTTGTTGTTGATCCTTTTGTTCATCTTCTATGTCTTGAACATTGCTTGATGTAGACGAGATAGGTGGCTCTACTTGTCTTGATGAGCTTGGTGAGGATGGATCTTTCTTTGGCTTGATGTCTCTAATTTGCATGTTTTCCATAGCTTTGCGCAATCCTTCATCCCCTACATCGTCAAGATTTTCTTGCTCTTTTTGAGAGCCATTAGTTTCATCGAATTGTACATCACAAGATTCTTCTACTAAACCCAAATTTTTATTATAAACTTTATAAGCTTTGCTATTTGAAGAATAACCTAATAAGAAACCTTCATCACAACGACTTTGAAATTTAGAGAGCCGAACACCCTTTCTTAGAATGTAGCATTTGCAGCCAAATACCCTAAAGTAGGAAATATTCGATTTTCTTCCAATGAGAAGCTCATAGGAAGTCTTTTTAAAAGTCGGTGTAAGTAAAGGCGATTTATGGCATGACAAGCGGTGTTAATAGCTTCCACCCAAAACTTGTTGGAAGTATTATATTCATTAAGCATTGTACTAGCCATTTCAATTAATGTGCGATTTTTCCTTTCTACAACTCCATTTTGCTCCGGAGTGTAGATTGTGGAAAGTTCGTGCTTTATTCCAAGTTCATCACAAAAATCTTCAACTTTTGTATTTTTGAACTCGGAACCATTGTCACTTCTAATTCTCTTTATTTTAAAATCAAATTCATTTTGGGCCCTTTTTGAAAAACTTTTGAAAATCCCGGAAGTTTCACTTTTGTCATTTAGGAAGAAGACCCATGTGTATCTAGAGTAACCATCCACAATGACTAAACAATAGCTATTTCCTTCTATGCTCTTATAGGTAATTGGCCCAAACAAATCCATATGTAGAGCTCTAATGTCCTAGAAGTTGACATGATACTTTTGGAAGGATGAGAATTAGCGACTTGCTTCCCGGCTTGACAAGCACTACAAAGTCGATTTTTCTCAAACTTCACATCTTTCAAGCCAATAACTAAGTCGTGTTTGAAATGCTTTTTGAGTTGAACCATACCTACATGACCTAGTCTCCTATGCCACAACCAACCCAAAGAAGTTTTTGCCATTAAACAAGTTTTTAAACAAGATTCATTTGAGGAAAAATCTACCAAATAGAGATTTCCAAATCTAAAGCCTTTGAATACAAGTTCATTATTATTTTCTTTTGAGATAACAACATTTCTTTTGAGAAAGAGCATGTTACACCTAGATCACATAATTGAGCAACGGAAAGCAAATTGAAATTCAACGTTTCAACTAAGGATATATTAGAAATGGAAAGGTCATTAGATATTACAATTTTATCCAAACCGAGTACTTTCCCTTTGCTATTGTCTCCAAAGGTGATTCTTTCATTGCTTCCACTCTCAAAAGTTGTAAACATTTTTCGGTCTCCGGTCATGTGTTGAGTGCATCCACTATCCAACACCCAATGCTTTCCACCGGTTTTGTAATTTACCTACAAAAGAAAATCAAGCCTTTTTAGGTACCCAAATTTGTTTGGGTCCTTGGAGGTTAGTAACCAAGGCTTTGGGCACCCAAATGGATTTCTTTTTAGCACCCAAAATCGAGGTGCCAATAAAATGAGCAATTACATTTCCATTCTTAGATTTTTTAAGCATATAGCAAGAATCGTATAAGCCAATGGAATGCATGTTATTTTTAGAACAATCATTTGGCATATGTCCTACATTCCGGCATTTAGTACAATACTTACCATTCTCTTTTACAAACCTTGGAGGTTTATATGTCGGCTTCTTACCTTTCTTGGGAACATACCCAAGCCCTTCCTTGTTAAATGAGCACCTTTGCCCACTTAGCAACTTATCAAGGGTATCTTTTCTCTTGTAAGCTCTCTCTAAGTTTTTGATCAATTTTAGCACTTGGTCTTTTAAATTCTTGTTTTCATTTACTAGCACATTATCATGCACATGAGATAAAACATCATTTGAATCAACGTTAGATAAGCATGGCATAGAAAGTAAATCATCACAAGAGGTTGACATGCTAGATGTTGATTTTTCTATACTCGTCATCTCATTCAAAAGATTACATGATATACCAATGCTAGTACTAATTTTTCTTTGATTTTCATGGATAAGCATATCATGAGATTCTTTGAGCTCATTATAGGATTCTTGGAGAGATTAATGTTCTTTCTTCAAGATTTTAAATTTTGACTTTTCCTTTCCAAGAAATTCATTCAATTCTACTAACATATCCATTAAATCATCATAAGAGGGCTCATCGTCATCAAGAATTTTTACCTTCTCCTCTTTTGCCATAAGACATGTGGGAGTGGAGAATAGCAATGTAGCCTCTTTGATAGCAATGCCGACAAGTCCCTTCTTCTTAGGCGATTCCTCCTCACTTGAGTCGGAGTCGGAGTACTCCGCTTCGGAATCCCACTCACCAATGTGGGCTTCGTTCTTGCCGTCTTTGTGAAACTTCTTGAAAAGCTTCTTCTTGCCTTGATAGCTTTTCTTTTTGAATGACTTCTCCTTGTCATCCTTCTTTGTGGGACATTGGGAGACAATATGCCCCTTCTCGTCACACTCATAGCAATGGATGTTGCTATACTTCTTGTTGGAAGAGTATCGCCACTTCTTGGTCTTTTCATTGCTTGCGTTTCGATTTGAGCGCCTTCTCATGAACTTGTTCATCCTCCTAACTAGAAGGGCAAGTTCTTCTTTGGAATCTTCTTCTTCATCTTCGGATTCTTCACTTGATACCGCTTTGGCCTTAAAAGCGGCAATCTTCTTTCCTTTGGAGGTTGATTGTTCCAACATCTCCTCTTTATCCTTCTTATACAACTCATTGGTAATTAGATTACCTAAGAGCTGTGTTGGAGTCATCCTTGGCGACTCGGGAGAGTTGAGAAATAGAGTTACCAACATCTCATACTTCTCCGGCAACGCCCGAAGTATTTTCCTTACAATGTCAACATCGGAAAGGTTAGTACCAAGACCTTTGAGTTCATTTACGATGTTGTTTAGCCTTGAGTACATCTCATTGATATCCTCATGGGGCAACATCGTAATGTCTCATATTTGATCCTTAGCCGATGCAATTTGGCCTCCTTGACCGTGGATGTCCCTTCGTGTATTTCCAAAAGGGTGGTCCAAATAGCGTGAGCCGTTTCGAGATTGCTCACCCTATTGAATTCATCCACGTTCTAGGCTCCAAATAAAGTATTCATAGCTTGGGCGTCTAAATGAGCGTTACACCCGTCTTGTTCCGTTGGGTGTTTCGGATCAAGAGCCATAACGTAACCCTCATTTACAACCTTCCAAATATGAGGACTCATGGCCTTTAAATAAATTGACATCGTAATTTTCCAATAAGAATAATTAGTGCCATCAAATAGTGGTGCCTTGCCTACCGTAATCCCCTCACTATCCATCCTTTTCTCTCTAGACGGTTAAGTCTAAATGTGAGAGACCAAGCTCTGATACCACTTGTAGGATCAAGGATACCGACTAGAGGGGGGTGAATAGGAGGTTTTTAAACTTTTCTTGTTCACTTAATTAATTCTTCACAATTTTAACTAGCAAGAATGAAGAGCAAATAAGCCTATGCAATTCTACTTATCAATATAGCAAGCCTAGCTCTAAACAAGCAAATGATCACAATGATATAAATACGTAAGAGCTAAGAACAAGTGAACACAACCGATGTTTTACCGTGGTGTTCGGAAACTTGTCGGTTTCCCCTAGTCCACGTTGAGGTAAGCTCGAACGAATTGAACCGGCTCCACGAATTGAGCCCAATCACCTCGATCACTATTGGTAGCCCTTTCCCTCTCCGGATAGGCGAGCTCCAAGCCTTCACAATTTGCCGGGCCTTTTCACAACCTTCTTGAAAAGATCACCGAGCCAATCTCCGCCCAATCGTCCAAGTGCCGACAAGCACTAAGAGTAATGAATCCTGGGCTTCACTTGAATGCAATTCTTGTGCTAAGTGGATCAACAAATGAATTCCTTGCACTAATTGCAATACCACTCCAATTTAATGCTCAATGAGAGAAGGAGGGTGGAATGAATGCTCTAGGGCGCAACAAATATGCAATGAGTCTCTAACTCCTGCCCTTGTGCAGTGGTGGGGGTATTTATAGCCTCCACCAACCAAAACTAGTCATTTGGCACAAATTCCTGAAAAATTCGGGATGAGCGGTACTACCGCCCCTAGGGCCGGTACTACCGCTACCAAATCTTCGCGCCAGAACGGCTATGCCAGAGCTCTGCAGTGACCGTTGGATTTGGCGGTGCGGTACTACCGCCGTTGTAACTTGCGGTACTACCGCTCTCCGGTAGTTTCGCAAAGTCGGCGCGGTACTACCGCTCTGGCCCAAATCCGAAAGGTCCCAAAATTTGGCGCTCTCTGGAAAAAGACGTCCGCTCTGAAACCGGATCTTCTGGACTCTGGAAGTACCGCTCTGAGTAGTGGAACTACCGCTCGCAGCGGTAGTTCTGGCGTTGAAATCACCGGTACTTCCGCTCCAGAAAAATTCAGACTTTATCCGGTGGTGCTCTCTGGAAATAACATTCCGCTCATCCTCCGGATCTTCCGGGCTCCGGAAGTACCGCTCCATAATGCGGTACTACCGCTTGGTGTGGTAGTTCCGGCGTTCAAGTGGCCGGTACTTCCATTCCCGCAAGAGCTCAGGTGCATCCGCAGTTGCTCTCTAGAAAAAATGATCCGCTCGAAAAACGGATCTTCCGCTTGCCGGTACTACCGCATCTGGGTGCGGAACTACCGCTTTCCGGTAGTTCCGACATTCAAAACCGCGGTACTACCGCCCTTCCAGACAGAGCACAGATTTTGATTTAAAACGAATTTTTGATGAATGCAAGTTTCTAATGTTAATCCAAATGGCACAAAATTTGTATTCAAGCTACTAGCCACGATCCCTCTTGATGGTACGATTATCTACCCTATAATCTGGTTTTCCACCATTCACCTAAAGACCGGTAAAAACAAAAAGAGGAACCTTTGCTAAGTAAAGCTTTGTCTTGAGCCAATTTGAGTCTTCATATATATCCTTTGTCTTGCATCTTGTTGCACATATGTGGACTAACCCTTCGCATGCTTATAAGACACGTTAGTCCCATATCCACATAATTTCATTAATTACCAAAACCATTTTAGGGGCCTAGATGCTTTCAGACGTTCATGTCGCGGTATGTTACATCATATTTCTAAATGTTCGTTTCTAGCAATCCCACTAATAGGTTTCACCCTTTTGTATTTTCCTTCTAACTGATGAGGCCGAGGGGTTAGCCTGGGCACAACCCTGTACACCGCTAGCGTAGTAGCCTTGTGATTATCCCGACAGCCGTTGGGACATGAGCAGCTATTGACACCCGGTAAGGATCAATTACAGTGTGTTTTCCCCCACTATTTCTCTTTTAAAGTACGCACTAACAACCTCTCCTGTCTACCCACAGTCCTTGGAACCGCTATATGGCTACCGCAAGTGGATTGACCTAGAAATCCACACACATGACTGTGGGCCCTCGACTTCGAGGAGTGGGATGTCAAAAGGGCCTGCGAGATCCGGGAGGAGGAGCGCCACAACGACGTGCAAACTGAGCATATACGTTGGGAGATGAAAGCCCATCTCGAGGCGTGCACGCGTAGGTAGTGTGAGGCTCACGATGAAAAGAGGGAAATGACAGCTAAGGCCAAAGAGGCCGTTGAGAAGTTCAACACCAAGCTCACAAGGAATGAAAAATGACCCTGGTCCATGCAGTAGGTTGGGGCGTTCTGCACTAGTCCCCCGAAGGTCGAATTTATTTCTAATCCAAAAAGTCTGAAAGATCAAGCTCCGTTTAAGTTGGTTTTGGTGTTAATGATAAATGTCATTATGAGATTTTGATGTTAATGACAAATACTTTTATAATATTTTGGTGATAATGACAAATGTATATATGAGACTAATATGTTTGTTCAAGTATATTATAGCTTAGTCTCATTTGGATGAAAAGTTAAAATCAAAGAGGTATGCATTCAAAATCACTTTCTTATTTACTAATGCATTCCTTAGATCCAAAATATAGATTGAACTCCTCAAATAGTTCAAATGAATATGTGCATATGTCTTTCTTTATATACACTTGTATGCACACATTTAGGTGGAGTTCTCTCTATGTTTTGGAGTTTCATGAGTATTGATCCATGCTTTTTTTAATATGCATATTTAGGATCTTTACTTTGAAATACATTCTTGAGTATATATAGCTTGTGTAGTTCATATATACTCATGTGCAATCGGTTTGTCATCTAACTTCTCCATTATATGTTAATAGTTGGATAATTAATGACAACTAGATAAGTAAGCTTTGTTTAAAGCTTATCTTAGAGTATACAATTATTGTGTATAAGTTGTATACTCGCAAATCAATTATCTTTTTCTCATTATTTGTTGAGATTGTCATGAATTACCAAAAAGGAAAGATTGTTAAATCTAGTCCCTCTATTATGTGTTAATGGTGAAGTTTGGTAATTGATGACAATTGTTTTGTGGACTAACATTTTTCATGAATTGGATGAATAGGTTAGGTTCCACAAATGAGGATGACTTGGGATGACTTCATGGGTTGAAGATCATTAAGTCAAGATCGAGAAGAAGATGGCTTCATGTGTTGAAGACCATCAAAGAAGAAGACGCATCATGAGTTGATGCATGAGGAGATGATCATGTGTTGATCATCAAGTTAAGGAAGACCATCATGTGTTGATGGAGTTGATGAAAAGGATGCATCATGAGTTGATGTATATTGAGAGGATGACCCAAGGCAAAGGTATGACTAGCTAGGGCTAATGATGTGTTCCTAGTCTTTTACCAGTCTTGGTATTTGGTTGAAAGACCGGATTGCTAGTATAGGTTGCCGTACTATTAAGAGTGGTCATGTCTAGTAGTTTGAGTCTCATCATGTGTTGATGGCTCAACCTCACTTACTCTAGCTCATCTTGGCATGAGGCTTGCATTTGCAAATGTGTTTTGCAAATAGTTGAAGTTCATGTGGTGAATCCTTGTAACACGTGACTATATTTTGCAAATGTATTTTACAGAAGGTTGAAGTCAATGTACCTACTCCTTGTGACATGATCTAAGTTTGCAAATATGTTTTGCAAAAGTTGGAGATCATGCATTATCACTTGGTATGGTCTAAGATTGTTTGTTACTATTTTCTTTGACATTAGACCATGGTAGTGACTCCTTGGATGATTTTTTATTTCTGCATTGATCTAATATGTTTGAGATCATACAAATAAATGAGAGTACGACATGTAGGACCCACATGCATGTGATGTTTAAAATATGTGAGTATGACATATAGGACCCACCTGTAAGGAAAAAATCAGCACCAATGACAAGATTTGCACCTAATGAGTATGACAAGTGGGCCCAACTAAAATCAATTAAGGAATTTTAATTAAACTAAAAACTAAAATATGAGTAATTGACATATAGGACCCATAAGGTAAATAAATAAATAAAACATGATTTGAACCGTGTGAGACTAACATGCATGACCCATAAGGTAAATAAATAAATAAAACATGATTTGAACCGTGTGAGACTAACATGCATGACCCACATGTAAGGAAATTCAGAAAAATGAATAAAATGAGAAAAGCCACCTTTAGTTATGTCAAAGTATGCTTTGACTGTTAGAAAGCGTATTTTCGGAAGAACATATGTGAAAATTTGCTTTCTCTGTTAGAAAGTGTATTTTTGGAAGACCATATGTGAAAATTCGTTTTCTCTGTTAGAAAGCATATTTTCAGAAGAACATATGTGAATGTTTGCTTTCTCTGTTGGAAAGCATATTTCCAAGAAGTACACATGCGATGTCATCACTTTTAACACTTTTCAGAAATTATAAATTGAACTAAGTTCAAATGGCTATAACTTTTGCACACGAACTCTAAATTAAGTGATTTTTGTCTCTAAATTTTCCTAAAATAATGCTCTATCTAAATATGCAAAATATTTAAATTTGGTCTCTATTTAAATTCATTTGTGGCTTATTTGTATTTATTTATATTTTATCAAATAGACACCGTTGTGCTGGATACCTACGAAAGTAGTTTCGAGCAATCCTCTGAGCAACAACAGCAAGGCAAGCACCCCCTTTGATTAGGTTTATCCCAATATTTTAATTATTGTATGTTATTTATAAAATCTATTATGCATACATGTATGTTTCACTAAAGTCGCTATATTGTTGTAACGGTAGTTATATTCGCTTAGATGCATTGAACCTCCTTGTAAATTTGATACCTTACTATTGTAGTCTTTAGAACATAGTTTAGACAATAGCTAATGTTATTTTGGATATATTACATTGAGTATATAATCTAGATGCTTAGCCACGCTGTAGTTTTTGCTAAGTTTGATCATTCAGAAAATTTTGTGTATGGACATGAGAAATTTTGAAATTGTTGGACCACAGGAGGAACCTCTATTAGTTTGGCATAAAATAAAAAAACCTAGATTTAGATGTAGGCGAATTATATTATGAACTGTCAAATGTGAGAAGATATTTCGCATATAGATAGGGGAAGATTCTGGCCTGGATCAATTAAGGACCGAACACTATTGCCGCATATATAAGTCTAGCCGTACAACCACATGTGCTATATGGGCCTTGGCTTTACCTAATTAAGTTGTCTAGGACTAGCCTTATATTTTGGTAGGCCGAAATAGTGAGGACATTCTAGAAAGGTTTGTTCGTAGGAGCTCCCTTCACCAAGGTGTTGGGACTAAAGCTTGATAATACAATGGCTAATGCTCACTTAGGGGAAGGACACACTTAAGTGAGGGTTTATCAGTCATCAGGCTGGTGCAATGTTAGGACTAGATGATGTAAAGGCTATATGATAATCAATTTCTCACACGCCCAAGAAAGCGTGAAGTTGTGATAGTATATTTGATTATCTCATATGGGTATAATTGTACAACCTCTAAAGAGTATTAAAAACTATTTAAATAGCCAAGCTCACAGTCATGAGTATGTTTGGATGCAACCACAATGGGTATAGTTTTTATTTTTACAAAACTATTTTGTTGGAAATTGGGATGGCATGTACGTGTCTTCCGTGTGCCATGCCTATAGTCAGGAATTGTTCGATGTTCACAGCCGAAGAGGGTTGTGAATCACCATGATTTAGTATTATTAAATTTATATAAATGTTATTTTATTACATGTCAAATGTTCTTTACAATTCTGTGGAAAATTACTATTTATTGATATTGCACACAAAAACCACTTCATGCTAAACTTAACTTGCAGCATAGAGTCTTACTTATTGTTAGTATTATATTTATATATATGTTGTGATACACTATAAGTCTTACTGAATAAACAATGTACTCAACTTTACTTAAATTGTTGTTCAGAGAATGAGGAAGATAATATGCCCGACGAGGCATATTTTGCTCCTTGTACCGGGGAATTCGACGATGGGTCTTTCTAGGGCCTAAGCCTAGTCAATTGCCTGTGTGCTATGGTGGCACACTGCTAGACACTTTTGTTTATTACTGGTCTTCCACCCCAATTTACTCTTGATACTTTCATTTATTTAGCTGGTCGGCCTTATGTTGTAAACTATTTACGCATCACTTATATATTCACCCATTTGTTGTAAATTAAATATATGCTACATGTATGAATGCCATCTCATTGTTATGATTGTGTGTAAACCTTCCTGTGCTTATTCCTATTTTCATTGTTGTTGCAACTTCTAAAAAATTAACTATAGATTCACGTTGAAGACACTAGAGGAACTCTTCAATTTGTAAGTAGAGCAAAATGTGTCAGCAATTGTGCTCAAGTAAATGAGATGAGTGTTGAAACTTGTACATTGCAATGAATGAGTTGTAATTTTCTAATACTGGTACATCTTACATAATATTTTACATTTTCCCCTAATAATTTTGATAGCAACAATAAGATATAATATATATGTTCTTCAGTTTTCTCTTATATCTATTGTTTTAAATTTATATTATTTCTTTAAATGTGAAAAGTATTCAGTATACATTGTTAGGATATATTTACGACAATTTTATAATAACATAAGGATAACTTATTTGATTTTAATTTGTTAGCATGGTTTATAAGTGAGAACCTAATAATGGTTGCTGGCCTGATAGATTATAGCAGATGCTGCTTTGTTGAAGAGGCAAAAACTAGAAATAGAAGAACTGTGTAAACAACTGCAGGTTATTCTTGTTTATTTGATGTTGCTCTCCATAAGTGAGGTGTGATAATGTTAGTTGACGCATTTTTTCTTGAATTCCAGGGTTCCCAATTCAGAAGTCTTGGAGCAGGTAATACTAAAGCAACACAATGACATGCATAAGAGCATCCATAGTGTATATAACCTAAGGGGCCTTAAGGTGGGTCCCATCTAAACCTTAAGGCCGACATTTTAATGTATATAACCCAAGGGGTCTTAAGATGGTCCCACTCGGCATATAAAGAAAAATTGTATTTTAATGCTTGTGGCCAGGTCTTTAGTTTGAGGACCAGCCTTAAACCTTTTTTGCTTATAGCCTGCTTAAGGTCACCCCTGTAATGTATAAAGTTGACCTTAAGATGGCTTAAGACACTCTCTTTTCATACACTACAGATGCCCTAAGGTGTGTAAAGACTAAGGGTCTGTTTGGTTCATAGTGAAACCTTGCCACACTCCAAATTAGATTCTCGGCAACCTCTTGCAATCATTTCTCCAAACAATCAAGATAATATGAATATATTGGAAACCCAAACTCTTGTTGCTAAAACCATAATAGAACAATTATTTGGAAACCCAAACTCTTGTCACATGGAGTACTTGTTCTATTATGTTACCCTGCTCGTAGATATATGTATCACTCTCTTTTAATTGGATGATTATCGTTTAGTGTGAAAGAAAAATGCTATTTTAGTGTTAGTTTTGTGGTTCCGTTGTAACACGGACACATAACTAGTCGTTGAGAAAATAGACCCTTGTACAGATACGTGGCTCGAGTAGTCTCACGACCACTTCTTTTCTTTTTGGCTTCTACTTTTAGTTTTTCTATAGATCTAGTTTTTAAGCGGAGTATCTTTTTAAGTTGAGGTTTATAAATTGATTGTAGATAATATTTTAACGACTTCATATATCCGTCAAAATTGTACACAAATATCTATCTTTCTATATTCTCCTATAATTTAAAAACTTAAACCGCAGCTGTAAGTTATAGTATTAAAACAGGCCCTCATCCTACCGAATAAGTGGTTGGTCTAAGCAGCGAGATTAGCCGGACCGATCACCACCCATCCATCCGTCTTTTGTCATCCCACAGTCGCACTCTGGACGATCACGCAGGGGTGCCAATCCCGGACGGCCCCCTCTTTGTTGATGCGTTGACGTCAAGCGCGATCCGGCGGGGAGATCCGCCCGCTCCCACCTCCGTGGCCACGCGTCCCCCTCCGATCCGCTCCAATTATGGCGCCCCGCGCGCTCCCATTCGCCCACGTACGCCCCTGCCGGCCCGTCCCCGTCACGTCCCCACTTCCACTCTCGACCCGTTTTCCCATCGCGCACACGCCCAGCTACGCACGCAAACACGTATCTACGCGAACTTTGCTCGGACACAAAAAAAAAAAAAAATCGAAAGGCACAAACAACGGCCTGTTCGCACAGGTGCACGTAGAGCAAAGTGGCTGCAAAACTGTGCTAAAATGTATGCACAGTATAGCAAAATTTTGAAACATCGGTCCGATATTATTATAGCACAAAAGCTGTATATACAAGAACCCAGGAACGTTGTGAATTCATTCGACCGTGATGGAAAAGGTATATCTGTCCAAATTAACTTAGATGTCAAAGCTACGATTATTTCCACGTAATGTTTTTTTGACCAAGCAAGTTTTGCAAAGTTAGGACACGAGCAATCTAAGGCAGGGTTCTTTTCTATTGTGTCTATAGATTTTGATTCTAACATGAGTGTTTATATAAATCGACTGAATACTAATAAATCGATAAACCATTTTCCCATCGCGCATACGCCCAGCTACACATGCAAACACGTATCTACGCGAACTTTGCTCGGACAGGAAAAAAATCGAAAGGCACAAACAACGGCTTGTTCGTCGCACAGGCGCACATAGAGCAAAGTGGCTGCAAAACTGTGCTAAAATGTATGCACAGTACAGCGAAATTTCGACCCATCGGTCCGATATTATTATAGCACAAAAGCTGTATATACACGAACCCAGGAACGTCGTAAATCCATTCGACCGTGATGAAAAGAGTATATCTGTCCAAATTAACTTAGCGGTCAAAGCTACGGTTATTTGCACGTACCGTTTTTTGACCTACCAAGTTTTGCAAAGTTAGGACACAAGCTATCTAAGGGAGGTTTTTTTAGTGTGGCTTATAGATTTTAGTTCTAATATGAGCGTTTATGTAAATAGACCGAATACCAATAAACTGATAAACCGTTTCAAAATGTTATCTTAATAAGTCACTTGAAAATAATAGTAGAGGAGATATTCTATTTATTTATTTAGGAAAAGTTATAAACTGAATAGAACTCGGATAACTAGGTGGTCAGAGCTACTGGTAAGTAAATTACTGCGGACCCACAGGTGGGTGTCACGGAGAGGGGTGTTATCCCGGGAAATTTAACTTTTTGCCACCCTTAAGAATGTCACATATCCAAATGCCATCCTCTTCATTGCACTCAACAATTTGCCACTTAACATGTGGTCTCTAATTTTTGCCACTTTTGAGCCCACGAGCGCCACAATGCAGCCATGTCGGCGCCTCGCCACGCCGGCGCCCTGCGCCTGCGCCTGCGTCCGCTGCCCCGCCACGCCTCTCGCGCCGCGCCGCGCGCCTCCCAGCGCCTCCTGTGCCGCGCGCGCCCCGCGCCTCCCGTGCCAAGCGCCTCTCGCCGCCGCCCGCGCCGCGCCAAGGAACAGCCAATCAAAACAGAGGAGGCGCGCGAGGTAGACGCAGCGCGCCGCCCGCGAGGCGGCGGCACACTGAGACGGCAAAACGGGACCCCAGAGCGGGAGTCCGAAGGATGCACGTCCGTGAGCCGAGAGGCCCGAGGCGAGCGGCGGCAGCGCGCGCGGCGAGGAAAGGTGGGATGGGGCGGCGGCGGAGGAAAGGAAGAAGTGGGGCGCGTGAGGTGCCGGGGTCCAGGTGACTCACGCGCGTTGGGCCAAGCGAGCAAACCCGAGGAGCGGCGGCGTGGCGGCGGGTCAGCAGCGGAGGCGCGCGCGCGCGGCGAGTTGGGGTGGCGCAGAGGCGCGGGAGGCGCTGGGAGGCGCGGCGGGCACGAGGAGCGCGCGGGCTCGAGGCGCGGCGGCGCGGCGCGCGCACGGAGAGGCGCAGCGCAGCGCGGCAAGCGTGGCGAGCCCGACATGGTCGCATTGTGGCGCCTCGTAGGCTCAAAAGTGGTAAAATTAGAGACCACATGTTAAGAGTGGCAAATTGTTGAGTGCAATGAAGAGGATGGCATTTAGATATGTGACATTCTTAAGGGTGGTAAAAAGTTAAATTTCCCGTTATCCCTGGGTGTGGGATGCCGGGGTGGGGCTAGTGGAATGCTGGTGCCCGGGTCTTTTCCCCGAGATAAAGCAGCTGCGGTGGGCCCGGACACCATCCTCCAGATGGTTCCCCTGACGGCCTGACCGCTCTACGTGTTCCCTCCGCACCATAAAGCGCTGCACACTCCGCGCGCTCCCATTGGTCCAAACGCCCACCCTTTCCCGACCACCGCGACCTTTACTCCCTCCCCCTCCGGCCACACGCCAATCCCACTTACACGTGGCCTCCAGTGCACACCGGGGCCCACATTACAGTGTCATACCATGCGTGGGCATGTCGCCAAAGCAATTCACGCTCCCTTGCGTTCTACGGAGCCCAGGATCTGCCATTACTGGCCAGTGGGGTAGGTCAGGATGGGTCCCAGTCGTCAGTGATACAAGAGTGGGTAGTGCGGTGGGGAGATATTTGTCCGCTTGACGGGAGTACGTCAGCCATGGCGGGGGCGCCCAATAGGGTCGCGGTCTTTCACGTGCTGCCGCTGCCGGGGCGCGCCACGCGTTGGCGCGAGACCAATCATAGCCCGGCACCGACTCGCGACACGTGGGCGCACGGACACGTGTCCGTCCTCCCCACTGTATAAAGCCTCTCCCGCACGTCGTCCCACTCCCCCACTCGGCACACCGCGCCAAGGAAGTAGGAGTGCTCGCCGGTGTTCTCGTCGGCTTTTGGTTAGGACGCACGTTTTCGAGGAGAGGTGAGGAGGAGAGGGGTGTGGTGGATGATGGAGAGGAGGGGAGGGGTGTGGTGGATGATGGAGAGGAAGGGTGGGTGCTGCTGGGCGCCGAGGTACGGCGCCGCCACCGGAGCCGTGGGACAGGCGAGCATGCCGTGGCAGACGGGGAACATCATGCTCAAGTTTCGGCCGATCGCGCCCAAGTCGGTGGCGATGGCGCCTTCGCCCACGCCGGCGTCGGTGACGGCCGGGGGTGCTGGAAGGGGGAAGCGGAAGGCGGTGGGCGGGGGTGGTGGGAGGAGGGGGCGGAAGCCCAAGAAAGCGACGACGATCGCGGCGGTGACGCCTGTGATGGCGGCGGCGACGGCGGTCGCACCCAAGGCGAGCGACGACAAGGACAAGGAGAAGGAGAAGTCTTTGTCATCTCCGTCGTCGTCCTCGTCGGGGATGACGTCTGTGGACTCGTCGCCTCCTCCGGCGTCGGCTACGCTGCCGCTCATGCCTGTGGTATCGGTGGAGAATGATAAGGAGAAAGTCGCTGCGGCGCTGCCTGCGCGCGCCGCGGGGCAAGTGGTGGTGGTGGCTCCGCGGGCGCTGCGGCCAGCGGCGTCGTTGGTGACGGTGGAGGACGTGACGGGCACCTGGCGCGAAGGCCAGGCTGCGTCCGCCGCGGCGTGCGCCGGCGTGGACGAGATCCCGGCGTTCGTCTCGGACCAGTGGGGCAGCGTCACGTGGACGAACGCGGCGTTCAACCGTGCTGTTTCCGCCCCTGGGGACGACGCCACCCCCGAGGTGCGGGTGGGCCTGGCCGCGAAGGGTGGCTCCGCCACCGTGCCGGAGTGGGGCACCTGCACCGGGTTCACCTGCCGCGTGCGCGTCCGGTACGCTTGCCCGCGCCGCGGCTCCCTCGTGGCCCCCTGCGACGTGTGGCGGCTCGACGCCGGCGGCTACCTCTGGCGCCTCGATCTCAAGGCCGCCCTCAGCCTCCGCCTCGGCGCCCTCCCGTAAGGAAACACCCCCGCACAATACGTATCCCTCGTACGGAGACGTGCACTACGCCACTACGTCTACGACATGATTCGGTGTACTACTAGCCCTGCGCACGTGTTAATTAAGCAGGTCATGGCCAGATTTGGTACAATTAAGAGATGGATTAGATTAGAGAGTGAGCTGCAAGTGTTAGAAGGAATTAAGCGAGTGGAGCTTCCGGATGTGCAAACTCTAGTTCCAGCACGCAAGAAGCATGCGTTTATCTTTTTTATTTCCCTTTTAATATGATTTTCCTTTCAAATGTATTTTATACTCTTAAGAGTACATATTTTACTGCTTATATATACAGGTTAAATAATGTTATATATCTTTTTATCTATTTAAGCATACTTTGATAATGGTTAGAAGATACTCTTAAAATGAGTTCTATAAAAAATTCTTTAAAATATATTTTTATAGTATAATTTATGTATATACTTTTTTATATATAAACAGATATATAACGAAAATAAAAAGTTTTGACAAATTTTGAACAAGTCAAATGCTATCATAATTGCGATCTTTTGTGACGGTTTGTATATTTTTTGAGGGGCCCAAAGCAATCGATAGGAATAATCATTTTTCTGATGGGCTTGTAGGGGTGTTAATGGGTTAGGTTTAAACGGGTTTAATAGATTGGGTCTTTGATTGGGTTGAGTTTGGATAGGTGGAAATAAGTTGAAAGAATAAATGGGTTGGGTTGGGTTAAATTGTCTCGTGAAAAAGGTAGAAATAGGTTCTAAAGTTTAAGATTGAAATTAGGTTAAGAACAGATTTAATTCGTGGTGTTAATATTTCACCTGTGGGTTGGCTCCACCATAGGGTCTATCTAGCCATCTAGCAATCTAGGCCTAATAATTTAAATAAAGCAACGTTTTTGTACTCGAAATCATCTGTAGTAAATTTTAGAAAATGTTATGAAACTTTTATGGTATGGACCCGAGTTATAAATTTTAATTACTTAACTTTTTAAAAAATTTCTATAAAATTTTCTTGGTCCCATCTATATATCTAGGTCTAACAATTTATATAAAGTAGTGTCTATATATCTTAAATCATCTATAGTAAATTTTAAGCAATTTTATGAAACTTTTATAGTATGGACGCGAGTTAGAAATTTTAAATACCAAACCTTTTCAAAAAATTTCTATAAACCCTGTTGGTTTCAGCTGTGTGTCTAGATCTAATAATTTGCACAAAGTAGCGTCTCTATACTTGAAATCCTCTATAATAAATTTTAGGAAATTTTGTGAAATTTTTATGGTGTGAACACGAGTTATAAATTTTAAATATCGATTTTTTTTCAAAAGTTTCCTATAAAAACTTGTTGATCCCATTCTTGTGTCTAAGTCTAAAAATTTGCACAAACTAGTGTCTCTACATCTCAAATCATCTATAGTAAATTCAAGCAATTTCATAAAACTTTTATATTGTGAACGTGAGTTAGAAATTTCAAATATCGAACCTTTTCAAAAATTTCTATAAAAGCATGTTGATTCCACTTGTGTGACTAGGCCTAATAATTTGCATAAAGTAGCGTCTTTATACTCCGAATTATTTGTAATAAATCTCAGAAAATTTTGTGAAATTTTTATGGTGTGAACACGAGTTATAAATTTTACATACCGAACTTTTTGGAAAGGTTCCTATAAAAGCTTGTTGGTCTTAACCTTATGTCTAGACCTAAAAATTTGTACAAAGTAGCATCTCTACACCTCAAATTATCTATAGTAAATTTTAAGCAATTTCGTAAAATTTTAATGGTGTGAATATGAGTTAGAAATTCTAAATATCAGTTTTTTAAAAAGTTTCCTATAAATATAGTTGTACTTGTATGTAGTAGATTAGTAAAGAGTGAGTTGGCAACGGGTTTGAAATGGGTTGAAAATAGGTTTCAACTCATTTCAACCATTTGGGTTGGGTTGGGTAGGGTTGGATAGAAATGCTATATGGGTTGGGTTGGATGGGGCAAAGTGCTCTTTGGGTTAGGTTTTGAGCTTCTTTAAGTGAGAGTTAGGTTGAATTTGGGTTAGGTTTTAACCTATTACTACCCTGTGGCCTTGTAACGTCGGTAGGAAAATGTATAGTTTTTACGATGGTTCATCTGACACTCACAAGGGTAACTAGTTTTCATGACATGTGAACTTGGACGATAGGAAAACTTTTACCACCACTTCACCTCATTCGTAGCTGCCTCCGACCCCAAGTCGTTGTCGCCCTCTCCACCCAAAATTGTCTCCTCCCCTTCTCCGTCAACTCCGACCGTATGCCTCCTCTCACGGGCGGAGCTATGTGGTTGGGCCCGGTGTCACAGGACACCGGGTCCAAAATTTTTTTCTACAGGTATTAATATCTCTATTCCATACGTGAACCCCCTAATCTAAACTTAGTGCACCCGGTATTTTTTTGAAGCCAAACAAAAGGAATACTAGCAACCTAAATTTTTAGTAGCTAGCAGTAGTCCATGAGGAGTCTTCACTGTCCCGCAACACACGAGGTCACTGCAACACCCAGCCCAAGAGAGAGGATCGCAATAGGTCATGGTGTCTATTTGATCAATCCTGAAGCATGTCACTTCGCACAACCCTCTACACCTATTCATCTCAAAGTCATGCAGAAGATGTGCATCACGCCCGCTACAGCCACACCCAATCAGGCAGCAAATATTCACAAGAAAACGTGAGAAATCGATGCCACCGGTGGCCCTCGTTTGCCATCTGGCTACAGTGCCGCTTGGCCCTTGTTGCCATCTTGAATTGTTGAACATACAAATATCTAATTGACCTTTTCAATTATTTGATGATTATTCCATAAATGATAGACTTATTTGTTATGTGGAAAAAATAAGAATTATAGAAAATTACCAATGATATTGTGGTTCATCGCTTTATGAATTTGAAAGAACACAAATACTAAAAAGTAATGTTTTTACTTATATTTGATCATTCTTTTTTACTTAAAAACTTTTTCTTTTTATAGGCCAATGAGATCGGATGATGTATTTTACTAATCTTTGAACAACTTTTTGTATGTGATTTCGTACTTAGTTAATTCAGTTTCTTGCAACTAACCAATATTATTATCGTTTTATTTATTTTGGTAAGTATTTGATCGTTACTTCTTTATTATCATATCTTGCTATCGATCATATTGAAGTATTGATGCTAAAAATATCGGACATATTACTATTAGGCATAATATTGATTGAAAATTATATATATTGTTATATATATGATGAAGTGGTGAACCCCGGTTATTTTTGTTCTAGTTTCACCCCTGCCTCCTCTACCTCGAATCCAGCACTGCCTTCTCTTTTGGCCGCCTCTCCACGTAGATCCGATACCGCCTTCGCCTTCGGCCGTCTCCCCTTCGGCGTCGCCTGCCCATCCAGTGTCCTCCCCGCGTAGATGCAGTGTCGCTGTTGTGGTCTGAGCACAACAGTAGGTACATAGTACCCAGTTCTCCTTAAGGGATATAGAACTAAAGGAGCCAGAAAGCCGACGGACACATAGAGAGAGAGAGTTAGTGAGTAAAATGAGTAGACTTGTCACTCTCGTACCCTTCTTGGGGTTTATATACATGAATAAGATAGAATGAGAAATTTCCATCCTAGTCCTTAATAGTTACAAAAGATGAAGGTATATTAGTATATTTCTTTATACATATAACTCTATACTATTATATGTATTATAAGATCCCATAGCTGAACTTAACAATAGTGAGAAGCTAATCACACCACAACAGTCGCCTACCTGTCCGATCACCTCCCCGCACAGAAATGGCAATGCCTCCCCCTCCAGTGATGACGACCGCCGGGGCCACCCAAACACTAGCGCTCCCGGGCACATGGTGCTCTGCTCCATCCCGCTCTACACCCTACTACTGCAGCTTCCCACAACGCGTCATCGGGAAAGCGCACCGACGCGTCATGCACGAGTGCGTACCGAGCGCCCTCCTCCCTCTCGGTGGCGCGGCGCTGCCCATGGCGTCGTACGCCATCGATTTACTGACTGGTTTCATAAATTTTGATCTAAATTAAATCCTGTATGCCCATTTGGATTCAGGTATCAACACAACAATTCCTGTGTTGTTCTGACTTCTATGCCATCAAGAAGGTCTATTTGAGGTATGGATGAAACGACCCAAATTTTTCAAAAATTTGAAATTGAGTTGAATTTCCAAATTCTATTGAAAAATCTCAAACTAGAGCCTAATTCTCACCAATCTACACCCAAATTCGCGCACGAATCTTGAAGCAATTTCCTCTCTCCACCGTTTTCGCTGTCACTGTGCGCCGTCCAAAATTTTCGCGCCGATATTTCTCCGCCACCGAGCTAGCTCTCGCGTCTTCTTCTCCCCTGCCACCTCACTAGCTCCACCACCTTGCCCTTCGGGACAGCTCCCCGCCAGCTGCCCCCTCCAGCTGTTCCCTTCGGCCCTCCCGCTCCTGAGCGCAAGCCGCCGCCATGGCCACTCGGTGCCAACCGCCCTCGGGCCTCTATAAAAGCCAATGACCCCTCCGACCTCCTCCTAGCACACCAGTGAAGCTCCCCACCCACCTAATTCGTTCCTCGCCCCCTCCATCTCCGGTAATTGAAGGAATTCCCCAAGCATGAACCCTAACTCAATGTCTGACCTCCGGCCAACTTCGTTCCAATTCCTTCCGTTGGTAGCATCCCTGAGCTCCTAGAGACCTTCCCAAGCCGCCGCCTAAGCCTCCCGAGCACCGCTCTTCTCCGGCGCCGAGAGCTCCCTTACCGCCGCAAGCCTTCGCCGTGGCTAGCCTCACCCGTGCTTCCCCAGCTTCGGCCGCCTCTTCCTCGAGCTTCCCCGCCTCCCAAGGATGCTCTAAGGCCAAACCAATTGCCTAGAGCCTCCCCCAGGAGCTTACAGTTTCGAAAATGGCCGCGGATAAAGTGACCTCGCCGCCGGCGATTGCCGCCACCACCGGACCCGCGAGCACCAAAAATGGAATCCCTGTGTCACGCTGAGTCCACCCATGCACTCACCCGCCATCGCCGTCCGTCCTACCGCCGCCGCCATCCGCCGCCTCCTGCTCCTCTGCTCGCGTGCGGTCTGGGGGAGGAAGACGACCGAGCCAGGCCGACTCGGTTGAACCGAGCCAGCTCCGCCCGCACCCGATGCAACCGACCGGGCCAGCCCGAGTTGATCGCACCGAACCTGCTAGCCGAGCCCGAGGAACAGTACCGACCGAGCCAAAGGAATAGTGACCGACCCAAAGTCCAAAAATTGATGTTTATACTCCCCGGATCCGTTTCGAGCCCGCCAATCCATTTCTTAGCTCCAAATATTCATACCAAGCCTCCAAAAATCCCAAACCTATTTTATTTGAATTTTATTGAATTTATTTTGTTATTTCCATTTCATTATTCCTAGCTCATTTCCGTCGAGCGTGGAATTAAATTGATTTTCCTTGTTTTACGCTAGCACGTGACGTCGAGGATCAGCTGATTCAAGAAGACGAAGCATCGGACCAAGATCAAGATCAAGAAGTTGAAGAATACAAAAATAGTCAAAATCATAAACTCGCAAGGCAAGTCACATGTTTTTGATCATGTTGAATCCCATTAAATTACATTATTTAATGGATTTTCATTATTGATAATTGCGAACTGATAATTGTTTAAAACAAATGTTTAGAATGGCATGCTATCTAGATAATCCTACCACTGATAAATAGCCCTGTTTACCTTGATGGCCATATTCACCTTGACAACCTTAGTAAGAAATAGTATATGATATCAGAGTAACCATGATCGTTTCATACAACAACTTTGTACTACTAAGGTATTGGCATGCATGGGCGGTAGGATTTGAAAATCGATACTAAGGTAAAGGTGTCTTGGGAAATCACGCGGTGATCTACGCCACGACTTTACCTTAGAGGAATTGATACTAAGGTAAAGGTGTACTGTGGGAAATCACGCGGTGATCTACGCCACGACTTTACCTTAGAGGAATTGAGACTGGGAAGGGTGTACTGTGGGAAATCACGCGGTGATCTACGCCACGACCTTGCCCGAGTGAGAGGCTGGTATGGATGGGTGGTGGTAGTGCCAGTGGGCACAGAGGGAGATGTGGTTGGATGCCTCAGGTGGAAAATATAAGGACGATAACCTTATGCCAAGTAAAAGACATAGTCAACGCTCAGGCCACAGGAGTTGACTTGTCAACACTGGTCTAGTAGCTGCTCCATTCAATTGAAACTCTACAGGCTGTGTTGACGGTGAGACGGGAGTTAGGTATGTCATGGTACCTAACAACGGTAGTATTCACTCACAAGCGGCTAGGGAAGAGTAGGTGCGCAATTGTAGCCGTGACTGAGTGATACTATCGGGTAGAGTCTATATAAAGAACGAAGCAGTGAACCGACCTGGCTTTCTTAACTCTTTAGCGGGAGTTAAGGGATCGTGTGGGTAAAGTTGAGCAACTCTGCAGAGTGTAATAAATGGTATTCGAATACGCCGTGCTTCCGGTTAATGAAGCTGTGTTAATTGGGTGATTCCAACAATGAGGCATAAGTAGGGTTTGAGCTGATTTAATGTGATAAGTGATGAACTGATTCTGTTAATGAAAACCCCTGATCTTAAGGAGCAAATGTTTTAAGTTTTATGTGATTACAAATAAAACTGCATCCACCCAATATAATAAAACCAATATACTCCCATCCTTGAATAACCTTGCATATAGTAAATCAGGATTTACCCATGTGATTTGCTGAGTACGGGGTCGGAGTACTCAGGCTTGCTAAAATCATTAACAGAAAGTGCTTGTCAAGAGGAGGAAGAAGTCTCTGAAGACGACGTCGAGCTCTACGATGTAGACGACGCCGAGTGTTAGGGCTTATTCTACACTCGAGCTGCTGTGGAAGTTCTTTTGGTAATGTATCTTTGGGTTGTATGCCCTTTATATAACACTTAGTTGATAAGCTAGCATTTCAGATCCATAATGAATATAAGCACTGCTTGTTTATAAGATTTCCCTACAACATCTATATTCTATTATCAGACCGGCTACAATAAAGTTTAGTTTTTGTTATATTTGCTTAGCAAAGGGATTACTTTAGCTTAGTATGCCTTCATGATACTGAGAATTTTCTTGTATATGCCAGAATGATGCCCAACAGTGCGTTTGTGAGCAAATACATGATAAATTCTTATATTTTCAAATAAAGCCTTGTAATCATTTTGCTCACTTGTAGTAACCACAGAATGCCAATGATCGGTAACTTTTAAGTTTGGATTAACTTTTTAAGTTTGGACGTAAGTTATATATAGATTTGTTGAGGCATTCTTCCTTTACCATTTGTCATCTAATTTTCCAGGAAATTTTGTCCTAATTAGTGTATGAACTGTGTGAATAGTATTATACCATGATCCACAAACAGATTAGTTCCTTATTGGTTTACGGTTGTTAGTTATTCTCCAAACTTGCAATGCTACGTCTGCAAGAATGCTCTTAAGATTGTTTATTTTCAGAAATCAGAAGTGCCCATGTTTCTCATGCAGTTGTGCTATGTTCATAGCAATGTTGCTGTGGTCCTACCCAATGTTCAAGAAGGTGCTAGACACTAGACATGCAGCGAGGTGGGGCCTAGCGCCTAGGAGACCTAAGCAGGTTCTAGGCGGTCGAATTAAAAATAAGATGTATTCATTTCTATTTTAATTTATTTCTTTATTTTCTGTTCTGATCCATTTTCTCATTTGGCCCATGCCTTCCTTCCTAGTTCTTGGGCCTATTTATGCATGAAGACGCCCCAATTACCTCCCACTTATCTCTTCTCTCCCATTCTCATTGGACGATCTCCCCGCATGCTCTTGCTCTCTCCCCTGCTCGCCTATCCCCTTTGGTCTCTGCCATCACCCTCCTCTCCTACTTGCCTCCCCTCGCCAGCTCGCCCGCCTCTTCCGCAGATTCATAGCATGGAGGGGAGGCTGTAAGTCCGCCGGAGGAGATTCAGGGGAGACGGCGGAGGAGACAGCGGAGGGAGACGATGAGGGGGGGGGGGGAGGAGGAGGAGGAGGCGGAACGAACCTTGGTCGCGATGCAGCAGATTCTGGTGAGGCAGTGGTAGCGTGCAGTCTTGGTGGATTTGGTGTGGCGATGGCTCCGCCTTTGACCACCGAAGGCCCTTAGGCAGGCTGACCGTCTAGCCAGCCGATTTTGGCCTAGGCCCGCCCAGACGGCCGCCTAATACCGCCTTTTAGAGCACTAGTGCTACCTCAAGTTTGTTGTATGAATTACACGTCTAGTTGAAATATAGGCCTAATTATCAGTTTGACTTAGTTTCAGAACATTGAAGACGCTCGACCATGTCACTATTGATGACCTCTTAGGCTTCAGGTAATTCTATTTCACATTGCCATAATGATAAATTACTTGGGACACATTGCCATGCTTAAGTTCTAGAAGCTGATATAATTAGATGGTGCTTTGCTATAATCAGAGAAGATGGCTAGCCCATGGAGCATATATACATTTGTAGTACCATCTGCTTAAACATCAGTTGCACCTCTGTGACAAAAACTCAATCTCCATTCCTTTTCTCCTTTGACTTTCTAGAATCTGTGCCTTCAAACTTTCTAAAGTTTGACTACCAATAGATTGAAAACTAACTAGACTGGCTATATAAAAATCATATCATTAGATTTATCGTTAAAAATACTTTGATAGTATTATAATTTTATTAATATATCTTAGTGTAAAATTATAAAAGATAGCAATCAAAATTACATCTTAAAGACCATAAAAAATTAAAAACGTCAAGTAAAAAGAATGGACGGAGTACTATATAGTGATAGAAAAGGAACACTAAGATACAGTGCTAAGATCAGTTCAATACTTTTCTAAAGAGCAAAAACTGATTGCAACTGCCTCTATTAGTTTAGTAGTTTTGTTCCAGATTCAGGCCTTCAGTTGAAAGGTTTTTTTTTAAGTCAGAACAAGGCATAGGTGGTGATGCAAATTTGGTGCTTCCCTTGTTTCTAGTCAAGTAAACTATATAACATTACTTGGCCATACATTGGTACTTAGAGTTTAGTACTGCTATGTATACTTACACAATTTCAAAAGTAAACTATGTAACAGTACTTCTATATGCCTTTGGTCTGCTAGAGGGGACCATGAAAACCATGGTGCATGTAGAATGAACACCACACTACTACAGAAAGCCTAATACTAGACGCTAAATTACAGACGGTTTGACAAAACCGTCTGTGACCGACACTAACACAGACGGTTTTAATTTGGACACCGTCTGTGTTGATGGCGTCGGAGAAAACGAGTATCACTGCAGCGGTTCTTACCGATGAACCGTGCGAGATATTCGATATCCTGAGCGGTTTTATTTAAAACCGTCTGTGATAATCTGGAATTATCACAGATGATTTTTTATTTAAAACCGTCTGTGATAAGCTGATTACCACATATGTTTTTAATAAAAACCATCTGTGAAGTATCACAGACGGTTTTTATTAAAAACTGTCTGTGATAATGAAGTTATCACAGACGGTTCGTATTAAAAATCGTCTGTGATATGTTTCCGTCTTGCAATTCCCCAAAATTTCATAATTTCCCGCCTGAGTCCGAGTAGGATTCAGTTTTGAGATACCTTTAGTAAAACGGGCATAACTTTTGTATACGGTGTCCGTTTTCGACGTTCTTGTATTCGTTGGAAAGCTAATGACGAGTCCGATCCAAAACAAATGACCTTGCGCTAGTCGCCCTCCAAGACCCCTAAAATCGGCCATCTTTGGACCTAAACCTGCGTCGCAAGGTTTTGGTTTTTGTTTTTGCCCTTTTTCTTGGTCTTCCTTTTGGAATTTGGATTTTTTTCAACTGAAAAGTTGTAGATCTCATCGAAACCTTTCAAATGAGTATATATAAGCCATATAAAACTTTGCTATTTTATCTTTTTAGACTAGTTATTTATATTGCATCGGTATATAAAATTTTGTGCTCTAATTCACAAACGGTTGGCATATAGAACCGTCTGTGATATTCATTCATCACAGACGGTTCTAGCTACCAACCGTCTATGATAATTTGACCACTGGGCCCGTCGATCCTCCTCAACCCAATCCTAGCCAATACAAATCCATCAATCCTCACCCCATGGATCGTAGCTCCGCCTCTCCGTCCCCGCGCCAAAAAATTTCGCACTCCCTCCCCTATAAATAATCATCAGAACTCGGCCTCCTTTCTGTTCTCCTCCTTGCTGTTTTCCTCCTTGTTGTTCTCCTCCTCCTCCTTGACCCATACCATAATAGCCCAACGAAGCAGACGATGCACAAGGCAGCATTCAATCAACGCCGACGATGGTGGGCGTCAAAGACATCCAACTCGTGCGCTGCATCAGGGGCGAGAAGGCCTAGGTATAGAGGATCTTTGCTTTTCTCTGTTCTTGTTGTGTTAGTTAGATGGGCAACATGTTTGTTGTTCTCCTTCTCTTTGTTGTTTGTTGTTTGTCTGTCTCTTGTAATGGTAGATTGTAATCTTAATAAAAATAAAATGTGTACTGTGTTTCATACTATATTTGCTTGTTTTCATTTCAATTAATTGATTTGCGAAATGGATATTTTATGTTTGTGAAATGAATTGAGATGTGAATTGGATGTTTTATGTTTGTGAAATGAATTGAGATGTGAATTGTATGTATATATGTACGTGTTGATCTGCTTGTTTCAAAGGGCATGCTAGCATTTTCTGAGGCTAGCCAATAAACAGAAATAGATTTAGGAGTAGAAAAGAATATCATAGACGGTAAAATCGTCTGTGATAGCTGATAATCACAGACGGTTTTTAACCTTCGATTATCACTGGCCCATAAATTCAGACGGTTCAGAAAACCATCTGTGATGACGTTTCTGAACCGTCTGTAATACGGTTTTCTGTAGTAGTGCCAGCATGTAGAATGAACTTCTGAATTAGGGGTTTTTTTGGCATGTTCTTATGCAGGGGGTTGGATGTCTCTGTTAAGCTTCTATATTTTCTATGCTAGAGGGCACTAATGTTCTTGGCTGGATACTTCGGTACCGACCATGGACGGTATGGAAGCTTGAACTTAGTGTGCGTGCTTCTATGTGTTAAATGGAAACTTAACATGTATGATGTTCAATTAATGATTCATATTAACGTGTGTGATTATAGATGTGTGTATGGATTAGCTGTAATAACTGGAAATAAAGTTAAATTATTGTGTTTTCTTTGCATTTTTTGTTTACAATTTTATTTTTCCAGACGGTACGACTGAACCAACATCAAAATGGCGCAAGCCCTGACAGGACTACGCATCAGAAATATTTTCCGTGATGGCATTTCATGACGGTAAACTGTTAGTAGTATTTTGGTCAAAACATGACGTGGGAGAAAATTTTCTATCGGCGACCGTCATGGAATACCATCGGGAATTATTTTCCCTGTCGGTTAACCGTTAGTCAAATTCTTTTTTCGCATCCTCATTCTCCTCATGGTATTTCTTGATGGTTCCCCATAGGAAAATTACTCCAGACAGTAAAACGTTTTTTCTGATGGTTTTTCCCCTCACGAAAGCTCCCCAGTCTGGTAGTGTATCTTAAAATTAGTATTTAAATATACCAAAAATAATAAAGAGGTATAATATATTTGTTTACGTGCTATATTGAAAATAGTCCGTACTCCTAGGAGTACGGAAAATCTTCTTAGTGGTACACACACGGGGTAGCGCTATTCAGCGCCTGTGCGCACGCTACGCACAGGTTCTGCTATCTGGCTTTCTGGTGCAAGCTGTGTTGATTCGGTAGTAACTATTACGCGTAAAGTTACCATCAGACAAACATGAAGTTACTTGCAATCAGTATAAAAAACATGAATTTTGCAGTGTCAAAACATATTCAACATAGATCTTATTTTATTAAGCTCGTAATTTTGAACACAATGGTGCAAACGGATCGCAGATCGGACTTTCCATAAAAGAGTTATTATATTTTTCAGTTTGTAAACAAGATAAAAAAGTCTCTCTCCACGTCAACTATACTGCTGCATGCATGTGATAATTTAATAGATCCAGTCGTAAAGAAAGTTATTACCTATTGTGAATGAAGTTACTGCTTGTTGAGAGGAAAGTTACCACCGGCTATGTACTGTAAGCGTTCGGTAGTAACTTCACTTGCTACTGATGGTAACTTCATTCACAATGGATGATAACTTGATTGCATATGATAGTAACTTCACCATGAGATGATAACTTCGTATGAAGATGGTAACTTCATTCCATATGGATGATAATTTCATATGTATCTGAAAGTAATTTTCCAAAATAGGGTGGGTTGGTGGGGCTTCACCATAGGGATGGTAACACTACTACAGGAAGCCTAATACTAAACGCCAAATCACAGACGGTTTGACAAAACCGTCTGTGACCGACACTAACACAGACGGTTTTAATTTGGACACCGTCTGTGTTGATGGCGTCGGATGAAAGGAGTATCACAGACGGTTCTTACCGATGAACCGTCTGTGATATTCCAGTATCACAGATAATTTTTATTTAAAACCGCCTGTGATAATCTGGAATTATCACAAACGGTTTTTTATTAAAAACCGTCTGTGATAATCCTGCTACATATTTATTGTGCCGCTCAGGACCGCATCTGTCTTCATTTTGATCCAGATCTAGCCGGTGCTGCACTCTTTCGCTCAGGTGGCAAGCTAGGCGATTTCATGCCAATTAATTTGGTGGAAGGAGGCAAAGATTCAGCTTTGAAGATTCATACGTTTCTGGTTGCTCTAGATATGGTTAGTAATGAAATTTATTTTTCTTTATATTACAATTTAGATCTAAGTTTTGGTGAGTGTTATTGAAGATGGTTTGCATCTGCTTGACCATAAATGATCAGTTCCCGTCATGTGGGAGGCCAAATTTGTCAAAATTGTTGGTTATATACCTTCAACGATCGCTAAGGAAATAGCTGTTGTATTTATAATATGAATTAAGCTAGCAAAGCCTCAATGCATGTGGTATATATGTAGTAATAATTAAGTAATTTCATTTTTAATACTAAGTTGTTATATATATATACATAATGTAGGACCGAAATTGGATGTATGCCGCGAACCGTGTGAGTGAATAGTACATTAATGGCGTGTCTGCTTTTACAAGAGCTACCGAAGAGGATATGTTGAATTAGGGGGTGGAATATATGTACTGTCCATGCACTGACTGCGAGAATTTAAAGATATTTAAGAACCAAGAGCAAATTGAAGCGCACTTGATTCGGAGGGGTTTCAAAAAGGGTTATACGTGTTGGATCATCCATGGCAAAGTCAATGATATGCCGCTGGATGACATCATTGGTGAAGTGAATGATATGCCGCCGGATGACATCACCGGTGAAGTGAATGATATACTGCCGGATGATGTTGATTGTTGTTCGGATTCGGATAGGTTGCACGATGACAATCTGGATAAGATGCTTCGCGATGTAGAAGAGAATTATGATGAGAGAGAGTATGTTAAATTCCGGAGCTTGATGGAGGATTCGGAAAAAAACCTTTGTTCACGTGCTGCAGGTCAAAGTACACGAGGTTGTCTGTTGTGCTTGAACTGTTGAAATTGAAGGCAAGCAACGGTTGGCCCGAGAAGAGTTTCACGGCACTACTAGGTCTTTTAGCGGACATACTTCCGAAGGGAAATGAGTTGCCTAAAATCATGTATAAAGCCAAGAAAGTTCTTTGTCCATTGAGAATGGAAGTTGAAAGAATACATGCATGTCCGAACGACTGTATCTTCTACCGTAAAGCGTATGCAAACATGCATGTATGTCCGGTGTACAACGCATCCCGATACAAATGTAACAATCAATCAGATGACGACGAGGGAACAGAGGTGAAGAAAGGACCTCCTGCTAAGGTGACATGGTATTTTCCTATAATTCCCCATTTGAAAAGGTTTTTTGCAAATCCAAAGGAGGCAAAATTGCTGTGTTGGCACTCGGAGGAGCGCAAGAAGGATGGAATGCTAAGACACCTTACTGATTCCGCCCAGTGGAGAAACATCGATAGGAGTTTTGCAGACTTCGGTGCAGAACCAAAGAATATAAGGTTTGGATTGAGTACAAATGGAATGAATCTTTTCAGTAGCATGAGCAGCCAACATAGCACTTGGCCCGTGACTCTCTGCATCTAAATCTTCCTCCTTGGTTGTGTATGAAGCGAAAGTATATTTTGATGTCGATACTTATCTAAGGGCCAAAGCAACATGGGAATGATATTGATGTGTACCTAGCACCGTTGGTGGAATATCTACAAGTACTGTGGAACGAAGGGGTACAGGTATGGGATGCATACAAACGAGAGAACTTCACTTTGCGCTCCTTATTGTTTTGCACTATAAATAATTATTCTGCCCTTGGTAACTTGTCGGGCCAGAGTACAAAAGGTGCCAAAGCTTGTACTCACTGTTTAGATGGTACCGAGAGTGTGTGGCTGAAACACTCACGCAAAACCGTGTACATACGTCACCGCTGGTTCCTTCAAAGGGCTCACCCATACCGCATGATGAAGAAACAATTTGACGGAGAGAGGGAGAACGGTTCAGCTCCAAGGCATTTAAATGGAAAAGTGGTTTATAATATGGTTAAGGATTTAGATGTTGTCCTCGGAAAGGGACGTAAATTGATGGCTCATGAGAAGAACATCTGGAAGAAGAGATCAGTATTTTGGGACTTACCTTATTGGGAGTACCTAGATGTTCGACACTGCATCAATGTCATGCACGTAGAAAATAATGTATGTGACAGCTTGATTGGTCTCTTACTGAGCATTCGTGATAAAACAAAGGACGGCATCAACGCACGGCTTGACTTGGCTGATATGGACACCAGGCCTAAGTTAGCACCGACAAAAACAGATAATGGAAAACGTACCTTCCCCTGCGTGTTACACTTTGTCCAAGGCCGAGAAAACAGAACTGTGCCAGTGCTTGCATGGTGTCAAAGTTCCGTTTGGTTATTCTGGCAACATGAAGAAAATTGTTTCGATGCAAGATTTGAAGTTAAATGGCATGAAGTCTCATGATTGTCATGTGCTGATGACACAGATGCTCCCTATTGCAATTAGAAATATTTTGTCGATCAATGTTCGAGAGACATTCATGAGGCTATGTTATTTCTTTAACATAATTGCTTAGAAGGTCATTGATCTTGAGGGACTAGATGCTCTGCAGGACGAGGTGGTGATAACTCTATGTCATCTTGAGATGTATTTCCCTCTTTCGTTTTTCGATATCATGATCTATCTCATTATTCACATTGTGTGGGAGATAAAAATGTGTGGACCCATATTCCTACGTAGCATGTACCCATTTGAGAGGTTCATGGGAATTCTCAAGTTCTATATATGGAATCGATCTTAGCCGGAGGGCAGCATCGTCGAAGGTTATGCAAGCGAAGAGGTCATTGAGTTGTGTCGATTATATGGCTCAGATTCAACCGATAGGTGTGCCTCAATCTCGTCATGAGGGGAGGCTCAAGGGTATCGGAACTATCGGAAGGAAAGTAATGAATCCAGATATGGCCGCGTATGCTCAAGCCCATTTCACGGTCTTGCAACACATGACTGAAGTGGCGCCTTATATCGACCAGCACAAGGATGTGCTTCGCAATGAATCTGAGTGGCGGATGTTTGGATCATGAGGCAACACAACAGTCGGTTCAACCAATGGTTGAAGGAGCAAATCGCTAGGAGCTCGCCAAGTGAGATGCTAACATGGTTGGCAAAAGGGCCAACATTTACAGTTGTGGCATAGCAATGATATGACATAAATGGGTACACATTCTATACACAGGCTCAGGATGTAAAGAGCACTAATCAGAACAGCGGTGTCTGCATAGATGCACTCAGTACCGATGGGTTGAGAAACTCATACTATGGGTTCATAGAAGAGATTTGGGAGCTCGACTACGTGGTTTTCAAGATCCCCTTATTTCAGTGCCGTTGGGTGCATCTCTCACAGGTGAAGATTGACAAGTACTGTGTCACTACTGTGGACCTCCAACGTGTCGGATATAAAGACGAACCATTCATACTCGGTAACCAAGTTGTTCAAGTTTTCTATGTAACCGATCCGGTAAATAAGAAGCGCCATATAGTTCTTCATGGAAAAAAGAGAATTGTTGGAGTAGAGAATGTAGTGGACGAGGACGAATACAATCAATTTGATGAGTTACCTCCTTTTGGAAATGGCATAAGGGTCGACAATGAACAACGTGATGAAACTAGTTACATATGCATTGATCATCATGAAGGGCTAATTTGTAAAGGAAATAAGCAAGTGGAATGAGAATGTGCGATATATATGTGGGCATTTGCATTTATGTATATAACAATGCATGTATGTGATGTATATGTGAATTTGCATTTATATGTATAACAATGCATGTGTGTGATGTATTTGTGAATTTGCATTTATGTATATGACAATGCATATGTGTGTATGTGATATATAGGTGAATTTTGGGAATGAGTGTCGTACATATGTATCTCTATGTTCATTGGGCTGTTGTAAAGAAATACTGATAATTGGTCTTATTACAGTGCCTGCTGGTTGGTGTAGAGTTATTCATTGCACTGTTGTAAAGAAATACTGATAATTGGTCTTATTACAGTGCCTGCTGGTTGGTGTAGGTAATAACTCCAGTGTGTAGCAGGAAAGGGCTTAATACAGACGGTTCCAGTGTGTGCCTGCTGGTCGTCTTCAAGAGCATGCTTGTCAAGAACTACGTGGAGAAGGATGAAACGCCCTTTCATAAATACTCATTCCTGGAACCACAATGGGAAGAGTTCAAGGCGATGAAGATGACCGCAGATTTTAAAAGTGCAAGTGCGGCGCACAAGGCCCTCTAGGCAAAAAACACACACACCCACAGACTTAGCACAGCTGGGTATACGGGTAAAATCCCGCAGTGGAGGAGGAAGGATGAACAGGAAATCCTGCAGGACACCACCCCGCCATTTGCCAATATCCCGGATGACTACGCTCGAAATTGGATTAGAGCGAGGTCATCTACCACGACATCGGGGGACGTCTCCTTTCGAAACCCTGCAGACCAGGAAGTGTCCCAACGCCTGGTAAGATATCGATCGAACTACGTAGCTTGTAATTACTCCACAACTTCGTAGGAAGTGAAATGACATGTCGTGCTCTTGCAGGAAGCGCTGAGTGTTGAATCTTCCCAGGGATCATTCCAGGGAACAAGGGAGAAAGATATACTCTCCGTGGCCCTGGGAAACAAGGAGCACCCGGGTCGTACGAGAGGCCTTGGGCTTTATGTTCCTTGGAAACATGGTTTCTAAGATGACTCCGAATTGTATCGGAGTAGGAAGAGAACCAAAGCTGAGCGTGAGGCACGGCTACGAGAGGAGATCAAGGCATCTCTTAGAGAGGAGCTGGCTAATTATGTTAGAGATGAGATGCGAAGATTTACAGAAAATCAGCAGGCCGCTACCGCCGTTCCTGTGCTAACTAGCCCGCCCAACCGTTTGAGTAGTTGCACGTCCAATCCTACGACAAAGAGCGATGCCAGATTTCCTGTGGATGATATCCTGGTAATAATTATTATCTCTAGAATGCTCGATCCGTTGATAGGCCTATTGGAGTAGCTAATTTTGTATCGTTATGTAGGAGGCTACGAAGTGCACGCTCCAAGTGAGATATGCCTCCGTTCCCTTGTGCGCTGCTTGGGGCCAGGCATATCCGTCTGGTCATGGGGCCATGGTGCACCGTACAGCTTTAGCACCAGGTTTCGGAAAAGTTCATGTGGATGGTGTGCATACCAATTTTGAGGTCATCCCGCTACCGAAGCCTCCCAACGACGAGATCGTGACTCTAGGGCAAGCCATTGGAACATTCATTCAGTGACCCAAAAGCGACATCTCCCTAGAGGCTTCACCGGTGGCATGACCACAAGGGTAGTCCGAACCAGAGCTACATGCACTGGTGCCATCTCCACAAGGCCTATCTCCACCATCGCTACTGCACTGGTACTATCTCCACGGGTGCTATTCTTGCCAAAGCAACTTGCACCGGTGGTACCTTTACAGTACAAGGAAGGCAGGGCCAAGCCAAAGAAGACAGACGATGATATCCCCTACCTACCATTGGCCCGTAAATTTGTGCTAGGCAAGCCGATGATGGTTCCCGAAGAGCTCCTAACCCTAGGATTTGGTTGCCAGAGATTACACTCTTGGTATATGGAACATGTCAATAAGCCACTGGCAGAACATTGCTCAGGTATCACTGTCAAATTCAGGCCGGATCATTTGCAGCACAACATTCAAGAATGTGTCTTCACGGTGACCTTTGAGGATTTATTTGATCTTTTCAATCTCAACGCTCTCGACGCCTCACTCGTTCGATGCTGGACGCTGTAAGTGTGTACAATCACGGTCTCCGTTCATGTAATACTGATATATGTCATATAACTTGTTGCTTTTTGTGTATATATATATCGATACATGGTGACTGAAGCTAGATCATCCAAATCACCAATTGGTTTCCTGGACCCACGCTTGGTCGCCATGGATACCATCGGAGGATGCATCCTTCGTCGAGAGCTATATTACAACAATACTGCTGGCTCACCGCGATAAGGAATTTGTTCTTATGCCATACAATGAGCGGTTCCATTGGATTTTAATTGTAATTATATCAAAATGGAACAAGGCTATATATCTTGATTATCTAAGTAAGAACAAAACGGACTACACAGTTATCACCCAATTACTCGATAGGTAAGTACATTTTCTCCATACATAACTATATTGTACTCTTTCTTTCTTTCCGAATGACTAAGCTAACTTTTTCGAATCACGAAGGTCGTTCACCACGTACGTTGCACAGACATGTGGCTCGTCGGAAGGGGCTAAGCCCTTGCAACATGTTCGAAATTTTTGGGTATTCGCTAGTACACATTAATTAATCCTACTAGTTAAATGCCCGTGCGTTACACGGATTTTTAAAATTTATCATACTACATGTTTTAAAATTCATGGGTGGTAAAATTTTTTAGAATATACATACAAACTGTTTATGATCGCGACTAAATGTTCAACAATTATGTTTGGGGGTCTAGCACTTCCTGCTGGGACAACACACAAATTGCTCAGGGTGTAAGCCGCTTCCTTACGAATGTCAAACTGTGCACTTGTGAGGTAGTGTATCAGCAAAGGCGTGACCTCACTGGTGTATCAGCAAAGTGTTTGAGCCAAACCTTCTGTAATTAAAATTTTGATTTAGCACTCCTTTTAGCATTAGAAGATTTGAACTCAAGCCGGTACAAGGCTAGAGCATCAGAATCATTGATCTCATACTCAAAAAAGATGCCACTCATAGTTGCTGGCTGGTTGTGGGTCCATGTAATAGGACCTCTTCAAATCCCCAGAGTCTTTTATCGCTTGCTTCCTCGATTCATGCCATCCACGGCTGTTGTAATCTGGCAATGATCTTTTCTTCCGGTTGCAAAAACAGGAGCCAAAAATTAGCACAAGAATTTTCTAATAGAACTATTCACCTGAAAGGCTAACACTTACACAACAAAACTTACCAGGTGCATTCCAAGGTGATTTTGAAGTTGCAGCCCCTTCACATACAAGAATACCAACATTCTTTCTGTTGATTTTTGCACAAAGAGTAGCAAACAGGGGGCCATCTTTCAAATCAATACCCCTCGGATGCATCACAGGCCTTGTCCCTAGAAGGCCAGCATCATTCAAAGCCAAACCAGCATGGTAAGGGTTGCAGTAATCTTGATACACTTCTAATCCTCGAACAGGTTGACCACAGTCCCAGAGTGC
This sequence comes from Dendrocalamus sinicus, assembly GCA_036346575.1. NCBI lineage: Eukaryota > Viridiplantae > Streptophyta > Magnoliopsida > Poales > Poaceae > Dendrocalamus > Dendrocalamus sinicus. The sequence continues at coordinate 9,447,653 of CM070675.1, forward strand.
ACATTTCGGCCCCAAATATTGAGAAGGCGATGGACACATTGTTGTGAGCAAGTCTGGCATGTGGAAAAAAATATCTGCAGTATTTTGTGCAGAGTTATTTGCATCAACATATGAATTAGGTGGTGGCAAATCTAATGGCAAATCAAACTATTGATGCTCTAGCTGACCAATCCCTTGCTGATTATTGAGGCCATCTGGGTTTGATCCAGGAAGATTTATCTTGTAATCATCATCATGAAGAAAATATCAATACTGAGTTCATGGTCTATATGGTACATCTGCAATCAAAGGTAAGACAAAAAGCCCACTAAAGCTCTCGGTAGAAAAAGCAAAATTAACATGATCAGACATTACAAGTTACAACCACCAAACAAACCAAAAGTGATGCAGAGACAATGGCATGCATACACGTATTGACCTACACATTGTGTGATTCACAACTTTGCGTGCATGCTGACATATAAAGAGTAAAGAATACCAGTACCACAAAAGCATCATAAAATGTATACATGTTTATTCATTATATCAGAAAGGTACCTAGGATATATCAGAGAAGGCAGGAAGAAAAATTTAGAAACTAAAATTTGTACATCGACCAAGTTGGGCCAGAAACTCAAAAGGACATTTGGACAACTAAAATAAAGCTAGCCAACCTGTTTTTACTGGAGACATAAAAAATCAAGCAAGGCCTCTCAACATGTGATCTTCTGGAGGCCATTATTAGTTCCCATTTACAATTTGGTCAAGCACATAACACATTATACTGCTGTGACTTGTGCTCCTCAGAAAGCTAGACATATAATACTATAACACATTGCTTGTCATAGAACAATAGAGTTGTCTATGCTAGCATATACTGAAGTACAACACTCCAGTATTGGACACTCGAGTTAAATCAAGGTGATCACCTGTTCTCATATCTTATCTAAAGGAGCATGAAGTTAGTTCATAGTTTTGATCCAAACTGAGGTATATGAGTACAAAACTTTTTTTTTTGACAAAAAAGAAGATGGATAAAATCACGCTATGTTGTATCCTTCAAGATAGAATTGGAAGGAGCCCAGTTAGGTCATAAACTTACAACCACAAATAAAGGAGATAGTGAGCCATATGATGTTGGCAAGCTTTTTCTTAACAATGACACAGTTTCAATTTGATTAGCAATATATTAACCAAACTATCGAAAAAAGGAAATATGGCTAAGGATAAGGAGCTGTGAGAATTTACCTTTTATGACCAATAACGAAACTTGCAAGGGTAGCAGGCTGGCAAGACAGTAGCAATTCAAATGTATTGAAAAACGTCTCTGAAAAACCGCAAGACAGAAAATGTTATGATCTTTCCAATTCTCCATGCCAGTGCTGCTTCTCCTAGGCATTTCTTCGAACACATGACATGCATGACACCAAGCCACCTTTGGTCTGCAAAAGTGAGGGGGAAGTAAAAATTGAGGAGCAAATAAAGGGAAAGAGATCACACAAATGGAAGGAGTAGGGGGAGGAGGAGGCGGAGGCGGCGGGGTGAGGAGGAGGGGAGGGGTGGCGGTGCGGGGAGGGAGGAGGCGGCGGCGGCGGCGGGGGGGGGAGGAGGAGGCGGGCGAGCGGCGGGGTGGGGAGGAGGATGCGGCAACACGGGGGTGGGAGGAGGAGGATGCGGCGGAGCGGAGGGGTGGGGGGAGGAGGAGGCGGTGGCACGGGGTGGGGAGGAGGAGGAGGCGCCAGCGCGGGGTGGGGAGGCGGCGGCGGCGGAGCGGACGGGTGGGGGGAGGAGGAGGCGGCGGCAGAGCGAGGAGCGGGAGAGGAGGAGGCGGTGGAGTGGAGGAGCGGGGGAGGAGGCGGAGGAGGAGGAGCGAGGGCGGAGCGCAGCGGAGGAGTGGGAGGTGGGAGGCGGCGGCGCGGGGTGGGGGGGTAGGGGGTGGGGTGAGCAGCGTCTCGGGCGGAACTTTTGTGAGGTGGGGGAGAGATCAGAGAGAAGAGCGGGAGGAGGCCCACGCGTCGGCGGAAGGTTTTTTTAGGACGGATAGCGAAGTGGAGGACGCACCAATCACCAACTCCTTTTTAAACGGGGGTGTTCAGCAGGGCACAAGCCGTCCGGCTTTTGGCAGCACTACAGTACCTAACTTTTAAACGGACTATTTTCTCAAGACGGGGTCTACAAGTTAAACGTAGTACACGTTAAAAGCTCAATATCTGTACCAGCCAAAATCGCAAGTGAATATTGATCTCTCCGTAATCTGTACCGTAAACAACCAAAATTCAAAAATTTCAGCCAAAAGCCATAAGCCGCAGCTAAAAAGAACAGGCCCGTAAAGATAAGTAGAAAGTGTACCTCAAGTGAATGGCAGCATATCGTGAGCTCATGACACTCAGCTTCCGCACCAATTTCTGACCTAGAGATTGTACGGAATTCGCAAATCTTAGTGCGTGAAAGTTTACTTGGCAACTTCTGCAATTCTTCGTCAAGCTCATTAGTGAGCACATAATCAAACTTTGTTAGTTGCAAGGCCTGCAAGAAACGGTTGAGTGCGTAGGCAAGTCAAGATGCATTTACATATTACAAAGTACAAATAATTCACATCTCTATACAATCATTTTATATATGTTTCCAATTAATACAGCTTTTAACACATCTTGAGACAACAAGGAAATCAGAAGATATTCTTGCAACTAACAAATGATACTACCATCGTGTCCATTCAACAGGTAAACTATCGCATATAATCAAATGTTCAGATTATACCCATATAATTGATCACACTGAACAAGATGTTCAAATGCTAAATATGACGGTTATCTTGAAATAAAACGAATTGATAAGCAGAAAGACTAAGAAATGAAATATCTTCTATTTGCACATGATGACATTAAAGTCATTGGCGAACAAAGAGGCGATGGCAAGAGGCGATAGCTAGCCGTAAGTACTTGATTAGTATGAAGCAATATGTAACGAGCTCCAAACCAATGCACCGGTTCGGTATCGGCAAAACCTCATCAATGTAAAACTCAGGCATGGATTTTCTAGGCGCCCGCATGGTCCATGGGAGTTTATCCATTGCTGTCATCCCCTCATAAGGGATCCTTTCAAGAACGGTTACATCCTTTGATAGGTAGGATATGGACCAGTCCACATAAAAAATGTCAGAGAAGTCACTGCATATAACACGCACAGTATCAGGACAGGTTCCTTTGTCAGGGACAATGAACTTTAGAAAATGTTCTTTGATCTCAAGTTCTCAACTCATCTGTCATCCTTCCAGAATGAGTGGTGATCTAACTCGGGCACAAGCGTTGCATTCACTGTAATATTCCAGAAAATGGATGAGCGAAAGTTTTAGAGGAGGAGTTGGTTCCTGGAGCGTGTTGCACGGTAGAAGTGGAGAGATCCGAAGCCGTACCATGATAAAAGAGGACGTGGGAAAGAGGATGACCTAAACCTAAAACCCCCTAGCTACCTCTTTCCTGTTTTATTTTTTCCCCTTACGCCGAACACCATCTACCATCGCCTTGCGCCGTCGCCAATTCTCTTGCGTAGCCGCTAAACCGCCGTCGCCCACGTAAGGCAAGACACCAGCATCGCCACATGCTTGCGCTCCCACGTATGGCCGCGCCGCTATCCCGCCTGTCGCGCGCAATCAGCAGCCGCACAGCAAGCGCAGCACTGTATGCCACAGTGATCAATGCTACGGTACTGCGCATGCTACAGTAATTGCTGCTACAGGTTGCTGCAATCTACAGTGATCGCTGCTGCAGTGCTTCGCGAAGGGTGACGACCTAGATATTTTCACCTCTGTTTTGGTAATTTTAGTTAGAGATGAGAATCTAGATTAGATAGAGAGATTGCAAGTGTTCGTTAGGGGATTAAATATGAGATCGGTTCAATCTGCAAGTTTGTTGATTACGGAGGAATTTCATCTATGAGGAAGTTGTAGAGAATTTCAATAGCTTTTTGTAGAATTTTTTTGTGACAATCAGATAAGTAATTTTGGAGATATGATGTAAGTCCGTTGTTTGGTAAATTTATCGTATTTTGGCAGCACATATTAATTTGTACATTAAATATAGAAGATGAAATAATTTGGGGGTTTGTTTAACATGAAAATTGTAGGTAATTTTGTAAGGTTTCTAGAAAGTTCAAGAACTCAATTTTTAGATAAGTAGAGTAGAAATTATGAATTTTGGGATGCTGCCGTCCGGTACCGGGTTGCTGCTAGACGTAGTCATGGGGAAATCATTAATTTGACTAATTTAATGGCAGAATTAAATTTTAGGAATAACTAGAAAGTGGTAGAAAACTTCCTGTAGATTCTAAAAAAATAATAGTTCAATATAGTTGCATGTGTAGATAAAAGATATTAAATTATTAAGTTCGTTGTTCGAAGATGTTAGATATGTCTTTTGGGTTAAAATGGGAGTTTAGATGATTTAATCTGAACATTTGATCAACTAGAAACTTGTTAATTTTATATAGATTCTAGAATTGGTATGGTTTGCTGTATTTAATATGGGAATTGAAAATTATGATAATTTTAGTACCGAGACAGCAGGGTAGGCTGTCTAGTAACGAGAGAGAATGGTGGGTTTGGAAAGAGTATAGGAGTGTTGTCATTTATTTATTACCTCATATTGCTATCATCTATATTGAGAGTGAGTAATTACTGTAGGAGGAGTAGTATCTGGTGTAGTGTCATATCCTAATCCAACCGACCATTGCAACGAGTGCTTGAACATGTGGTTAAATGAATACTTGCCTTGATTATTCATATGACAATACCTATTTTATATTGCTCTCATGCTTATCAAAAGTGATGATGATATTGATGATGACTCTGGTAGAAATATGATTATATCAATTGTTTAACACCGAAAAAAATCTAACAAAAAAGATAATCATTGCATTGCATGTGAGCATCAATGTTGTAAATACCTACTTCAGTAGGCACTCCACAGGAGTGGAGATGAGACCCTATATGAAAAAGGACAGGACGAGAGTCCAAGTTGCAAAAACCTACTTCGGTAGGCACTCTACGGGAGTGGAGGTAAGACCCTGTATGAAAAAGGACAGGGTAAGAGTGTGTCATCGATGGGTGAACACTAGCTATACTGGTATATGGAGAACAAGAGTTGAGATATGTGTATGAATATTACATATCATTCATCAAAAGTGAAAAGTAATTTGAGTTAATGAGATATGTGACCGGAAATTGATGAGAATGAATATGAGAAATTAAATTTTTATAAATGGTTATTAATTAGTAATAAGATGATGCCTCGCTTAATATTCTGCTTTGTACTTGCTGAGTTGTGGACTCACCTTTGCCCTATTGTTGTTTTTAGGTAACGTTGAAGGCGGCATGCGTGGATGGAAGTAGCACATGAGATATTGCACACTTAGTGTTCTTTATTCACATAGAGTTTAACAATTTATGATCGTATTCAATTTAGACAATCCATGTAATAATTAGATGATCAAAGGTTTCCGTTAGTTCTTTATGGTTCCTAATGATGTTTTAAATGTGTTTCTTAGTTTAGACTTATACATGGTTCATCTAGTAGATTAGTTGGTTCATTTTAGTTCAACTTATGGTGTTTATCCTTATGGTTCATTTTAGTTCATCTGTTTATAATGTTGTTGAAATTTATATTTATTATAATGTTGAATGTTTATTTTTGAATTCTAGTTATTGATAATACTTGATTATTGGTTAAAAATTAGTAGCGATAGTAGTTGTTGGTGACCTTTTAGACTTTTGTTAAGTCGGGGTATTACATTCACAATCTAGGCAACAACAATAGCATCTGTTATCCGGTAACTGAGGATCAGGTGTTACATTCACAATCCAGGCAACAACAATAGCATCTGTTATCGGGTAACTGGGGATCAGGTGTTACATTCACAATCTAGGCAACAACAATAGCATCTGTTATCTAGTAACTGAGGATCATAATGGTCATACAAAAGATTCAATTTGCCTATGTCCAATTCAACCATCTCAAATCCAACAAGTTGTTTTCGATTTGTGCATATGCTAACCAATTGTCATGTGCACCTAATATGTTTCTATAGATGATATATGTATATTTGTTTCCATAGAATTAAAGTGAGTAGATATACTCTAGGTAGCTACCTATCAGATATGATAAAACAAATGGTAGGTAATGCTATGTATGTGTCACAGGAGTACAGGACACATGTAGGGGTGAAAACGGATTGGATAGTATCCAAACCACATTCATATTCATATTTGTAAACGAATACAAATATGAATCCAAATATTTTCGAATATGAATACGAATCTAATATTGTAAAGAATACGAATTTGAATCGAATATCTACTCAATTTGGTTGGATACGGATATCCTCATAACTTATGTAGTATGAAGACATTAATGATATTTTTATCCTCATACAATCACGCCTAATCATTCTAATTCATTTACTTCACCTAAAGGAATATGAATTCATGTTCAATTGAAAAAATTTGTCCAACTAATTAGTCATATTGTAATAAAATATGCATATTGTTTCATCGAATACAAATATGGATAGTCTAGACAATATAACATTCCGGATGGTCACTACTACAAAAAGGCTAATACTAGACGCCACATCATAGACGATTAACTAAAACCATCAATATTAAATACAATCATAGACAGTTTTGTTTTAGAGACCATTTGTATTGCTGTCAGTGGTAAAAACCGCCTATGAAGGGAAAATATCATAGACGATTCATGGTGAAAACTATATGTGAAGTATCACATACGGTTATTAATAAGAACCGTCTATGATATTACCAAGTATCATATATGGTATTTTCTTTGAATCATCTGTGATACTTTCCAGATGATTTGTATTAAAAACCATCTTTGATAATTAAGACATGACAAACGGTTTGTATTAAAAACTATTTGTGATAATTTCACTATAAAAACTATCTGTGATAATTTCACTATATTAATTGCAGACCCGTCGACCCTCAAGATCTATATTAAATTCTAGATCTGTTCTCACAGGTTGATGCTTTGAGGAGGTGGGGTTTTGAGGCCATTTGGTGAAAGGAGACTGCGGATTTGGCAAGACTAATAAACTCAGATGGCTCATGAAACCGTTTGTGATGACGTTTTTGAACCATATGTGATGATATTTTCTGCAGTAGTGGGTAAAAGTCCATACCAAATTTACATCTATATTTTTATATGAATTCGAATATGAATACGAATAGGATAGAAATTGTTAATCGGATGAAAATATCTATACTATATTCACATCCTATCAAATACGATAACTGGATAATAAAATAATTTGTATCTATTGCAGTTGATGGGGAAGGGGTTAGCAAAGCGACGGTGAAGGATGAATTACGATGGTTGTGCAGGAAGCCAAGATGATTCACATATACTTGGCATTTTCTAGATTATCATGCATAATTACACATATGCCTTCATTATTAGTTTGTTTGCTGGAATGCAAGAATTTCATATGAATCAATTTAATTCCTACGGAAACGGAACAAAAAATTCACAACTTTCGAGCAAGACCTCTCTCTCCCACTCACCATCTAGTTATTTGTGCTTTTACTTTTATCAGAGGGCATTTTGGTCATATCATCTAAAAATACTCATGCATTATTCATGAACATTGATCAAAGAAGAACTAAATCTATGAAAAGTTATAAGAATGACTACATATATCCCTGTTAAATAATATAGTACAATATTTAACCTATTCTAAAATATTTAAGTAAGGGCAGAGAGTGGAAACAGTGTAGTAACTATATTACTCTTGTTTTCCATAATGAACAAAAACAGTTTGAATCAGGGACTCCCGATCTATGATAAATATTGTGAAACAGAGGGAGTTAAACTATAAGAATACAACCTTATACAATGATAAATAATACACATTAATACGCCTCATAGAATTCAAGAAAATAAAACAACACAAAAAAATGATATAGCAGTGAACGATTAAAATGTTGACGTGATGATATATATAATTTTAGACTTAGCAAACCGTTTGAAGAAATCACTTTAAATAAATCCATATATTTCAACCTTTAATTTTTAGAAAATTAAAAAGTAGAAACTAAAAGTTAAAAAGTTGAAAAGGGCCGGCTAGCAGCCTTAGGATTGGTTACCTGGCTACCAGTGATAGGGCGGAGCAGACCTAAGAAATCTGCACGGTCACAGGCGACGAGGAGCGCCACGTCCACCCCCCGGATAGCGCTACGCCGGGCCCTACCGCATGTACGTCAGCCCATTGTCTTTCGCGCGCTCCAATCGGACGCCACCAAAACGACGGCTGGAGCTGGCGCACCATCGATCGGTGGTCCCGTCGAAGGCGACCACCGCAATCAAATCCAGTCAAGCAGCTCAGTAATTTAAGTGGCGGCCACGGTTCACAGGGATCGATGGTTGACAGGTCGCCAAAGCCAGGGCATCACATCGCGTGCGTCGTTTCTGGACAAAGCTGGGGCTGGACGACTTGCAGCTAGGTTTGGATGGCTGTATTGGATTAGAGCGAGGGGACTGTTAAACACCAGTTTATTAAACTGCTCAATATATAATTATAGTAAAAGGGACAGATACTTTTCCATAAAGGTATCTTTTATACCACCTATTCAACATCTATATAAAGCTATGTACAGTCTCAGAATTAATTAATGAAAAGCAATATTTCTCTTAAACACTTGTCTCATACTACTCTTGCAATACGTTATCAGCACACAGACATTCACACGTGCAAACAGAGAAGAAAAAAGGTAATGGCTACAAATATTACAAAGTATTCATGGATTCATGGACAAGGAGAGAGCCGGTCGAACACCCACGCGTTTGGCGCGCGCGCGCGACGCGTGCCGCCTTGCTAGCGGTGGCGGCGCAGTCCGACACACGCGCGGCGGGCGGCGCGCGCCATGCGGCCGGGCAACCTGATGGCGCGGCGCACCGGCTGGCGGCGGCGACGCGATGGCGCGGCGTGTCGACTGCGCCCGCGCGGCGCCCGGCGCGTCGCGACAACGCCGCGGCGCGCGCCATGGCGGTTGTGCGCGGCCGGCGCTCGGCGGCGGCGTACCTGGCGGCGCGGCGCGGCGCGCGGCGCGGCACGGCGCCGGCGGCGGCGGCGCCGGCGCCGAAGGTGGCGGCCGGCGGCGGCGCCCGCGGCGCGCGGCAGGCGGCGCGGCGCCCGGCCGGCGGGCGCGGCGCGGCGGCGCGCGGCCAGCGGCGTCCCCGATGCGCGCCGCGCTGGTCGGTGGAAGCGGCGCGTGTGCCAGCGGCCGAGAGGTGGCCGGCGGTGGAGGCGGCCGGTGGCGGCGGCGGCGGCGGCGGCCCCGGCCGGCGGCTCTCCTCCATGCGGCGGCTAGGGTTTGGGTTAGGGAAACCTAACCCCCAAATGGCTCCTTTATATGGATGCCCATGAATGAGCTTTTAGCCCAATAACCCCCCACCTCCCCACATGGGCCAAAAGGCCGAATGGGCTTCAACCCAAGTTTTCAGAAATTTACAATTCCCCCCTCTAGTTTATGGCAAATGCAGAATTTTATTTTAAATAAATTTGTATTGTAGTATTTGCAGTACAGTCCTTGTACTTGTTTATAATTGTACCCGTTAATCGGTACTTTTATAAATTAGCATTTCAATCCCTACAGGATCTGAAAATTATGTAATTGTTCAAATAAATGTGCATGCACATTTCTATAACTTTTACATATTTAGGATTATTTTATTGCAATTTATTTACAATATGAATTGCGACCATATTTAAATTTGCTATCACTAGCAAATTTAAACTTACAAATTCCCATTTAGTGAGTACCATTGTACTTAATAATTTAGAATTTTTATTGCAAAATATCATACCTACCATAAATACCATAATCACAATTTATGGCACTTTGCTACATTTATTTGTACGCTATGCCATACAATAAATTGGTGTTCACCACCAACATTGTGATTACACGGTATTATAAATATAACCACATGTTATATTTAATTTGGGTATATATTCATTCGGATTACAATACTCATATTGTTTTCCACATATTTTGCATTTTATTACAACATTACCATACACATTAATTTACCTCATGTAAATTAATCATTTATGGTGTACTTTTCATGTAGGTTTTAAATGGCTACCAAAGATTTTGAGCCTCTCGCTCTCGATGGTACCAATTACCCTACATGGGCTATGGACCTCAAAATCAACCTTACCACACGTGGGTTGCAACGGGTGATATTTGATCCTCCAGATGATCAAATTCCTCCGGAAAATTGTGAAATATTCCGTTTTGAACATAATACGGAATCATATACATCCGGATTTGAAGGCTGAATATCTGTATGAGGAGAATCCACTCACATTATGGTTAGCCCTCAAAAATAGATATGAACAGCAGAGAGCTGTTATCTTAACTGAGGCTAATCATGAATGGGCACATCTTAGACTCCAAGATTTCAAATCTGTTGGAGACTATAATCATGCCCTTCATACAATTTGCTCCAAATTGCGGTTTTGTGACAAGGAACCAACAGATGCGGACAAAATAGAGAAGACTCTCTCAACTATGCTCCCATCTGACAGGGTCCTACAGTAGCAATGACGTGCTGCAAATTACCAAACTTATTTTGATCTTATGCATACTATGCTTAAGGCAGAAAAGCATGCTTAACTTCTTTTAAAGAATAATCAGCAACGTCCCATTAGGGCTGCTCCACTTCTTGAAGTTCATGCTAATCAAAATAACAACAAGTTCAGTGGTTCACACAATCACTCAAAGAACTTTAAAGGTAAACGCAAACGCAATATGAAACAAAAACCAAGTGGATTCACGAAGGTAAAGGCAATTCTGGTAAGAGAGTTGACAAAACTGAAATTTGTCAAAAATGTGGTTGCTACAACCATCCTACCAAGAAATGCCGCACCCCGAAGCATCTTGTGAACCTCTACCTCAAGTCTTTGGGCTCACGGCAAGAATGCTCAAGAGAAGAGATTTGAAGCACACTTCAATCTCACATCCAACAATAATGCAGCCGGATGTTCTCCAAAGTTCCTTCAAGAACTCAAAGACACATGTGCTTCTCCAAAGAAGGATGATCTCATGTGCACCAAGGACACGCTTGAAGAATTTCATTCTCAAGATATGTTTGGAGATCTCAGTTAGACTCCTCGTTCCATAGCTAATAAGTACTATAGTGTTGTAATATAAATAATGTTGTCATCTATATTGTAAGCTTGTATGCTACAATCATATATCGAACATATTCGGTATTGTAAAATAAAGTTTGTATGTATTCTATATATACCACTATAAGAATTTCATCAAATTCTTCTTTTGTGTATATAGATTTTTGGAGTCGATCCAATGGAGAAGGAATTATGCCTTGTGGATAGTGGTACCACAAACTCTATACTTAGGGATACAAAATATTTCCTAACTCTTGCGAGGAGAAAAGGAAATGTTTTAACCATCGCTAGACGTGATGCAACGATACTAGGCTCTGGTCGCGCCTCTATCACTCTCCCTATGGGTACACAATTGAAAATTGAGGATGTACTCTTGTATCCCGATTCAACACGTACCCTACTCAGTTATAGAGATATCCGTAAGAATGAGTTTCCATGTTGAAACCCAAAATGACAATAAAGAGGAATATCTCCTCTTAACCAAAAACAACGGATATGGCAAACAAGTACTAGAAAAAATTCCATGTTTAGACTCCAGATTGTACTATACATACATCAAACCTGTTCAACATATTGCATACAAAGTAATTTTCCAAAACACTAACACATTCCAAACATGGCATGATCGCCTTGGCCACCCAGGTATTGGAATGATGAGGAAAATTATTAGCAATTCAATTGGTCATACATACCTCAAAACAAAATTTCCAGAATCCTCAGATTTTGTGTGCACTTCTTGTGCCACCGGAAAATTGATTTTAAGACCCTCTTATCTTAAAATCTGACCGAACCACTTAAATTCCTTGAACGCATTCAAGGAGATATATGTGGTCCTATACAACCATTGTGTGGACCGTTCAGATACTTCATGGTTCTCATTGACGCATCTACTAGATGGTCACATGTGTGTCTTTTATCCACACAAAACCATGCATTTGCTAAGTTAATTGGTCAAATTATCCAATTACAAGCACATTATCCTGAATATCGAATTCAATCAATTCGAATGAACAATGCTGCTGAATTTTCATCCCATGCCTTCAATGACTATTGTATGGCTCTTGGGATACAAGTTCAACATTCTGTTCCATATGTCCATACACAAAATGGTTTAGCATAATCTCTTATCAAGAGAATCAAGCTCATTGCAAGACCATTATTACAGAATTGCAACTTAGCAACATCATGTTGGGGTCATGCAGTTTTACACGCTGCTGACTTAATACAATTGCGTCCAACTGCATATCATAGCACTTCCCCGCTACAATTAGTACGTGGAAATCCACCAGATATTTCCCATCTGCGAAAGTTCGGTTGCGCTACATACGTACCGATCTCACCACCGCAGCGTACCTCAATGGGACCGCACAGGAAACTTGGGATCTATGTTGGGTATAAATCTCCGTCAATTATAAAATACCTCGAGCCCCTAACAGGGACACATTTCTGACCGATGCGCTGATTGCATATTCAATGAGGAATATTTCCGACATTAGGGGAGACAACAAGTACCAAACTGAATGCCGAGAAATTAATTGGAATGTACAAGGCATTCTGCACTCCACGTACGTGCGAGAGACCGAACTTCAAGTTGAAACTCATTCATTTGCAAAACATTGCAAATAACCTGCCAAATGCATTTACTGATTATAAGGGTGTCACAAAATCCTATAATCCTGCCAAATATGTACCTGAAAGAGTGAAGGTACCGCAAAATACCACTCAACTCCCAGTTCAAAATAAGAGGGGGAGAAGTACGGTATAAATGGCGGATACAACTTCTAACAAGCGACAAAGGAAACAAAAGAATGTAAATGCAGATCAACCTCAAGTTGATAGACACCAAAGGATCCTTGAACCCAGATCAACAGTGCACTCAAATACTGATCTTGGGACATCGGAATACCCCGACTCAAATATTTTGGGAAATAACATTGAGTCATCAGGGGTCCAAGAAATTTCCACTAATTATACTGATTCTGGAGAATCATACGATCGTAAGACTACAATTGTCGATATTTATTTCTCCACAACAATTGCAAACAACCTTCAAAATGATCCAGATCCCAAGACCATGGCAGAGTGCAAACAGCGCTTAGACTGGAATCAATGGAAGGATGCAATTCAAGCGGAGTTAGCCTCGCTCAAGAAAACAAATGTATTCACCAATGTGATACATACACCTCCCAAAGTATTTCTGTCGGTTTCAAATGGGTTTTAGTCATAAGCGGAATGAAAACAATGAGGTGGTGAGATACAAAGCAAGGCTTGTAGCACAAGGGTTCACGTAGAGACCCGGCATTGATTTCAATGAAACTTATTCTCCAGTAATGAGTGGAATAACATTCCGATACTTAATCTCATTGGTAGTTAAAAATCATCTATCTTTTCAGTTGATGGATGTAGTGACCGCATATCTTTATGGATCACTTGATTCGGAAATATACATGAAAGTTCCCGATGGAATTTCAATTCCGAATCTGAACGCAAATCGCAATATGTATTGTGTAAAATTGAGCAAGTCTTTATACGGCTTGAAACAGTCGGGTGAATGTGGTACAACCGACTAAGTGAGTTCCTAACAAAAAAGGAATACTCCAACAATGATGATTGCCCATGCGTGTTCATCAAAAGATCCTCAACAGGATTTTGTATTATATCTGTGTATGTTGATGATCTTAATATCATTGGTAACACACAAGTATAGATGAAGCACGTAATCATCTTATGACGGAATTTGAAATGAAGGATTTGGGTAAAACCAAATTTTGCTTAGGTATACAACTTGAGCACCTTCATTCAGGCATCCTAGTGCATCAATCAGCCTATGTCCACAAAATATTGGAGAAATTCAATATGGACGAAGCATATCTATCGAAAACCCCCATGGTTGTTCGATCTCTAGATAGGGATACCCCGAGATGACGATGAAGAGCTATTGGGACCCGAGGTTCCATATCTTAGTGTCATCGGAGCACTTATGTACCTTGCAAACTGCACCCGGCCGGATATTGCATTTGCGGTAAATCTACTTGCTAGATATAGCGCTGCTCCAACCAAAAGACATTGGGTGGGAGTGAAGAACATCTTTAGATATCTTCAAGGCACTAAAGATCTCGGTCTATTCTTCTAGAAGAATAAAAATGTGGATTTAATAGGATATACAGATGCTGGGTATTTATCAGATCCCCATAATGCCAGATCTCAAACAAGCTTTGTATTTTTACACGATGGAACTTCCATCTCTTGGAAGTCTTCGAAACAGACTCTCGTAGCTACATCCACTAATCATTCTGAAATAATTGCATTATATGAAGCATCACGTGAATGTGTATGGCTTCGCAGAATGATTAACCACATACAACAATCATGTGGTATATGTGCTATTACATCACCTACCATTATCTACGAAGATAATGTTGCTTGCGTTGTTCAAATGCAAACGGGTTACATAAAGAGCAATATCACAAAATATATTGCACCTAAACTATTTTACCCACATGAATTGCAAGAGAGTGGGGAAATAAATATTCTGCAAACTAAGTCTTGTGATAATCTCGCAGACTTATTCACCAAGTCATTACCAACTTCCACATTCCAAAAATGTGTTCATGGAATTGGTATGCGAAGACTACGTGATTTGCAGATGTCAGGGGGAGAAATCTCCTAAGACTTAACCCGTTCAATACAATATTGTACTCTTTTTCCCTTTATGAGTTTTCCCTCTAAGGTTTCTCATCAAAGGTTTTAATGAGGCAATATAACAACGTAATCATAAATATATCTCTTTAAAGAGATATAATCACATATATGCCATATCATTTTTCTCCTTAAATTTTCCCACTAGGTTTTAAAGGAGTTTTTCATGGGATATCTACTCTATCGGTTCTCTTCATATTTTTCCCTACAGGGTTTTGGAGGAGTTATTTCAAGATGATGAATCAAAGTGATCATGTGAAGATACATTGGTCAAGGGGGAGTGTTAAACACCAGTTTATTAAACTGCCCAATGTACAGTTATAGCAAAAGGGACAGATGCCTTTCCATAAAGGCACCTTTTATGCCACCTATTCAACATCTATATAAAGCTATGTACAGTCTCAGAATTGATTAATGAAAAGCAATCTTTCTCTTAAACACTTGTCTCATACTACTCTTGCAATAGGGACAAGCGAAATCTCTCTTAGATATCGGTCGTTGGTGATCGGCTGGCAGATAAACGACTCAAAGAGTGTTAGGAATTGGTCTATATGAATGGCAATTGATTTTTCACAACGAAAGCCAATCAAAGAAATAAATGTGTAGCTTCAAGATCAAATAAAACTAATGAAGGCTTTGAGTGAATTAGGAACATAGCAATGATGACATCGGTGGCTCTTGCTACTTCCTCGAACGATATATGATTCACTCTTTCTTGAATTGGCCTTGGTATTCCTCTGCCTCTTCCTGTGTGTCATACTTGCTGATGTTCTGACGAGGACTCCTGGTGGTCTTGTTACACGTTGCTAAGCTTGTATGATTCTACCCTGTTGTGGTGGTGCATTGGCGATTGGACGAGGGGCTAGTTGTTGAGTCTTAACTTAAATTTTTGCTACTTCAAAAGGCAATCCTCTCTTTGGACAGTTATACTTGTAATGACTAGTTAATCCACAGTGGAAGCATGTGTCTGTCCTGCATGGGCAGTATTGCTGATAGTGGTTTCCTCCACACGTAGGACATCTCACCACTGTGGGTTGGTAAATGGTGTATTGCAGTCTAGGGGTGGCTACCACTTGCCGATTTTGTTCGTATAGGAATTGGGGTGATACCATCATTCTTCCTCTAGGTGCACCTAATGGCGATGTCCTCTATATCACTCTTCTTTTGTGAGTATATTCTAACTCGCTTTTTACTTCTTCTGACATGATTAACTTGTTCACCATAGCTGATAGGTCCTTGATATCCATTGTTGATATATGATATTTTAAGGTTTTTGTAATTCTTCTTTAAATCATTCCATTTTCTTCGCCTCTATCTTAACGTCATCTGGGGCATAACAGACGAGCTGGTTGAACTGATAGAGATACCTTGTTATCAAGCTCCTCCTTGTTTAAGTGCATGGAATTCTTAGCACTTTGCTTCTACAACACCTGTGAGAATGTGGGCTTGACGAAATGGCTCTTCAAATTCCTTCCACAATATTTCCTTGTCTTCATGCATAGTTTAGAAGTTCATCCACCAAGTGGCAACTTGGCCCTGCAATTGGTGGAGGCATACAAGGTCTTTTCCTTGTCAATACAGTACACAATATTTAATTTTCTTTCGATATCCCTAACAACCATCACCGCTATTGGATATGGTGATGTCAAGAATATGGGCGGTCTAGAATTTTGAAAGTCTGCCCACTTAGACATGATCTGCATTCCTTCTCGGTTAGTAGTAATTCTTGATGAGCTTCCTACTGCTGCTGTTGATTGCATTGCTCTCTATTCCAAAAGTTTGGCTTGCTGCTCCATCGTTTTCATCTAATTTTGTTCAGCACAGAACCGATGCTATTCCATCATTGCTAATATGTCTGCCAGGCTAGTTTGATTGACTTCCTTTGCACGTGGGCTACGTTGACCTTGAGATCCGGTCCCTACCATTTTAGGTTCTATTGGTTGGGTTTCAGAGTTGGTTATGCAAGGTTTTGAGAAGGTTAGATAGATGAATAAGAGTCTAGATTTAATATGAGGATAGAAGGAACAAGATGAGGATTAAGATGAATAGGGGAGGTGAAATTTTGATGGAGGTGAGGTATTCGATATTAGTAGCAAACAAACTACGAGATAGCAAACATAGATTTTATTTATATTACAAGCTGAACACATATTGTACATAGGGTATATGTTACAACTCGTGTTATACATAGAAAAGTCTACTACCAAAGGGGTTACTTCTATACTAGCATAATTTACACCATGACACAGCTTTGGCTTCTTTAGTCTTGTCCTCCTGATGGCGGGTTGCTGGTCATGTAAAACACTTCTTCCTCAGGATCTTCCTCATCGTCGATCATTGGTTCCTTGCCCTTTCCTTGATAATCTTCAACTTTAATCTTCTTTGTGACATGAGAAGATGATCCTCAAAAGAGACAGTGATATTGAGGTGCGGTCGTCCTCTTGGGTGACTTCTTTTCAGCTGGTGTGGGAACATCAGGTCATTCCTCACATCCTAAAACTTCACCTTATTCGAGTATCTCATATCATCGAATATTCTTTTGAAAGATGCCAATTTCTTGTCAAGCCAGGTAAAGATTGAGATGGAGATCTTGATACTCTTCTAGTGTTCTTGAATGTAAGGCCTCTTGATAGGTGATGTGATGTGCCGCTTCTACTAAGCGGAACAAAAATTGAAACCCTTCTTTGTTGTCTTGGGGTATGATGTGAAATGGAGATTCATCAAATTCTTCATCGTAGTATCAATGAAGGTACAGCACGGCCTTGCGAGCGGCATCATGTACATCATCTTTCTCCTTGAGCCGATATGCATTGAATTTTTGCTGCCTATCTAAAGACTAGGCAATGCCAACTTGTAGCATGAAGGTAGTGTTGCATTTTCCATTATAATTTTGTCCATCCTCTTAGCTCTTCTGGTTTGGTATGCAAATAATGCAACATCTGTCCACAACATTAATTTTGATATTATAAAAGCCTACCCATAAAAGCCTTCAAAACTGGTCATGTTAACTTTAGCCTCTCCTTGCTTTTTGATACCACTTAATATAGAAAACTTTGTGATTATCATGAAGGAACCACTAAAATCAAAATGGTGTGCAAGAATCTGTATAAAAAAGAGTACTATGATTTTACTATGAAGCCTGTTGAATCTATAGATGATCTTTTTGCTCAGCTTTAGAAGATTTTGAGTAACTTGCGCGAAGTTAGTGTTATTCCTATTGATGAAGATAATACAACTAAAATTTTGAGATCTTTAGGTTTAGAGTGGTTGATGATCGTTATAACCATTAATCAAACTGTCGATCTTGGTACTCACTATGGATGATTTCTACTCTAGATTGAAAACCTATGAGATGGAAGCTTTGTCATCTAAGACTGATAGATCTTTATCTTCAGCACTTGTGACTAACCCCATGTAGGCTACTTTGAGTGCGTTGTCATGTGTTTTCTTATCTGCTTTGACTTCATTTTTAGAAGAACAGTTCGAGCAGTTCCCTGAAGAGGACTTGGTATTGATCTCCTCACGTGCATTCAAGGCACTCAACAACATGAGGATGAGGTGGCAAGGAGGCACTTCAGGCTTGATCAGATGCTATGAATGTGATGAGCCAAGCCACATTAAGATAGATTGCCTCAAGCTCAAAGGGAGAGTGTTCAAGGAAGACACGAGTTATCGTTGTCAGCCATCTAAAAACAACAACACCAAGGGTGGCAATTTTCATCGCAAGTTTGCTGAAAAGATTATATCAGCTCTTGAGCATCTTGATTTGAGCGATGTGTAATATGAAAGTTCACGGGCATGTGCTTCATGGCAAGCAACAATAATGACAACGATGACTATAGTGATCTTGATGAGATAAGACTGTCATATAATGAGCTTGAAGATGTCTAATTAAACTTGCTTTTGAATTGAAAAAGTCTAAAAAGAAATTAAAAGAAAATAATTTTGTAGTCGAAAGCTTGAATTCTGAGGTTAATAGACTTAGAGCATATATTCCTAAATATGATTCTTGTGAAGCTTGTCAAGTCTAACATTCTCAGTTGAAAACTGGTAGATCAGTTAATGCAACAAACCTGGTTCAACTTAGAGATGTAACCGATAGATTTGATTAACTAAGAATGGTACATGATTCTTGTGATGGAAAATTTAAACTTACTAATGATAAAATTGAAAAGCTTGAGTCTAACTTTTTCTAACGCATGTTCTAAGTGTGAGTTGCTACAAGCTAGACTTAATTCATCTTAGGAATAAATTCAATAAATGCTCTATCATGAAAATCTTTCTTGCTCTAACTGTCCTAAGTTAGATACTAAAATTGATGCTCTAACTAGGCAATTGAAGGAGTTTGCTGAAAAGGAAAGATTGGCTCAATCTAGTCTTCCAAGAATCCTGTGATAGAACATGTTAATTGCACAACTTGTGTCTCACTGGCTAAAGAAAATGAGTACATTAAGAACACTTTAAAGAGGTTTTCTTTTGGTAAGAAAATTTTAAATATGATCCTAAATAAGTCAAAAACTAGTGTAAAAAACCATGGTCTAGGATTCAAATTTATTGAGCATGCTAAGGACAATCCTCTTAAAGTTGTCAATGTACTCGAACCAAGAAAATTTGAAGTAGAATCTGAACCAAAATACATTGTCTTTAAATATGTTGATATTGCAAAAGAGTTCTCTACCAAACTAGCTGCTGTGAAATCAATTGATACGACCACTCATCAAGTTAAGTATCAATGCACCCATTATGGAAGAGACGGTCATTTGGTTCAATTCTGTTTTTGAAAAGCCAAGAAAGAGAAGAAAGGCAGGATGAGGAAGGGTTTTTGACCAGTGGTTTCCTGTGGTCGAACCAATGTGGTTGGACCAGACGTTCGACCAGTTGTTTTTCGTGATCGGGCCAGAGTAGTTGGACAAGATTTTTGACAAACTATTTCCTATCGTCGGACCAGGTTTTCAAGAGACTCTCGATCAGCGTTCTTTGCTTGTTTAGACCGGTCAAGAGTCAGACCAGCTTTACTCAGGTAGTCGGATCGTCCTTGACCAGCGATGTCCATGCGATAAGACCAATCGGCGGTTGGACCAGCTCTACTAAGGAGATCAGACCACCCCGGGGTCAAACTAGCTTTTCAACGACTGACTGGTTGAAATATGTCAAATGCTAATGCTTCACGTAAATCTTTATCAGTGCATGCTATTGCTATTTTTCGTCATGTGTCACAGTACTAGATTCGTAAATCTTATTTCACTAACCCTAGTACTATGAGATTGACATTTTCTGTGATGTAAGACCAGCTAATGTGGGATGGAGAACATGCGCTTGATTGGATTCTAGTCTTTTACATTACTTGACTGGAACACTTGATGGTCTTCACTTTCTTTGATAGCTTCCAAGAGATAATCTGCAACCAATAAGGAACAAATAATCTTTATATCACACCCAAAACTCCAATCAAATGACCTTAAGAATAATCTACAACCATTCGACCCATATCTCAGGATTTAAAATTTAACAATATGTCTGGGAATATATAATTCACCAATAATTTAGTTCAAATCTTAAAGAGGACTCAGTTAAAATATTAATCCCCTGTCTAATAAAAGCGGACCGTTGGTCGTCCTTAACTAATTTATTAATCAGTGAAATAATTAACTTTATTCCTAGTTACCATTGATTAAAGAACAACTCCATACGTTAATTAAGCTATTGAGATTAATGGTTCAATTAATTTGGTAATTACAATCTCAAATAATATTTTATCTCAAAATAACAAGCTAATTCGACCAACTAAAACTTTTTTCTCGTCTTATGTGAAAACCCACATCCTATAATCACTATGTTCTACCACTCAGCAATAATACCCAATAGCCTAGATAACCTTTCATATCTATCCGTATGTCTACCCCTTCTCATGAAACTTCCTTGATAAATATAAGCAATAAAAAGAGAGATATCAAGTAAACGATTGAGCCTTCGCATTCCCCGATCAACAATGTCTGGCCACCATCATTTCCAAAGCATTATGTTCTTTTGGGTATTCCTTTACCTTTAATCCCTCATTATCCTAAAATTTTCCTCACGGTAAAGTTGCTCAGCCACCTTCTTCTTGTGCCCTATTCTTTTAGCTCAGTGCCTACTTCACACTCGGTAAATACTCTCTCAAATCCTCAATCATAGCCAAACTTAATCAAGCACAATTAAACCTGTTTGAACTTTTTTATGTTGTTGTATTTATTTTGGTCTTTCGTTTGTTCGCCGCATAATAGAATCTAAAGTCTCAAAGAGGCGACAAGTTCAAGCGGGATCAAGATTCGAGTAAAAGACAAAGACCCAAAGATTCAAGACTATAGACTGAGCAGGCTTTGAACTAGATTAAGGCCATGGTAAACCAAGCAAGACAAGTGATCACTTTGATCATATTGATCCTACATTTTATACAAAATTATGTTCCGTTAAATTATCAACTTGCATGCCTAATTTATTATGCAAATGTATGTCAAATTTAAGGTACTTACATGCTCACTTGATGTTGTACTAATTTTAATATGCCATTTCTTAACACTTGAATCGCTTGACCATTGTCACCCTAGATGTTAATGGTAACTTTACTAGTTATAGGTCATACTAAAATGCCATGCTAGTCTTATCAAGTCCAGGGCACTAGTTGCTCTGATCATTAATCTTTAAATATGAAAACTTACTTTGAGATAGTCACAGGATATAAGTGGCTGAATATTTGTGATAACTTAATTTATGCTTCTCAAAACCTTAAAAACCTGCTATACCTGTTTGAGCAGGTGGTAAGAGTGGTTGGTGTGAATGCAACATGAGAATCTGTGGTTTGTGGAATGAACTGTTCGGACAAATTAAGAACTTAATCTTGTGATGACCTCTCTATGTAATTGTACTAGACCCTCTAGTCATCTCATAGAAGACCGGAGCAGGAGGATAATGAAGAACCGACCTGAATGGGACACCAAAGGGAGGGTAATGTTTGCCAGGGCTAGTGTTTGTGGAGAGTGGAGTTCAACTGCGCTAATCTATGGTGGAATATGGGACCTTCTTCGTGAGGGATAAGCCCATTGGGTGAGATGCTAGGGGGGCGAGGTATTGTGTTAGACCATGTGGTTAGGACTAGAATTTTTATGATGATGAATAATTAACAACATTGCTTAGTATTGTTATTCGAGGCGTGTGCGTGTGTGCATGGACTAATATCGGTCAAGTTGGTGAGAACTTGTGCCGGGAAAACGTTCTTTGGTCTTTGCATGTGCAGGTTAGGCGTGGAGGCGGTCATGGTCGGTGACGAGGAGGACCGGGACTAGGAGGGGGAAATCTGAGGTCCAGGCGGTCGAGGATGTCACGAGGTGGTCGGGCTCATGCTGGAGCACATGGAGATCAAAGGTGGATGATGCGTGGAAGAAGATACAGGAGGTGCGGTCCTGGAGGCATGTGATGAGTTGGAGAAGTTGCAGTTGGAATTTTAGAAAACCCGTGTTAGGAAGGTTTCGGTCCCTTATTTTTGGAATTGGATTAGAACTCATGGGCTTGGGATAAGCCTAGGTTTTGGGCCCTAGACTATAAATAGAGAGGTGGGGTTGGAGCTAACCCTGTGGCTTTGGAGATGTAATTTTTGTTCTAGGGTTTGAGGGGTGCCAGGAGGGCACTTTGTAGCCACCATGATTCAGAAATAAAATCATAGATTTATTTCAAAAAAAATTCCTGGAGGCGGCGCGCATATCGTGTTCAGTTGTCTCAGACGCAGCTCGCCAGATCAGAATTTTGGACACTGTTGGACCCCTCTACACCTAAAATTCCCGTTTTGGCCTCCAAGCGAAAAAATTCGGTTTTGGACCCCTTTTGAGCGCGCGATCGCTGAGCGTTGACCGTGGCCCGATCGTGCGATGCAGTACCGCACGCGACCGCACTCGCTCATCCGATCGTGCGGTACCAGAGCGCACGACCGGCGTAGCTCTGCTCCGAGTGCGGGATTCGTCGCCCGAGCGCACGATCGACGGCCCGAGCGCGCGTCCGCTTGCCCGACCGCACGACCTACTGGCCCCCCGCGTGACTGCCGTCCCCAGCGCGCGATTAATTGCCCGACCGCGGGATTCGTCTGCCGACCGCACGTCTCCGTCAAGTCCCGTCCGTCTGCCGGAAGAAGAAAAGCAGCACCGCGCACACTGCTTTCTCCTGTCCGATCGCACACGCGTCTTCAGCGCAGGAACGGCCCCCTCTCCATGAGGACTGGATGCACACTTAAAAAACCGCAAGCACAGCGCAAGAGAGGGTGAAGAGCTGCTGTCGAAGCCAGAACACTCATTTGCAGCCGAAGTGAAGATAGAGCGAGGGAGAAAGTGAAGGGAAGTGAGGAGTAAAAACACGTAGATTTGAGTTGTGTTTGTTTGGAATTAGCGGATTTTGCAAGTATACAAGTTGTAGATCGTGTCGTGAGCTTCAAGAAGAGGTAAGTCTTGTGCCCGCGAAACTAAATTTTTATGTATGTGATTAGTCCATAATTAGTCCATTAGCACAAACCATCGTTTTGTAATGTTATTTTATGTGAATGTGTGAGAATACGCCATGTCAATATTTGGTACGTTATGTATTTGTAGCTAAGAATACGCTAATGTGTCATACGGTGTATATGTGTAGGTAAAAATCCACATATGATGCATGCTTTATTGAGTGTAGATAATGTTGTATTTTATGTTGAAGTTACATATTGTAATGTAGTTAGTTTTTGGTGAACATATGTGCTCACATGTGTAGGTGTTGAAAAAGTACATATTTATATTGGAGCATTTGTAGGTGATAGGAACAGTAGTTAGATTAGAGACAATTTGGATAATTAGTAGGCTTAGTGAATGCCCGTAGGCAACGTGTAAAATTAAAATTGGGAATAAATTTGGATTATTATAATAGAAATACCAGGAAAGTAGTACGAAGGTATAGTAAAAATAAATAAACTGAGGACATGAAATTAGAAGGATTTATTTTGTTGATTTATGTACAATTTTATAAGTGAAAGCCGCATTAGGAAGATAATTATAAGTAATGGAAATGTTGCAATAATCGGGAAAAAAATGGAATTGAAATTGGTTAGTGCAAGCTGGCGTTAAGTAAAATGTAACGAAAGAAATTTTATAAATAAGACCAATGCAAATAAAAATGAAATGAATATGTAATGTGATGTATGTTGCAATTTTTTTAATGGTACGATTGTTACATGCTGTGTACTAAAATGGTACGATTGTTACTTATGTTAGGTACGCAATGGCTGGCATTCAACAATTGTTCGTGTTTTATTGGAGTGGTCTCGTACGTGATGGGCGTATGGGCGGACTGTCAAATTGCGAGCGGGCCGTGATCCGGGCACCGATGAGCGCCATGAGCTTGTCGAGCTACGGAGGTGTGTCCGTTCAGCATTCGATCGGCGAGACCGCAAGGAATAAGTTACGGATCGAGGCGATCTATGCCTCAATGGTGGATGATGGAAGGAGAGCATATGGTAACCGAAGGTGACCAATGATGCCTCATGGGCGAACTACATGGAGGTCGTGTGCAACCACGATGCTGCGATATATGGGAGGCCAATGGTGTATGTCGAGTTCGTGGAGAGGCGCGAATCATCACCATGGTTGGTTCGATTGCGGCCGGTAGAGATGTAGTGGCCGGCGGTCATGAAGACGCTTCTGCGGGAGAACATGTGGGCGAGGAAGTGGGTGATGAAGACGACAGGAGGCGTGCGGAGAATTTCCAGCCCAACGAAGGTGTGGACGAGAGGTGGTGGGCCGCCCGTATTGGTATCATGAGTATCCGGGGACCGGTGGAAGAAGAGGGCAGCGAGGAGGAGGAGGAGGTGGAAGCAGGCGATTACGGAGAGGACGAGGATGGCGAAGGTGCAACTGAAGGGGTGGTAGGTCATGTTGTGACGATGGAAGGTGCGTACGTGTCGTCCAGACTGGAGGACATCGCAGCGGCAGCCCTAGTTCTACCACAGGCGGAGGAGGGAGAATGGGGGTTCAGCGAGGGCGCACTCTTTTTGGGGCAGTGCTTCCGTAATAAGAGTGTTGTCCAGCAGGCTATTGCTAGACATGCCGTCAACATAAGCCGGACGTATCGGATCCACAAGTCAAAGCCGGACACGTACGTTGTGAAGTGTGTCGACGGGTCATGTGGTGGCAAAATCCGTGCACAACGGTACAAGGGCGTTGGCACGGAGTTCCGGATAACGGTGCTGCAAGATCACAGTTGCGCGCTTGCGGGACCAGTACATAGACACCGCAACATGACATCATCGTATGTTGCGGAGCTGGTCACGCACCTCATCCAGGCGGATGTGTCAATTACCCCGAAGGCTCTAATGGCAGAAGTAGCGAACACGGCGGGCTACGAAGTGAGCTACAAGAAGGTATGGCGGGCGAAGCGAAAGGTGCTACACCGTATGTATGGGGCGTCGAGAGGCGTCGACGACCGGTCCCGAGAATGCTGCATCAAATTTCACAATCAAACCTGCACACGTACATAAGCGAGCGTGAGAGGTTCATCCTACTGAGGGCCCGAATGTTTCATTCTTGACGAGTGTTACGGGCCTTCCATCGAGCGATACAAGGGTTCGGTGGTGCCGTCCGGTGCTAACGTAGATGGGACGTTCCTATCCGGCAAGTACAAGGGTACTATTGTGACCGCGAGTTGCAAATGATGCAAATGACCGATTACTCCGATGGCATTTGCAATTGTGGAGAATGAGAATACGAGATAGTGGCTTTGGTTCCTTTGCAATTTGAAGCATGCCGTAGTGCAAGAACACCACGAAGTGTGCCTTATCTCCGACCGCGATGCAGGCTTGCTGTCTGCGTTGCGAACGTTGCGAATCGGGACGCAGCCCCCTTCCAAAGGGTGATGTGAAGAACCGCGGTGCATGAGGCATATTGCAGCGAACTTCCACGAAGGTTCCGTAGCAAGGACCTAATGAAGATGTTCAAGAAGCTATGCATGCAGAACCAGAAGCGGAAGTTCGACACCTTGTGGAGGCAGCTCGATCAGGAGGCTACGAAGCATGTGCATACAGAAGCAGGGGCCATGGAGTGGGGCTCGACAAGAGTCGGGGTATTCTCACAATGGGTTCAGTCCAATGCACGTGACTTGGAAATGTGGTCTTTGTTGCACGACACCGGTGGGGCAAGGTATGGGATCATGACAACCAACATGTCCGAGGTTTATAATGGTGTCTTGAAGGGCGTCAGATCCCTGCCGATCACGGCAATCGTGGCGAGACTTGGAACCGTCTGATCGGGTACTTTGTGAATAGAGCCATGATGGCGCAGAAGCACCTTGAGGAAAACAAGCAATACTCTGAGGTCATGCAGGCCTTCATGGACAGGAAGATGGAGAAGGCTCAATCCCACATTGCTCAGCCCATTGATGGCTTAAGGAGGAAGTTTGAGGTCCGCCTAAGGCAGAAGTATGTCATGGGTCACATTAGAGGGAAAGCAAGCAGGTATGCACCATTGGTGATGAAGTATCTTGCACCTGCAACAAGCCCCAGCTTCTGCACAAGCCATGCTACCATGTGTACGCGGCCTGCGCTTTTTGGAACCAGGCGTCGACACAGTACATCTCCAAGTACTACGACATGCAGCACTTGTATGCAACACCGAGTGCAGAGTTCCATTCCTCGGGTAGACATGCACTACAGGAATTATGGCGGGAGATAAAGTGGGTGCCTAACGATGCATCAAGCATGTCGGTCGTGGAAGCGACAAAGCCGTCGCATCCGCAGCGACATGGATGAGAGCGCGAGGATCGTGTTCGGCGCCGGCGTAGGCTATGCAAGACGATTGGCCACTCCCTCAGTCAGTGCCCAAACAGGCCGGCATCAAGCAACGCTCTGTAGTACCAACCACAATTCATATGTAATGTATTATTCATGAGGTGTACGCTGAATTGTAGCCTCGATGTAGCTATGTCTTGCATATTACCATGTTATGTATGTTTCCACACATTCCATATATTTCCTTGTCGTGTGGGTCATATTCGTGTGCACATTTTATGTATGTTTTGGTACATTCCGTACGTTTCCCTGTGATTACATTTGTTGTTAATTATATTGTTATTTGTTGCACATTTGTTATAATGTACACTAACTTGTTATCCTTCTGTGGCAGGACATGTACGATGCCGCATCCCGACGGGGTCCCCACGACAACTCTCTCCTGGCGAACGTTGTCTGTCCTAGTGCCCATTTCATCCTCCCACACCCAGAATCGGCAACCACCGGGGGCTTCCTGCGATTCAATGAGAAGAAGATTTTTAAACATGCCACCATGATTTGAATGAACCCAAAACAATCTTACTCACCGAGTGATAGGGGCACTTGTAGTAGTGCCGCCCAGGATTCGCGGCCGTCTGTGATGTCCTACGTCTAACCACCGTGTTGCAATTTGGGCAAATCATCGTGGGTGCCGATGAAGAGGTGCTCAGGTGACTCATTGCCTAGTCTGGGGGAGTGAGCACGAAAGAAAACTACACAGATTGGGAACAACTAATTCACAATGTGAGTGATAACAATGCAAGGGACTAGGTGAGGAATGGCTCCCTTTTATAGCCTAGGGGGTAGCCTCACACACAAAGACCACAGAATAAGAAGGCATCAAGCAATGACAGCACGAACGAGCACCTACATTCGACGTACACAAAAATATTGAAAGAGAACACAAGTCTGGACCCCACACCATGCTCAGTGCGGAGACAAAATATGCCAGCTTTGCGCAGTGACCTCAGAAAAAGGGGCAGCTTTGCTCAGTGACATGACAAAAGAGGACAGCTTTGATGGGTTACATGACAAAACGGGGCAGCTTTGCCCAGTGACATGATAAAACGGGGCAGCTTTGCCCAGTGACATGACAAAACGGGGCAGCTTTGCCCAGTGACATGACAAAACGGGGCAGCTTTGCCCACTGACTTGACAAAACGGGCCAGCTTTCCGCAGTGACATGACAAAAGAGCCAGGTTTCCGCAATGACATGACAAAAGAGCCCAGCTTTGCCCAGTGAGATGACAAAACAGGGCATCTTTGCTCAGTATTGCATTTTTTTGTGGACAGCTTTGCTCATTGACATGACAAAAGCTTCATAGGGATTGTTTCCTACAAACGATTGAAAAGGCTACGTTGTACCACATAAATTGAATGATCCACGCTATGAATTTATTACGAGACTACATGTAATACCCTGATCGTCGATACGACATAAGATTTTAAAACAATCGCGGAGTCGCCGGTTTTTCGGCAAAACGCGGGAAGGGAAAAGTAAAAATTGTAGAACAGTATAAAATGAATAAAATAAATTAAAAATTTAAATAAAAACTCTAAGTGGGCTGCTGGAGAGTGGGCGACCACCTTGGGGCCGGAGGCCCAAGGGTGGCCGCACCTCCCACTTAACCCTAGGGCTTCCCTCCTTCCCTTTTCCCACACCCAGCCGCCACCCCCTTTCCCACCCTCTTGGGCGCAGCCCCCCTCCCTGGTTGGTACCCCCACCTCCCCCACAAGTGCTGCTGCCATTGGAGCCAAGGAGAGGAAGGAGAAGGAGAAGGAGGAAGGAGAAGGAAGGAGAAGAAGAAGAGGAGGAAAAAAAGGGGTGATTCTTCATCTAGGTAATTGTTCCTCATCCCAAACCCTCTGATTTTCGAAATAATTAGGGTTCTTGGCACGGATTTTGAAGGTAGTTAATAGATTAATTGCCCGATTAGAGATTAGTTGATGTCTGCCTGTAGATTGATTCGCGCAGCGCGTCTGTTCGCGAGGTTTTGACCTAGTAAACGAATTTTCCTGCGGACTCTCCCAAAAGGAAAGTTGTAGAGGACTTCCAGACGAATCTCCTGTATTTGTTTTGGATTTTTGTGCCGTGGGATCTCGGAGTTACAGGGTCGGGAATACTGCTGTTCGTCAGGCGAGCAGATTGGCACAGACCGACGGTAATATGTGAATTTGAGGTAGTAAATGATTTGTATGGTCATGGACTTAATTTAGAAAGTTGTAGATAATTCAGAGATATAGATGCTGTATAAAATTCAGAATTTTTAGACCCCTGTATTGTTGTTGGGACGCATTTTAATATCGCTGTCCAATCTGCTAGAACAGAGATCTTCCTCTGTTTTGGGCATTAAATTACACCTAGCTGTGATCAAAATAAAAATATGTGTTCTACATGAAAAATGTAGGCTTTTAAGTGATTAATCCAGAGAGGTATCGTTTTCTGTAATTGGATCAATATTTTTAAAGATACGAAATTGTTAAGCAGCGCTACCGCAGAGGGTAATTTGCTGAATTGTTGAGTGGAGAGGAGTTAGTGCGGGTTCGGGGTTCTAGCGACGTCTTTAATTATTTATGTCGTGTTTGTATGCTGTGGCATTGTGCTGAGAGATGCCTTTTGGACAGGTGGTCTTGTCCCTGAGCGCTCTTGATTTTACTTAACCGTCGGTTTGAGGCAAGTAAGCGTAGCGGTGGTTGCTACCGCTTAACTTGTTATTCCTTCTACTTGCAGTTTACATTATTATCGTAATTTGATATATTATGCCATGATTGCATGATAATTTAATTGTGGAGATGGTAGCAAGTACTTATCCATTGATATGTTGATAATCTGCTAGTAGCCATGTGGAAATCTTG
This sequence comes from Dendrocalamus sinicus, assembly GCA_036346575.1. Taxonomy (NCBI): domain Eukaryota; kingdom Viridiplantae; phylum Streptophyta; class Magnoliopsida; order Poales; family Poaceae; genus Dendrocalamus; species Dendrocalamus sinicus. The sequence continues at coordinate 9,477,207 of CM070675.1, forward strand.
CTTAATGTTATAATGTGGAACATGAAAATAACATGTGGTGAATGTGGATATGTCGTGAGCATGTTGATGCTCCTTTGAGGATGGATTAATGTGATTTGTGATTACCATATCATATCATGTCATATGCATATGTGGATGTCGCCAAGACATAGCCGCGATCAGTGCAGTCAAAGATCGTATATTGCCGTGTACGATGCACCTCTTATCCCGCGGAAGCATCGTATATTGCCGTAATACGATGCACCTCAAATCCTGCCCCGGAAAGAGTGATGTGGAGCATAGCATTCATATGCATTGCATTGTGGAAAGATTCATTTGCATACATATGCAATATGTTGTGGTGAAGTTATTTTGTGGAATATTCAACTCATAGTTGTAATGTGGATTATACAACCTCATAGTTGTAATGTGGAATTGGCTCATGTGAGCTATTTGTGGTATGAGGATTATGATTGTGGACGTGGAATGAGGTTTATCCCTTGTGTACAGTAAGGGTTGTGATTGTGGCATGAGATTCTTTTCTCTTGTATTAATTGTTGATAACAATTGTGGATGTGAGAAATAATAAAGTGTTGAAGTAAGACATACATATGTTTTATTGCTTTTGCTAGTGGTAGTGGTTGAGAATTTAAAGCATCAAACAAGATTTATTTGTTAATGCTTTAACGTCATTGATGGTGATTTGAGGTTGAGGATATTAACATTGTAATTGTGGAAGAATGTTGATGATTAACCTATTGTGGTTTGTGGAAGATTAAATGTTTCATTTGCATTTAATTGTGGAAGAATGTTGATGATTAACCTGTTGTTGTTTGTGGAAGATTAAATGTTTCATTTGCATTTAATTGTGGATAAAATGACTGCATTCATATGCCAATTAAATCTGAAATTGAAGAGGTATGATTCATGAAAATTCGTGGTGGTTTAATAATTGTGGACATGAATGTGGGTGTATGGAATTATAAATAATGATGTATAATTGTTTGTAGTTTGAATAGCTCATTAAACCGTTTGCTTGCTGAGATTTTATCTCACCCTTGTTTCCCCTCCCTACAGTGGACTTTGAGCATGCATGGGAAGGGTAGAGCGGCACCACACCGATGCACGTGAATCATATTTTTTTATGCTGTAATAAAGTTGAAAGGATTCTAGACCTTCGCATAGCTTTGTTCACATTATCTTAATAATGTTAAATTTGTGAGCTATGTTTTAGATTAAAAGGTTGGAGGATGTTTTAAATATTGAATTGCTATCTCTATCCTGTTATTCCTTAGTTGTTTATGCTTCCGCTTATACTATCTTGTTTAGTAATTGTTGCCGCTTTAATTTATTTTGTAAATTGGCTAGTTGTAGAGCGATTTTAGTAGCATCCTAGGGTAATGTGGGTCTGGGGTGTTACAGGTTGGTATCGAGCGGGCGTTAGGTCCGTGGTAATGAAACTATTAAATTGACACACTGGTGCACAGTAGGATGGGACGGGTCAAGCATTGCATTTATGCTTTTGACATGTTGTATTGATGATTTACATTATGAGATCATCTTGTATGATTATGATTTGCTCTTATGACTATTGTGAGTGAGAATTGTCAATGATAAGATGTAGAGGTTGTATTTGCTGCCTTGGCATTGCCTGGTTATACCACTGTTTGTAGCATGGGAATTAGCAATGTAGTTACCTCAGGTAACTTAATTGCAGATGTTGGGGAGTGAGTTTCTTTAGAAAAGTTGTTATCTTCCTTGAGTTGATTTTGGCCAATTCTAGGCCTATTGCAGTTACCGAATTTCTCCTGAGATTATGGTTCATTGCAGTTGAGGTTTTGCAATTGGACTCTACCTGTTCTTTGAAGCAATTATTGTTTCTTTTCGGTCTAGTGAGACACTTTTGCTGCTTGTGAATATTGTTGATTTGCAAGGTTAGTCCCTTTGTGGGAATTTTGTTTTGTTGTGAATCATGACTCATTGGTTCGCTTGGTATTTTTTATTAATGAAAGTTTTGTGATGCAAACTCATTAATATGTTAAAGCCTTGGATCTATGTATTTCTTTTAGATTATTTCGGGTGTTGAAATTTATTTCCATTCTTTTCTGAAAGAGAGTGTTAAAACCTTTGTGGTGTTTTGCTATGCTTAAGTGGAAGGTGGTAATCATATAAACTAATTCATAAGGTATGAATTATCAAGTTGATATGTTAGCGTGGTGCATAATTAATTTCAACTAGCATCCTTGGAAGTATAGTTGATTAATGTGATATTGCCTTGTAATAGTTTCTAGAAGGATTGTGATTAAGAACTTGTCTCAGACATGATTGGAACTCATGGAGTTATTGAGGAGTGTGCAAAAGAATTGGAATGATTATTATGATTGTTTAAATTTCTATCATGTTGGATAAATTGAATTATTTTTGTCTATAGTAATTAATCTGACCGTTTGGAATGAGTAAGTAAGGAGGTGTTGGAATATTGCCTTGGTAATATTAACCTTTAATCTGTCCTTTATTTAGATACTTTATGAGCATGTACAATTGCTACATTCATCTATCTTTCACCATGCTAAATTGTTGAAATATGTATAAAGAAATAGAGGAAGGTGGATGTATTGACTTGTAGAATCTTGCCTTACAAAGCTGGTATTATTGAAGTTTAAAGTTATTTCGTTATAATTTCTGATCGAAAGGTGAGATACTGAATCTATGCTCATGATTGTTTTATGATTGTAAAACCGAGTTAGGATCATGAATGTTGTTATGATAAAATAATAATCAATTATTGCCATAATGATTAGAGTACAATCAATCTATGCTAAATTAGAGTTGAGCATCAATGAGAATTGAATATATGAAATCTAATGAGAGATTTATACTAGCATGTTTTGTGAGATTGCCATGTTCTAGTATCATCTTGTTTAAAAGCTTTGATTTAATATGGTGGCTTATGCACTAGGATTTCCTAGATTAAGTAGTCGCAATCTTATTCAGATAATACAAACATGATGAAGTGATTTCTTATGTTTGTTTTTTTGGAAAAGTTTATGAAGGGATTTGTGGATATGATGATGCTTGTTAAGAATGTATTATTCTGATGTTAGCATGACGGTCAGTATGTGGTTGTGATGACAATGTTGAAGGCTCTTTAAATAAATAACTTCCATGATACTATTTAAATAAAAAGTTTTGAGATTTGCGTATGCGATCTTTTTGATCTCATGACTTATGTGGCAGCTGCAATTGTTTTGAGCAAAGTGACGCGTTGAGAGCTTTTATTAGTTCTTAAGGGATTAATGTGTTGTGGTCTTCAATTCTCTTTAATGGAATTATCAAGGTAATACCGTAATCAAAGAAAGTTATTCTCCTTGTTAAAAGGAAGAGTGCGTAAAAGTATTGGAGGTTGAAGTCATGTTATGCAATTTTTTTAGGTGTGTTTGACTTCTTAATTTCACGCATAAGAGCTTCTTGAACTCAAATGGCAATATTTTTCCGCGCCTAAGAGTTTCTTGAGCTCAAATGGCAATCTGTATTCTTATTGGTTGAGATTTGATATTTTCTTCTTGAGGGCATGTGCCTTCAATCTGTGATCTTATCTTTTGCTATCCAAGATTGTTGCTATTTCTTTTGGTCTTGCATTTATTGTGGATGGTAGCATCATCCTCTGTGCTGAAATTTACTTCTTTTGCCTCTTCTAAGAAAGGGTAATCAATTTGGGTTGCAAAGTCCTTTAAGAGGTGTATGGCATCTAGTTGGTGTGGTCATGTGATTGATTTTGGTGAGAATGTGGGTGTGATATGAATTTGAGTTGTTATCCTTAAAAGGATTGAGGTGTTTTAGGAATTATCTCACAAAGTAATTCCATTGGTCGTTGTCTTGGCTAGAATGTATTTTTGTGGAGATAGTAGAGTCTCTCTGCAAGGGTGTGGATGATGTACTCAGTTTGAGCGCATTGTCGAAGTTGCCAACCTAAGATAAATGAGTTGGTGTGTTGGGTGATGATTTGAAAATCCTTGGTTCGAGGAAGTTAAATTTCCAAAGGGAATGGATTGGGAATTATTAATAACTCGAGCGAGAATATGCTCTCTTGATTCTTGTTTAAACTGTGTGTTTATGACAGAGGTCATCTGCAAATTGAGTTGTTATATGTTGTGGTGTATTCTTTTCCGATTAGGAAAAGAAAATGATTGTTTTGGTCTGTCGAGTGATTTTCACTCTTAGCTCGTAAAGGTGGTTTTTCCAAATGTCTATTTGGAGAGTGTGAATGGTTTTGTTGTGAATCCTTTGTTTTGGATTGTGGTCCTTTGAAGGAAGGTTGTTTGCTAGTATGTTGCTTGAGAATCCTTTATTCCTCTTTTGGTTGGGTTCCTTCTGCGAAGTTATTGTTCGTGCTTTGAGTAATGTTATGAGTGGAATCTGTGGTTGAATTCTTTAAAAGGGGTACAATGTATTATCCCGATTATAATAAACAGAGGAAAATGTTGTAGGAAGGAGGATGGTATTAGATAGTGGCTTGATAGTTGTGGCGGAGAATTTTGTGAGAACGGCAGGATATGTTGGCCGCTCAGAGCCGACAAAAGAGTTGCAGGTGCTCGGCGTTGACCGGCGCGTGTCGTGGACTCATCGGAGTTGGACATGAGGAAGAAAGCCACCATGTATGTGGAGGCCCCCTTGGCGAATCAATCCGAGCGGGAGGTGACGTGGGAGCTTGAAGTTCAAATGTAGAAGGAGGACCCGAGTTCTTCGAGGCGGGTGAGAACCCGTAGTTGTTGTTCTCGTGGGATGTTCTATCCTTGGAATGCTCTATTCTTTGGTTGTTCTTTTTTTGATTGTTCCTTTTGTCTCGTGGGTTGAGAAGCGAGATTCGAGGACGAATCCTTTTTAGGTGGGGAGAATGTAATACCCTGATCGTCGATACGACATAAGATTTTAAAACAATCGCGGAGTCGCCGGTTTTTCGGCAAAACGCGGGAAGGGAAAAGTAAAAATTGTAGAACAGTATAAAATGAATAAAATAAATTAAAAATTTAAATAAAAACTCTAAGTGGGCTGCCTGGAGAGTGGGCCGACCACCTTGGGGCCGGAGGCCCAAGGGGTGGCCGCACCCCCTCCCACTTAACCCTAGGGCTTCCCCTCCTTCCCCTTTTCCCCACACCCAGCCGCCACCCCCCTTTCCCACCCTCTTGGGCGCAGCCCCCCTCCCTGGTTGGTACCCCCACCTCCCCCACAAGTGCTGCTGCCATTGGAGCCAAGGAGAGGAAGGAGAAGGAGAAGGAGGAAGGAGAAGGAAGGAGAAGAAGAAGAGGAGGAAAAAAGGGGTGATTCTTCATCTAGGTAATTGTTCCTCATCCCAAACCCTCTGATTTTCGAAATAATTAGGGTTCTTGGCACGGATTTTGAAGGTAGTTAATAGATTAATTGCCCGATTAGAGATTAGTTGATGTCTGCCTGTAGATTGATTCGCGCAGCGCGTCTGTTCGCGAGGTTTTGACCTAGTAAACGAATTTTCCTGCGGACTCTCCCAAAAGGAAAGTTGTAGAGGACTTCCAGACGAATCTCCTGTATTTGTTTTGGATTTTTGTGCCGTGGGATCTCGGAGTTACAGGGTCGGGAATACTGCTGTTCGTCAGGCGAGCAGATTGGCACAGACCGACGGTAATATGTGAATTTGAGGTAGTAAATGATTTGTATGGTCATGGACTTAATTTAGAAAGTTGTAGATAATTCAGAGATATAGATGCTGTATAAAATTCAGAATTTTTAGACCCCTGTATTGTTGTTGGGACGCATTTTAATATCGCTGTCCAATCTGCTAGAACAGAGATCTTCCTCTGTTTTGGGCATTAAATTACACCTAGCTGTGATCAAAATAAAAATATGTGTTCTACATGAAAAATGTAGGCTTTTAAGTGATTAATCCAGAGAGGTATCGTTTTCTGTAATTGGATCAATATTTTTAAAGATACGAAATTGTTAAGCAGCGCTACCGCAGAGGGTAATTTGCTGAATTGTTGAGTGGAGAGGAGTTAGTGCGGTTCGGGGTTCTAGCGACGTCTTTAATTATTTATGTCGTGTTTGTATGCTGTGGCATTGTGCTGAGAGATGCCTTTTGGACAGGTGGTCTTGTCCCTGAGCGCTCTTGATTTTACTTCCCGTCGGTTTGAGGCAAGTAAGCGTGCGTGGTTGCTACCGTTTAACTTGTTATTCCTTCTACTTGCAGTTTACATTATTATCGTAATTTGATATATTATGCCATGATTGCATGATAATTTAATTGTGGAGATGGTAGCAAGTACTTATCCATTGATATGTTGATAATCTGCTAGTAGCCATGTGGAAATCTTGCTTAATGTTATAATGTGGAACATGAAAATAACATGTGGTGAATGTGGATATGTCGTGAGCATGTTGATGCTCCTTTGAGGATGGATTAATGTGATTTGTGATTACCATATCATATCATGTCATATGCATATGTGGATGTCGCCGCACATAGCGCGATCGTACTCCGTCAACATCGTATATTGCCGTGTCGATGCACCTCTTATCCCGCGGGAAGCATCGTATATTGCCGTATACGATGCACCTCAAATCCTGCCCGAAAGAGTGATGTGGAGCATAGCATTCATATGCATTGCATTGTGGAAAGATTCATTTGCATACATATGCAATATGTTGTGGTGAAGTTATTTTGTGGAATATTCAACTCATAGTTGTAATGTGGATTATACAACCTCATAGTTGTAATGTGGAATTGGCTCATGTGAGCTATTTGTGGTATGAGGATTATGATTGTGGACGTGGAATGAGGTTTATCCCTTGTGTACGGTAAGGGTTGTGATTGTGGCATGAGATTCTTTTCTCTTGTATTAATTGTTGATAACAATTGTGGATGTGAGAAATAATAAAGTGTTGAAGTAAGACATACATATGTTTTATTGCTTTTGCTAGTGGTAGTGGTTGAGAATTTAAAGCAGTCAAACAAGATTTATTTGTTAATGCTTTAACGTCATTGATGGTGATTTGAGGTTGAGGATATTAACATTGTAATTGTGGAAGAATGTTGATGATTAACCTATTGTGGTTTGTGGAAGATTAAATGTTTCATTTGCATTTAATTGTGGAAGAATGTTGATGATTAACCTGTTGTGGTTTGTGGAAGATTAAATGTTTCATTTGCATTTAATTGTGGATAAAATGACTGCATTCATATGCCAATTAAATCTGAAATTGAAGAGGTATGATTCATGAAAATTCGTGGTGGTTTAATAATTGTGGACATGAACTGTGGCTGTATGGAATTATAAATAATGATGTATAATTGTTTGTAGTTTGAATAGCTCATTAAACCGTTTGCTTGCTGAGATTTTATCTCACCCTTGTTTCCCCCTCCCTGTGGTGGACTTTGAGCATGCATGGGAAGGGTAGAGCGGCACCACAGATGCACGTGAATCATATTTTTTTATGCTGTAATAAAGTTGAAAGGATTCTAGACCTTCGCATAGCTTTGTTCACATTATCTTAATAATGTTAAATTTGTGAGCTATGTTTTAGATTAAAAGGTTGGAGGATGTTTTAAATATTGAATTGCTATCTCTATCCTGTTATTCCTTAGTTGTTTATGCTTCCGCTTATACTATCTTGTTTAGTAATTGTTGCCAGTTTAATTTATTTTGTAAATTGGCTAGTTGTAGAGCAGTTTTAGTAGCATCCTAGGGTAATGTGGGTCCTGGGGTGTTACACTACAGGCTCTGAAAAGCCTTCATAGGGATATTTATTGCTACACTGGAATCCTAACTATGCTCAAAATATTCCCATGTCGTCCTCTCCATGGACTATGCCCACTGCACCAGATAACCTGCCTACATAAAGGCCTCTCTCCTATGTCTTCCATACCACATCTCCTCCTCAAGGCATCACAATACTACTACACAACAATGTCTTCCTGGAGGTCTGACCCATTTGGAGTGCCGGAGTGGCATGAGCGCCCGAAGTGTCATTGCGGCTTTAGGACGATGTTGGGAGTCTGCACGGATCGAGTACAACGAGCCAAATACGACCGTAGGTTCTTCAAGTGTCCAGACCTGGATGATGACTTCGTGGTAACGACCACAACTAAATCATTTGTTTCTCGTTATCGTTTTTCAACTTCATCCATGACATCTACCACGCCACACATAGGCTTGCACGTTCATCGAATGGGTGGATCGGGTGTCGCCGGCATGGCCAGATAACCGTGAAGTGGAGGTGGAAAACAAAGGACAATACTTTGTCAAGATGACTCAGGCTCGCGAGGTGGAGCGACAGATGCGGCTTGAGCAAGAGCACCACGTGAGGGTGGACCAAATCCGTCTGAAGGGCAAGGAGGATGAGCTGCAAAGGAGGCGGGAGCAGTTAAGACTGCGTGAAGCAGCCATCAAGCGTCAGGAGGAAGAGCTTCTAGCTCGTGAGGCAGCTCTCAAGACCAAGGGTGACAGGAAGAAGGATGCAGCGGAGCCATCTTCAGGGCACGACAAAAAGGGGAAACAACCACGCTACACCCAGTAGACAAAATGTAATAGACCCAGCAAGTTATTTTCCCTAAGACATGCATGTTAGGACTAGTGGTGGAGTTCTAAACATTACAAGTACAGAGTTCCACACATGCCACATGCCTGCCATGTCAAAATATCACTAACCTTCGAAATATCACTTACCACTTTATGTATCGACCGTTCTACGGTCAATCGTTCCTAAAAAAATTTACCAACTTTTTTTATGCATTTACAACTTACAATGAACATAAACTTTTATTACAACTTTATCTGATTTTTACCCAATTTATAACTATAAAATTGCCAAAACTTAAAACAATCACGGAGATTGCAAACCCTAAAAACAGCCCAAACCCTAAAATTCACTTACTACTGTATGCATCGATATTTCTACGCTCAATCCTTCAGCAAAAAAATTTAGCATAATTTTTTTGCATGTACAACTTGCAATGAACATAAACTTTTATTACGACTTCATCAGATTCGTTCCCAGATTGCAACTACAAAATTACCAAACCTTGCAAAAATCACGGGAATTTCAAACCTAACAGAGTGTGAACGCGCGCTCGGGGAGGACAGGCGCGGTCGGGAGGCGAGTCGTGCGGTCCCGTGAAGCGCCGTGCGGTCGGGCGGGAGGACGCGCGCTCAGCGGCCGACGCGCGTCGCGGCGGCGACGGCGGCAGACGCGATCGGCGGCCGAGATCGCGCGGCCGGCGATGAGGCGGGCGGTCGTGCGGTGCGGTACCACATGACCGGTGAACGATCGGTCGTGCGGTACAAGACCGCACGACGAGGCAGTGGCGGCGGTGGTGATTGCGCGGTGGAGAGGGGTCCAGTTTTAGAATTTTTTTTGCACAGAGGGCTAAAAACAAAATTTTTTATGTACAGGAGTCCAACAGTGTCCAAAAACGGCCAGATCGAAACTTCGAGCGTCACCGTGTTGGGATTGTTGCTGATCTCATGCATCATTGAGAGAACAAGCAGCATTGGCTTCATCTTCTTTCCTTGGTCCGTCTGGGTTTCACGTGCGTCAACAGCTCATCCATTCAGTGCTAAGAAAAAGAACTTTTTGATTGTGGTTGGACATGTGGCCAAGGTATGACATAAAGTTGAGCTAGATTATTTAATACATGGCATGCATAGCTAGGAGCCTGACGTGAGCTTTTGGAGTAGATTAATAAAAAATTGTTGTGTGATTTTTTTGGCATTGAAACGTGATTAGAAGGTGCAGCATAGTTTGAGTTAGATTGGTTTCTGATGTGCTGGCCGAGATTTGTTGGATGCTTATGCTTCGGCCAATGAGAAGTTTTGTGATTAGAGAGGTAATTAAGAGTGCTAATTAGACTTTGTGTTGGGTGGCTAGCCAAGAGATAGGATACAGGTGCAATCGGTTTGTTTTTTGTTGGAACACAAAGAGTCGGTGGCTATTTCTAGTTGTACTCAGTTTTGTTTGGCTCTCGGCTTCTTTCCAGCAGTTAATAGGAGGCACGGTCTACATCAAGTAAAGACAGCAGCAGCAGAGCGAAGACAGGAAATTTGAAGAAAAGGCTTTCGCTAAGTGCTGCAATCATTCACCCTCTCTGATTGTCATCGACGATCCTACAAGTGGCATCAGAGCAGGTTGCTATGGCATCAGAGAGGTATGTGAATCGTCCCCCCATGCTAGATGGTGCTGATTATCATATTAATTCTACCCATTTAATTTGGAAAACTCTTTGCGATTATAATGAAGGAACCACTAAAATCAAGAAAGTACGTAAAAATCTTTATCAAAAAGAATATTCTGATTTTGCTATGAAACCTGGTGAATCCATTGATGATCTCTTTGCTCGTTTTGAGAAAAATATTGAGTGATCTGCGCGGTGTTAGTGTTATTCCTGCTAATGAAGATAATGCAACTAAAATTTTGAGATCTTTAGGTTCTGAGTGGTTGATGGTTGTCACCACTATTAATCAAACTGTCGATCTAGATATTTTAACCATGGATGATCTTTATTCTAGATTGAAAACCTATGAGATGGAAGCTTTGCCATCTAAAATTAATAAATCTTTATCTTTAGCACTTGTGACTAACCCCGTGCAGACTGCTTCGTCGAGTGCTTTGTCTTATGTTTCTTTGTCTGTCTTGTCTTCTTTTTCAGAGGAACAGTTCGAGCAGCTTCTTGAAGAGGACTTGGTATTGATCTTATCACAAGCATACAAGGCACTCAACAATGTGAGGATGAGGAAGCAAGGTGGCGTGTCAGGTCCGATCAGATGCTTTGATTGTGGCGAGCGGACCACATTAAGATGGATTATCCCAAGCTCAAGGGAAAGGTGGTGAAGGAAGAGAAGAATTATCGTCGTCGGCCATCCAAGAACAACAACACCAAGGGTGGAAATTTCCGTCGTAAGCTTGCTGAAACGCTCATATCGGCTATTGAGTGTCTTGATTTAAGCGATGTAGAATATAAGAGCTGCGACGGTGATGACAACGACAATGATGATGCTAAAGACAGGAAGAAGAACAACGATGACTTCACGGGCATGTGCTTCATGACAGGCAACAACAATGATGATGGTGACAGCGATCCCGATGAGGTAAGACCATCATATGATGAGCTTGAAGATGGTTTGATTAAACTTGCTATTGAATTAAAAATGACAAAACAGAAATTGAAAGAAAATAATTGTGTTGTTGAAAGCCTAAATTCTGAAATTAATAGACTTAGAGCTTTAATTCCTGATGATGAATCATGTGAGTCTTGCCAAGTTTTACATTCTGAGTTGGAGGCTGTTAGATCTATTAGTGCATCAAACCTGGTTCAACTTAGAGATGTAACTGATAAATTTGATGAATTAAAATTGACACATGATTCTTGTGATGAAAAATTAAAACTTGCAAATGCTGAAATTGAAAAGCTCAAATCTAGTTCTTTTACATGTTTAGAGTCAAGTATTTGAAATGCTCAATCCAAAGATTGCTCTAATTGTGAATTGTTAGAAGCTAGATTGAATTCATCTCAGGAATCTATTCAACAAATGCTTTATCATGAGAACATGTCTTGCTCAAATTATCCTAAGTTAAATATTGAAATTGATGCTTTAACTAGGCAATTGAATGATTTTGCTGAAAAGGAAAGATTGGCTCAATCTAGTGTTTCTAAGAATGTTGTGAATGAACCTATTAAATGCACTACTTGTTCCACTTTGGCTAAGGAAAATGAGTATCTTAAGGACACTTTAGAGAGATTCTCCTTTGGCAAGAAAAATCTGAATATGATTATAGACAAGTCAAAAACAAGTGTGAAAAATTGTGGTCTAGGATTTAATTTTGTAGAGCATGCCAAGAATAATCCTCCTAAGGTTGTTAAGGTTCTTGAACCTGGAAAAATTGAAGTACAATCTGAAGCAAAACAAACTGTGTTTAAATCTGCTGGCTTTGTGCAAAGTTCATCGAATAATAATGTAGGTGCTAGCTCATCATCTCAAAAGAATTCTGGTTATGTTAAATTCCATTGCACCTACTGTAGAAAAGATGGGCACTTACATGAATTTTGTTTTAGGCGTGCTAAGAAAGAGAAGAAGGAAAGATTGAATGCTTTAAGACAAAAATGTGCAATCTTTTTTATTCCTAGAACTAATGTGCAAACTATGTTTTTAGAGAACTTTTATGATGATTTTAAATCTACTTCACATGCTAGTTTGGGATATAATTCAAATAAGTCACGGTCTTTTTGGCATTTTAATCACTCACATGCGCATGACTTTGGTTCTAGAGTTGTTGTTGTTTCTCCACGTCGTGTGTCACAGTACTGGATTCCTAAATCTTATTTCACTAATCCCAATGCTGTGAGACCGATGTTTCTGTGATGTAAGAACAACTGTTGAGGATGGAGAACATGAGCTTGAGTGGGTTTTGATCTTTTACATCATTGCTTGATTGGAACACTTGATGGTTCTTCACTCCTTTGATGGCTTGTAAGAGATTTCACTTTTTGAGAGACCATGTGGAAAAGGTGATGTTGTCTTACACCCTATTGAGTTGGATTCTCATGTTGATGATATTTTCAAAAAAAACCACTTGATTCCTCTTGTTTTGCTCTTTTGCGAAGTGAGTTGGGCGTGTTGCATTCTATAGGATTATTCTGAGGGGGAGCTTGATGTTTAAGAATTTAGGAAGCTTTGTTTATTATACTTGTCAATTAAATTAACAAGTCCAAGCCATCAATTTTAAATGAGTTGTGGAGCTCTCTTTATCATATTTTATAAATATACTGTGTAGCTTTGATCATAACTAGTTATACTTAATTTGTTACACTTGAACTAAAATACGACATGGAAGAATACTTTGACTAGATTGATTATAGATAGTACTTTGCGATATTCATAAAAAACAATTAGCTTAATTGTGAGTCTTATTTTAAATCTCGGCTATAAGGCTCACATGTTTCATTTTGTAATCTTTTTATGATCATTCAATTTGGCATGTTATAAAAAAAAGACGTTTGAAAAGATGTATGCTCCAAGCATGTTATGGTAAACAAAAAAAGGGGCACAAAAAGGTGCACAAAATGAAAAGATGTATGCTTCAAGCATGCCACCATTTACAAGAAATAAGCTATTATGAAAAAAGTATGCTTCAAGCATGCCACATGCGTAAGAATTGAATGTGGAGCAATAGGTTGTTATATGAGACAGTTAGCTCGTCTAGATTAAAGATTAGCTTCACTTTAGGCTTTGACTTCTTATTGTGATATCCTATTGTGCTCTTTATAATTGATTTGGTCATTGTTGAGATGTCTGTCATTGATAAAAATTGCTTAATCATATTGAAAGATATTGCTATATGGTATATGACTTTATATGATCTAGATAGCTCTACTTAAAAAATATGGCTTGGTTAAATTATTAAATCAATTCAAAGTGACTTGGATAATCTACAAAGCTTCTAGATTTTTATTCTCATTGCTTCTTCTTAGAATTATCTTTTCTCTGAATTTTCTTGATGATTACATTGCCAAAGGGGGAGAGATTTGGTGTGCTTTGTGAGATATTGAGAAATTTGCTGAAACTACATCTCTTGTGTTGAGGAGGAGAGATTTGATACTTGTGGCTTGAAATGCTTTTTCGGCTTCAGTTCTTCGCTTATATCAAATTAAAGCTAATTCATCATGCTATCTTACGGTGTTGTCAATGTATTCATCAAGGGGGAGATTGTTACACTACAAGAGATGTGTCATTTTGTGACATATATGGCATGACAAAGGGTCTAAATGTCACTAAATCATCTAGTTTATGACATTTTTGTAGAGGTAATTTGGCTTAGTGACAAAAATAATATGAATGTCACAAAAAATGTCATGATGCAAGTCTAAATCAATGTAGTGACAATATTTGTTGTGTCATTAGGGCTACTTTGCGAACGTCATAAATTAATGACAAAACTGGTGTGTCAGAAATTATTATATATCCATGTAGTGACAATATTTGTTGTGTCATAGGGGCTACTTTGCGAATGTCATAAATTAATGACAAAACTGGTGTGTCACAAATTATTATATTGAATTATTTAAACCATCATTTTCCTTATTGGCACATTTTTTGTCAAGATAGGTCTAACATCGTCATATTTATACATATTTACCCGTCATTTTACCCCATTATTTTTGCATTTTAAGACCATTTATCATCATTTACATACATTTCCTATAATTAATTGCTCAAATTGCATCATTTTACATTTTTTGCAATTTTCCGCAGGCCGGCGCGATCGAGACGCATAAAACGACAAATTTGGCATTCGAGACTGCTCCGTACAGGTGTACGCGTCGTCGCGAACGCGTAGGATCATTTCGCGAAGAAATCGGAGCTCAGAAGGGCCAAAACAGAAGAAAACACAAATGGAAAAAGACCTACTTGTAAACCCTAAAATCTTTGATGGTTAATCTGCAAAAATGCCAAAACTCCCATCTCCTCAACCATGCCGCCGCCTGTAGGAGGACTTGAGCCGGCCATTGCTTCTATCCCGGCCTCCCTTTTGCTCTCCTCCCCCTTCCTCTTCTCCGGCGCCGGCGAGGGTTGGCCATCTCGCCGGCGACCATTGAACACACCGCTGCCATTCACCACCTCTCGGCCAACCGTCTCCCCATCTCCAGATCCTTCTCTGCCTTCTCCATCCACCGGCGCCACCACTCCACATCTAGCACCGCCGCCGCCTCCTCCATTAGCGCCGCCACCATCTCTCCTCCACTTCTCCACCTTCTCCATCAACTCCCGCCGCTCCTCTACCACTTCTCCACCCGCGCCACCTACTCCCGTGCGCTCCCGCAGCTCCTCCGCCGCATCCTCCCTCCTAAACTCCCTCCGGCCGCTCCTTCTCCACATCTGTCGCCACATCCTCACTTCCCCGCCTTCCTCTTCCTCTCCCACATCAGCGCCGCCATCGTCTCCATCAGTGCGCCGCCGCCTTAGCTCTTCCTCTCCCCTTTCCACTGTTTCTCCAGCTCCGCCTCCTTTCTCCGCCTTCTCCGCCGCCTTCCCCTTTCCTCTTCCCGCTTCTCCACTTCTCACCGCCGCCGCTCTACATCCACTGTCTACTCCCGTGCGCCGCCCACATCAGCGCCACCCCTTCACCGCCAGCACCGACACCGAGCCCGCCGCCTGTCTCTGCCACCACGCCTCTTCACCACCGGCGAGCGCCGCCCCGACATCTCCTCCGAGTCCGGCGACGCCTCCTCTTCACCGACACCGAAGCCGGCGAGTAGGTTCTTCTTCACCCCCTCTTCGGCTCCACTCCACTGCGGCCTCGACTTCACCAACCACGCCTACCACCGTGTTCCGCCGCCGATCTTCCTCTCCACCAACACCGACGACCCTTCTACTGCTCTGCTCGGATTACCTCCAATTCCTCTTCCTTTCTTATTGCTTTTCTTAATTCTGCTCAATTTAAGCTGAATTGTGAATTCTCGGTAGTTTGTGATTTACTTGATGAGATGTTATTGTGAATTATGCAGCGATGAATGCATATGCTCTGGCTGGAACAAACTTATGCTTCAATTCATAGCTTAAGCGAACATGCAAGCAACTAAAACAATGAGACTATTACGAATAGATTCGGAGAACCATCGTGCAGAGATATCATTTTGTTAGCTCCAAGAACCTTATTCACGGGCACAAGGGTGAGCAGTATAAAGCGAGAACACTTCTCAAGCGACAGAAAAATTTGATGGCAAAAATCCCACCCAATAGAATCAATGGTGCATTTCACTAAGAAAGCGGTACATGTATTCTGCATAATCTAACAAGACTTGTCGGATGCAATAGTATAACAGTTCCTTTTTTTTTAGAAAGTGAATAGCATGACGATTTCTTCCATCATATATTAATCCATTTTTATCTTGATGTCTTATGCCTTTGTTTGAATTGAGCTATGACTTATTTAATAAGCACTAAAGATGGCATCAATATTTGTGTGGTACAACACTTGCTTTTTTTGAAATTTTCTTGGTGTCCATCCTTTCTCAATTCATTTTGTGGTATTGGTTCAATTGGATTACTAAATACATATGTGGCTGAGTACATGTGCAATCCATTTTATCTTGATGTCTTATGCATTGTTTGAATTGAGTGTGATTTAATAATGACTAAAAGATGGCATCAATATTTTGTGGCTGCAGTGACTTGCTTTTGAAACTTTATAAGTGTCAGTCCTTTTGTCAATTCTTTTAGTGCTATTGGTTCAATTGGTTCATTTTTCCTTGGCTGCTCATACGTGTCAATAATACACTAAATTTAACAATAATCGACACACCGTATCTAGTCAAATTGGCTATGATAAATCAATTCATGCTGCAAGTAGTTCTGCTCACATTTCAAAACAGATTGCCTAAGTTGTCACTTGTGAATGCACTTTAAGTTTCTGTTATGACTTTGAATATGCAAAAGACTCGGTAAATGTACACTAACTGACCATGTTGTATATGAAATTGTATGTGGCCTTCTAACCATATGTTCATTCTCTTTTCGAGTCAATTCACCATCGACACAACCAGAGCGGTGAAAGCTGCATGTCTTGATTTGCTCAAAAAGGCGGCGGATGAGATACAAATCGGAAGAAGCAATACTTGATGGCATCTTGCGAACCAAGTGAGACCAACTTCACCTTTGCCCACTATGACTGACATGCAGTGGAAAGAACTTGTGGACATGTGGTCTACCCCAAAGCACAAGGTATCCTTTCTAAATATCTCTCACAAATGATGCCTTAAAGACAATGGATCATCTGTCCACTAATGTTTTCCTTTCTACAGGAAAAGTGTCTGAAAAACAAAGATAGCCGTGCGCAAGTTCAATACCACCAGGCGACAGGATCTCGGAGCTATGTTTCTCAATGCTATGTCACCGTAAGATAAACCGTTGCATCTTTATACAGTTCTGTTTTTTAGTTGAGATATTGAGGCTACAACTGCTCTGCTGCTGTAGAGATGCAATCTAACTATCATAAAGATGTATCAAATTGCTATTATTCTGAGAAATGGATCATTGTTGTTGTTCATGACTTGTCAATATGAAATAGCTAACTTTATCAATATTCAATTTGGTTCATAAATATTATATATGAAATAGCTGGAGCCCAATAAGGGCCTAATCTGTTTTAGTAAATTCTTTTCTTTGTTGCATATCAGTCGACCTACAGTGATATGTTTACATACTACATTTCACTATGCTTTAAACTGGCCTCCCAAACATCATGTCATGCATTATCACCATTTCCTAACAGATCCCAACCACAGAAATCCTCAAATCTACCAAACTTTCATTACTAAAGAATGAATCCTTAGAAACAAGTGTATGTGAAGAATTTGTTAGAAAAGGAGTCATTATTGCAGATACTTTTTGCACATTAGACAGTCTAAAATAATCAGAAGTGCAGTGTGCGAGAATTGGGACCCATTACAAACTGGTGTAAACTTGTACTATACATCAGTACAGAGTTCACAATCAAAGATGAAGGAAATCATAATGCAAGGGCTGATGCATGAATACATCATGCGTTCTATTTTGGTGGTAGTGAACCATTTAAATGATATTGATAGCAATCAAAAAAGAAGCATCCTATTACCCAAGATTAATAGGTTACAAATTTATTCCCATGATTATAAATACGAGATATCGCATGCGAAGCGGAAATCTTGTTTGTACTTAGGATCTTTATATGGGGCAAACATACCAAATAATACATTCAGGCCACATGCATTCATTGTATCGTGTGTTAAAATTATTGATTTAATTTCACAGATTACAATTAACACATGATTCTGTTTGTGATTAGCATTTTGGGAATGTGTAGTACTTAGTAACAGCTCTAGTTGCAAATAAGCCTGCAAAAGTATGTGTATCTCTGAATATTTTTGGGAACAAATTACCACACGTTTCTCTAGGAAAGCTAGCTGCTGCCTATACCCACTTGAAGCGATAATCCCAACGTGCAGTAGGGCCCAGGTGTACACTTGTTCCACAACTATTTCTTAAGAGTCATGGACTCATGGTCATCCTTAATATGCAATTCCTTAATTTGTTGATAGCAAAAATAACATTCGGGGAAAGGGAGAACTACATTATCTTAGGAGCAGGTCTCAAGTCATTCTGTTTGTCCTCTGCATCAACCATCTTTCCCATTTTTTCCTATAAAATCCCAATTTTGATGTCCTTTTATTAGTTCTAAGACAATTTCTGTTATAATTTCACTTTGGTCATTGAACAACAAAAATTATAGGCGGAAATCATTTTCATCTCATCTTTGGTGGTAGACCATATAGTAAAAATCTGCCAAAGGTTAAAACAAGCACCGGGAGTTACTGTATCTTCGTAAAAACAACCCAATGATGATGCTCTGCATTACTTTAATTAAGACACGATGCTATTTGCATGTAATTTCAGAAGCAAAATGTATGTTCAGAGATGCAACAGATCTGTTCGGTTAACTTATTTTCTTTGTTTTCATGTAATTTCAGAAGCAAGAAAAATATAAGGATCGCCACCAAGTGCAATTGATATTTTCAAGGACACACACTGCAGATAGCAAGTCGGGTTTTAGTGAGAATGTGCAGGATGCCATTGTGAGTACCTTTTCTCTATCTTATCTTATATGATGAACAACGGTTGGGATACAAGAAATCTGAATTTTTGTGCTATTGCTAGGCTCAAATGGAGGCCATCATTGCACAACCAACACAAGAAAGGCAAGATCAGAAGACTCCTATCAAGCTGTAGCTCAAGTTCTTCCAAAATCAACTTTCCTTTGAAATGTTGGCTTGCGATCTGCAGCAATGAAGAGGAATGCCAAGGCTGCTGCAATGAATGAGCGTGTCCATGAGCTTGAGAGCGAACTACATCTTTGAGAAGCGGGAGTAGCGAGCTTCGAGCACGGATGGGTGTCTGCGAAGCGGTAGAGGATCGAAATGATGCGACAAGGAAGCATGCGAAGAAACGAGAAGGCGAGGAAGCAAGGAAGTGAGATCCAAGGCTTCCTTCGTTCCTTGTTTGGCGACAAATTTGCATCATCGATCTTGAGTAGTAAGCTCTCAAACTTAGGCTATAGATGAAATTTTGGTGGCTAGAGTTATCATTTTGATATGGATACCTGTGATGAGGTTGAGACAACAACTATATGTATTTTGAATTTGTGTTGAGACACCAACTTTATGTGTTTTGAATTTGGTGATGCATGAAATGCTTGATATTTAATATCGGACTGATTTGATTTGAATGTGTGTTGAGACGGCAACTATTTGTGCATTTTGTTGGATGGTTTGAATGTATGGGCTGATAAAAATATATGGGCTCAAATTTGTGGGCTGAAAAAATATGGGCTGCCATCATAAAAAATGGTACCCATCGGGCGGAGAAAAAAGCCCAGTGCTTCGTTTCACCCAAATAATTTATGGCGTTTTTAAATCTGCCACGTCGTGACATCAACATTTTATGGCGTTTCTAAATCTGCCACGTCATACATCACGTAAGCATTTTTATGGCGTTTTTATATCTGCCACGTCGGCATTTTTATGGCGTTTTAAATCATCACGTCGGCGCCATGTCAACATTTTATGGCGTTTTTATCCTCGTGGCGGTGCCTCGTGGCAAGGCCTAGGATTTTGTGACATAAAACAAATGTCATAAGTTATTGTGACATTAAAATGAATGTCATAATTTTTGTGACACAGGACAAACAAACGTCATTAAACAAATTTGTGACGCTCATTTTTTGACATAACGATTTTCGTCACACAGATGTCATAAAAGGTGAATTATGACATAATTTTAGATATTATGACATAAATGATATGTCAAAAAATGGCACTTCTCTTGTAGTGTTAGACCATGTGGCTAGGTCTAGAATTTTTATGATGATGAATAATTTACAACATTGCTTAGTATTGTTATTCGAGGCGTGTGCGTGTGTGCATGGACTAATATCGGTCAAGTTGGTGAGAACTTGTGCGGGGAAAAACGTTCTTTGGTCTTTGCATATGCAGGTTAGGCGTGGAAACGGTCATGGTCGGTGACGAGGAGGACCGGGACTAGGAGAGGGAAATTTGAAGTCCAGGCGGTCGAGAATGTCACGAGGTGATCAGGCTCACGCTGGAGCACATGGAGATCAAAGGTGGATGATGCGTGGAAGAAGATACAGGAGGTGCGGTCCTGGAGGCACGTGATGAGTTGGAGAAGTTGTAGTTGGAATTTTAGAAAACCCGTGTTAGGAAGGGTTTCAGGTCCCTTATTTGTTGGAATTGGATTAGAACTCGTGGGATTGGGATAAGCCTAGGTTTTGGGCCCTAGACTATAAATAGAGAGGTGGGGTTGGAGCTAACCCTAAGGGTTTGAGGGGTGTCAGGAGGGCACTTTGTAGCCACCATGATTCAGAAATAAAATCATAGATTTATTTTGAAAAAAATTCTGGAGGCGGCGCGCATATCGTGTTCAGTTGTCTCAGACGCAGCTCGCCAGATCGAAACTTCGTGCGTCACCGTGTTGGGATTGTTGCTGATCTCATGCATCGTTGAGAGAACAAGCAGTATTGGCTTCATCTTCTTTCCTTGGTCCGTCTGGGTTTCACGTGCGTCAACAGCTTATCCATTCAGTGCTAAGAAAAAGAACTTTTTGATTGTGGCTGGACATGTGGCCAAGGTATGACATAAAGTTGAGCTAGATTATTTAATACATGGCATGCATAGCTAGGAGCCTGACGTGAGCTTTTGGAGTAGATTAATAAAAAATTGTTGTGTGATTTTTTTGGCATTGAAACGTGATTAGAAGGTGCAGCATAGTTTGAGTTAGATTGGTTTCTGATGTGCTGGCCGAGATTTGTTGGATGCTCTTTATTCTTCGGCCAATGAGAAGTTTTGTGATTAGAGAGGTAATTAAGAGTGCTAATTAGACTTTGTGTTGGGTGGCCGGCCAAGAGATAGGATACAGGTGCAATCGGTTTGTTTTCTGTTGGAACACAAAGAGTTAGTGGCTATTTCTAGTTGTACTCGGTTTTGTTTGGCTCTCGACTTCTTTCCAGTAGTTAAAAGGAGGCACGGTCTACATCAAGTAAAGACAGCAGCAGCAGAGCGAAGACAGGAAATTTGAAGAAAAGGCTTTCGCTAAGTGCTGCAATCATTCACCCCTCTCTGATTGCCATCGACGATCCTGCATATTGTAAAGGCCTCACGACAATCTCTCTATATGCGTGACTAAGGGATTGTGTAGGCCCATCGGGTTGATTGTTTCTTATGGGTAAAGATGTACAAACTCTGCAGAGTATAAATATGTTCGAACAACCATGCCCGTGGTCAACAGCAGACATGGGAACTTCCTCGAGTTAGTTCTATTTCAAAAACCTTTGTGGGTAGGATAAAAACCTACCAAAGAAAAGTACTCTAACTTTAATTTTTCCTAGAAGGAACTGTACTCCAGTGGTGAAAACTAGCATTTGGTGGAGGTAACCATGCACCGTGAAAGGTGGATGGAACCTAGGTGTTGTAGGGGTGGCCCCCACCTAAGCCCAATAGGCCTGTTAGAAGGCTGTAAGGCCCAAAACGGGACATATATAATGACATAAGTACCCCAAAGGGGATACTCAAAATGTAAGGGTACTATTGTAAAAGCACTCCCCAAGAGGGTATATGAGTACGATGCCAGCCATGAGGGAGGGGCGAAGCCATTCACTCACCTAACTCTCCGCTACCACACTCTCTCTGTTTGGTCTGTAACCACAATAGTTGGCGCCGTCCGTGGGGAGGACAAGAACAAGCCTCCAGATATGAAGGAGGATGGCACCAAGGAAAGCTTCAACATCGGTGGCGAAGAAGAAGGCGGAGGCGGCGAAATCTTGCGTCAATACCAAGGCTTCGGCTCTAGTAGCTGTAGGCGCGGATGTGACGACCGTGAGCACTGGCGTTCACGACGCGACGCTCGAGCCCGCCACCACCACCCCGACCACCAACCCCGGCGGTGACAACGCAGGCGCATCCACTTCCTACTCGGCGCGGGGCGTGGCGGTCCCGGCGGCGAGCGAGCCGTCATCGGCTCGAGGGCCCCGGCGCCAAGCGCTGCGGTAGATTGGGCGCCGCAGTCGTTGTCGCCGCCGTCCCGGTCGCGCCGCCGAGCGTGCCGACGGCCCCAACCACGCCCACGGTGGAGACCGCCCTGCTGGCGGCCCTCAGCGCATGCCAGCAGGAGCTGTCAGATCTCCGCGGGACCGTGCGAGACATACAAGAGGCTCGGAGCCAACGCGCAACACCGGTGGCTGCGTCTCAGCCCACCTCGGAGAGGGCGAATAGCCGCGACGCTATTGCGTCCAGTTGCGTCCCACTACGGCGCATAGACCCGGAGTCCCCGCTCTCCGTGGACCTGCAGCAAGCGACGTGGCCCGAGGACTTCAAGTTCCCGAGCGTCATGAAGGCGTACAAAGGTGACTCCGACCCGCGAGAGTTCGTGCGCGTGTATGAGACAACTATCGAAGCCGTTGGCGGAGATGACACCACGAAGGCAAAGGGACTCCCCCTCGCGTTACAAGGGGTGGCGCTGTCCTGGTTCTTCACCATCGAACCACAGTCCATCTACGCGTGGGAACAGATCCGCGATCGGCTCTACAACAACTTCGAGGGAAGCTACGTCGGCGTGTCGATGCGGACCAGCTCTTCGCGATTAAGCGAAACCGAGGAGGGCTCGGACTTACTTCAAACGCTTCGCCAAGGTACGCTGCCAAGTCAGGGACGTTAGCGAGGCAACCATTATCAACGCAGCGATACAAGGTCTCCGCCCGGGACCACTCGCTGCGTATAGCACACGGAAGCCACTCAAGTCGGAGGCAGAGCTCTTTGACAAAATGGAAGCGTACGCTCGAGCCGAGGAGGACACGCGAGGCGCAGCGGCAACAGCTCCGATCCCGGGCAAATGGAGGAGTTGTCGCAAAGGAGCAGCACAAGAGACAACATGAGGACGAAACACAAGCAAGTGTCCGTAGGCGACACTCGTGAGCCCGTCGATGACGGGGTGCACCAAAACTCGCCAGGCGACAGGCGTAAGCCCCGGCGTAACCGGCGAAGACCCCAAAAGGCCCGCCACGTCCTCACTGCGCAAGGCGTCCCCCAGGAGGCCGCGTTAACCTCGCGCGCCGGAGGAGGACGCGAAGGAGGCCGCGATGAGAAGCCGTGTGCGGAGCAGGAAATCCTAGAATACGGCAGATGGTGCGAGCTGCATGGCTACGGGGGCCATTTCACGCGGACATGCACCATAGTTGCGGCATTACGGCAAGCGGTGGCCCATGTACGGGCCTCGGAGACACTGACCCCCGCAATAGCCCACGTACAGCGTACGCAAGGCAGTCCCTCATGTGCTGGGTCCCCCGGAGAGACCCAGTGCCATGGTATTAACGTCATCACTGGAGGCTCTTCGTCGAGCACCTCCCCAGCACAACTACCTCTGCGGGCGTCCCATTGCAGCATCGCCTTCACGTTAGCCGATGCCCAGGGCGTAGAATTCCCCCACCAAGATCCCTTGGTCATCCAGGCCGACATCGCAGGTTGCGACGTCAGGCGTATCCTCATTGACGGAGGGAGCTCCGCAAACATCTTGTTCGCGGAGGCCCTTGATCGTATGGGAATACCTCGGAGCCTACTAAAAGCTTCAGAAGCCCCCCTTCCGGGCCTTGGAGGGCAGCCTCTGAAGGCTTTGGGTCAGGTCCGCCTCCAAGTTTCCTTATGCCAGGCCGACAACGCCAGGACTGAAGATGACATCTTCGACGTCGTGGACGTCTCGTATCCGTACAATGCCATACTGGGCCGGCCTGCCATCAACTTTTTTGAAGTGGTCCCACACTACGCATTCCTATGCATGAAGCTCCCAGGCCGGCGGGGCGTCATCACCCTCTTCGGCAATCAAGATATGGCTAGGAGCATCGAAACCGGAGCTGGAAGCTTGCACCATAAGGTGCACGCCCTCGTCGACAAATACCAGGCGGACAAACCATCCGCTCGGGATGGACACCTAAGCCCCACCCGGAGGGCGGAGTGAAGAGGGTGCCGCTCCAGGCGGAGGGGCAATTCGTATCCATAGGCGAGGGCCTCCCTCCGGACGTAGAGCAAGACTTGCTCCGAGTCCTCCAGACCAACATAAATGTCTTCGCGTGGTCCCCGGTGGATATCAAAGGTGTGGACCGCGCCCTCATCGAGCATAACCTCGCGATCCACCCTGACGCCAAGTCAGTCAAGCAGAAACTTCGCCGTATGTCCATGGACCGGCAGCAAGCGGCCAAGGTGGAGGTGGCGAAGCTCCTCCAGGCGGGGGTTATCCACGAGGTCCAACATCCGGACTGGCTCGCCAATCTGGTGTTGGTTAAGAAGGCCAGCGGCGCCTGACGCATGCATCGACTTTATCGCCCTCAACAAGGCATGCCCGAAGGACGATTACCCTCTGCCGCGCATAGATCAACTGGTCGACGCCACCGCCGGATGCGAGCTCATGAGCTTCTTGGATGCCTACTCCGGCTACCATCAGGTCTACATGGCCAAAGTCGATCAGGACAAAACCAGCTTCATTACGCCGGTAGGGACCTTTTGCTTTGTTAGGTTGCCCTTCGGCTTGAAGAACGCGGGTGCAACCTTCACCCGCCTCGTCGCGCTGGCCCTAGACGTTCAGCTAGGAAGGAACGTGGAGGCCTACGTGGATGGCGTGGTAGTAAAAACCAGGCAGCTCGCCTCTCACGGTCGGGATCTTCAGGAGACCTTCGACAACCTCAGGAAGGCAGGCATTAAGCTCAATCCGGATAAATGTGTTTTCGGTGTACAGGCGGGCAAGCTCTTGGGCTTCCTTGTATCCGGGCAAGGCATTCAAGCGAACCCCGACAACGTTGACGCTATCCTGGGCATGGAACCTCCCAAGACGACGCGGGAGGTCCAGAGGCTGGCAGGCCGCATGGCGGCCCTGAGTCTCTTCCTTTCCAGGGCGGCGGAGCGCGGCTTACCATTTTTCAAGACTCTCCGCGGTTGCGATGGGTTTCATTGGGATGACGACTGCGCAAAGGCCTTCGACGACCTCAAGAAGCACCTCGCAACCCTTCCCACTCTGGTGGCCCCAGCACCAGAGGCTCCCCTCCTACTCTACCTCGCCGCCTCGGCAACGGCGGTCAGCACCGTCCTCGTCCTCAAAGAAGGCGCGCTCCAGCGACCAGTGTACTTTGTCTCCGAAGCCCTCCAGGGCGCCAAGACGCGATATACCGAGCTCGAGAAGCTTGCTTACGCGCTGGTCATGGCCTCAAGAAAGCTCCGGCATTACTTCCTGGCGCACCTGATAACGGTGCCATCCTCGTTCCTACGGCGGAGATCTTGCACAACAAGGAGTCCACGGGCGACCGGCAAATGGGCGGTCGAGCTTGCCCCATTCTCCCTAACATCGCCTCCGAACTGCGATCAAGTCTCAAGTTACGGCGGACTTCCTCAGAGTGGACCCCTCGGCTCGGCCGTCCTCGGTCGAAGACCCAGTATGGGCGCTTAACACCGACGGAGCTTACGGTGTTGTGGGCGTGGGTGGCGCCGTTATCACGGACACGAGGGCGCGCTGTTGTACTCGGCGCGCCTAGCATTTCCGACTCACGAACAACACGGCCGAGTGCGGCGTTGCACTTTTCGGCCTCGGGAAGCTCAAGCGATGGGAGCGAGGCGAGTCCTCGTCCACACTGATTCACGGTTAGTGGCGGGCCATGTGGACAAGTTGTAGGACCGAATGAGGCAACAGAGGGGGGGTGAATGGTGCCTTCAAACCTCTCCAAGAATTCACATAATCTTCTTCTCCGATAGCTACAAGAGCTACGAAGCAAGATGATCACTGGAAATTGAGAGATCGAAACAGCGGAAGAAGAACAAACTCTGCGGATCGGATAAGAGACAAAACATCAATAGATCAAGGTAGATGCTCACCAAGTCCAGAGCGGTCGAAACATCACTGTGAGATGACTCAACTCTCGCTGTAGTCAAAGTGACCAAAACAGCTTGAGCGGTTGAGATCAACCTGAGAGAAACCGATCGACAACCGAAAGCAAGCAGCAAGAGCAATAGACTAGGCTGATAACGAGAAATATACGCGCGACCGCAAGCACCGTAACTTGTGAAACTCTTTACACTGCGTCAATCGACCGGAGATTCCGACCATAGACTAAAATGACCTCGGTCATGAAATTACAGATCAGTCAAGTCTCTGCTACAACCGAGAAGAACAAAGAAGGTCGAACAAGAAACAGAGGAACTCGATGTGCGTGACCGTGAGACGCAAACACTCTTTGATTCAAACATTTGCTCTTAGGAGGAATCGACCAAATGGTCTTGAGACTAATTCCCATTCAGAGCAAATCAAGACCAAGCTTCCTCAAACCAAGAACAAGAAAAGAGAGCAAACAGAGAAATCGCAATCAGGACATCCAAGCAATAAACAAAGAACACAACTCGAGTTTTCATTCCAACCATCAAGGAGTACAAGGAGTCCTGACACGCCGGAGAGCATAGAGAGTGGCTCACACCTCCTCTCTTTCTCTCTTTCTCGATTATTCATACATGGATTCTCCACTCATCCTCTCTCTCACAATCCCAAGAACACACTCACACAGACTCCCATGGGAGGGAGGCGGTGCCTCCAAGGCCCAGCCGCCAACTCACTCACACTCGCGCCTCCTCTCCCTTTTATAGCCTCACACCGAGACTAACCCTAATGGATCCATCCATTAGTCCATACTGGGCTAACCCAGAAACCCCTCCTAACACCGGGTTTTACACACCGTGCACACGCTGCAACCCGTTACAAATGACAAATAAGCGAGATTTTAGTGCTTTACAGAAACCGCTTCCTTTGCGGCCTGAGTCAATTCTCCAAATTGCCCTCACGCACCTTCCCTAAGCTTCCCGTTTCCTTGCCGATCACGCACGACCGAACCTACCTCCAACCGATCGGACCTCCGACTCCTCCAGAGCCTAGTCCCGTCCGCAGACGCAACCACCTTGAGTCCCAAGTCTTCTTGGCTTCATTCCGACCTCTCCTAGATGCTACGATCGCACGTAACCTACTCAACGGTGGCGTAAACTTTACGGTGGCCTTCGACTTCCAACAAGTGGTCGTAAACTTGCGGATGGCCTTCGACCACGCTAAAATCGGTCGACGCCTCACGGTGACTTCCGACCATGGCAAAACTGGTGCGCGACCACTCAATAGTCACAAAGATGGTCGTAAACATTCGGCGACCACCCAAGGAACTTGCGACCTCACGAGACAACACACCGAGGTCGTAGGCAATCTATAACCACTCGATAAAGCTTGACACTCTGCTGAACACAAAGATGTAAGCTCGACTACGACTACCAAGTCGTAAAACCCCTTTACCACAGGGTCTCAAGCCTACCCAACGAGAAAGAGCCATTCTCAAGGCTTACGACTTTGCGAGGCAGCTCAAACCTCAAAACCAAACTCACTCTTCCAAGAACAAGAGTCAATTACTCATCACAACCATGAGGTGACCTCCACATGGTCTCTCAATCTCCCCCTTGATGAGTATATTGACAAACACAAAAAAGCATGAAGAAGAGTTTGGTTTTGAAGAGAAAAGGAAGGAGATGCAAAAGCCACACATGGTCTAAAAGAGGTGAAGAAGGAACTTATGACCATGTTGACAAAGAGTGAAATGGAGCAGACAGAGAAAGGTCAAATTTTCTACAAAAGCTCCAAATCACACAAAAGTCCAATCTTGCTCATGGTCCAAAAATTTGTTGCTCACATGGCCATTGTCATAACAAGATGAACAAGCATTCTCCCCCTTAGTGCCTTTTCTATCCTTCTCCTATCCCTTAATGCATTCTCCCATTTTAATGCCTTTTGCACTCCTTAATGCCTTTTCTCTACGGTGTTGTGGTTCAATCTAGGTAGAAGAGAATCCTAGAGAACCAAAACCCAAACTAGGTAGTAAATAATCCTAGAGAACCATTTGGACGAGAAGTGTGATCGAGACAATATCACCTAGAGTCGGTTCTGTCCATACTAGGCCAAGGACCCGGAGCTAGCCAAGTACCTAGCAGCCGTACGAGCGAAGGAACGGCACTTTTTGGGTGTCACGGTGAAGGCCATCCCTCGAGCAGACAACGAGCAAGCCGATGTCCTCGCCAAGGCTGCCGATCGCTTCCCAACTCGAAGGGCATTTCTGAAATCTCGCCAAGCGCCATCGCGCAGGATAACCGTGATGCGGCCCTCGTCCACCAGATCACCCAGCAGGGTGATTGGCGGGAACCCCTTTTCGCCTTTCTGCACGGCATTGCGGAACCGGATGACCCCTCCGAGCTCCAGCGTTTGCAACACCGCGCTAGGTCCTTCCAGGTGCTCGACGGGGTGCTCTACAAAAAGGGGGTCTGCGCACCGCTCCTGCGATGCCTCCCGCGTGAAGAAGGAAAGCGCCTCCTCGCAGAGATTCATGCGGGGCTCTGCGGCTCGCACCTCCAACCAAGGTCTTTGGTGGGCAAGGCATTCAGGCAGGGTTTTTATTGGCCAACACCGCGCGATGCCCGTGATCTCGCGGCGCCGTTGTCAAGGTTGCCAGTGGATGGGAAGGGCCATCCGCAGGCCCCCGACAAGCCTCCATCCCATACCCCCGGTATGGCCGCTGGCGCGGTGGGGCATCGACGTCGTGGGACCGCTTCCGTGGCCCTGGTGACCTACGTTCATGGCGGTCGCTCAAATACTTCTCACGTGGCGGAGGCGTAGCCACGCCAAGATTACCTCGGCGATTATGCAACGCTTCCTCGCGAACATCATATGCCGATTCGGCGTGCCCAAGGAGATCACCGCCGACAACGATGCGCAGTCGATGCAGCCTCATTCAAAGAATTTTGCGGCAGCGTCGGCATCACCCTCCTGCTCACCTCGGTTGGACACCCACAATCCAACGGGCGGTGGAGCGACGAATGGCGCTATCTCCGCCGCGATCAAGAAGCGCCTTGTTGGACTACAGAAGGAAGTGGCGGCGAGCTCCACGGCATCCTCCCGGTCCTTCGTACAACGGTCACACGCCCAACAGGGTTCACGCCATTCAAGCTCCTTTTTGGTGACGAGGTGGTCACACCTGAAGAAATAAAGGCTGGCTCGCGAAGGGTCCTCATCCAAGCACCAGACGAGGAGCGCCAATTGTCCATGGACCTCCTTGACGGGGACAGGGCAAGCACAACACAGCACGTTATAAAGTACGCGCGTCAAATGGTGCGCGGTCGCCATCGCTCGCTGTACCCACGCGAATTCAGACCAGGAGACCTCGTCCTTAAGATGGCACTCCACGCGGAGATGGTAGGCAAGCTCGAATCCAAGTGGGAAGGCCCGTACATCGTCGCGGAAGCCCTACAGAAGGGAGCATACCGCTTAGCCACCTTGGTGGGGCAGACGCCCGCCACACGTGGAATGCATACAGACTGCGGCGTTATTACGCCTAAGTCGAGCATGCGAGGGCGAGGACCTTCCACGGCTTCGACGGGCGCGAGCAGCCAGCGGTTAGTGCCTTACCTCTTGTAACCACCCACCCGCGCAAACGGGAATTTAATAAAGCGCACCGTTCATGCAAATTTTCTCGTTTTATACCAAAAAGCGCGCAAAGGGTTACCTTTGTGTGAACTATGCATAAGCATAAATAAAGACGTGTGGGGGGACGCCTCCGCGCGCAGTCTACGGACTCGAAATAAGATGTAGCGTTGAGGTCCACCTCCGCACGCACTCTACGGAGTATAAATAAGACATAGCGCCGAGGTTCGCCTCCGCACGCAATTTCACCGCATGCAACGCGCGGAGACGTAGCGTTGAGGTCCGCCTCCGCACGCACTCTACGGAGTATAAATAAGACGTAGCGTTGAGGTCCGCCTCCGCACGCACTCTACGGAGTATAAATAAGACGTAGCGCCGAGGTTCGCCTCCGCACGCAATTTCACCGCCCGCAACGCGCGAAGGTGAGCCTTCGCGCGCAGTCTATGGACTCTAAATAAGATGTAGCGTTGAGGTTCGCCTCCGCACGCACTCTACGGCGTATAAATAAGGCGTAGCGCCGAGGTTCGCCTCCGCACGCAATTTCACCGCCCGCAACGCGCAGAGGCTCACCTCCGCGCGTAGTCTACGGACTCTAAATAAGGCGTAGTGTTGGGGTCCGCCTCCGCACGCATTCTACGGAGTATAAACAAGACGCAGTGGAGGGACGCCCCCGCGCGCACTCTTCGGAGTATAAATAAGACGCGGATGTTATCCCTGCGCACTCTACAGAGTATAAACAAGACGTGGATACCCCCACGCACGTGCAGGCGCTGTCCTTGTGCGTACTCCCCGGAATATAAAAAAGACGTGGTCGAAGTTCCCACGCATGCAACCACTAGGCGCCAGCTCGCCGCCACCACTTGAAGGTAGGGGCGGGCGCCGCGCGCTCACGCCGACTAGGCGCCAGGCTGCGCTGCCACCACTTTGAAGGGTAGGGGCAGAGCGCTCGCGCGTCTACGCCGACTAGGCACCACTGCGCCGCCACCGCCGAATGGTAGGGGGCGGGCGCTCGCGCGTCTACCTCGACTAGGCACCAGCTCGCTGCCACCACTTCAAGGGTAGGGGCGGAGCGCCGCGTGTCTACCTCGACTAGGCGCCGCCCACCGCCACCACTTGAGCACGGGTCCGCGGCGCAAGCGTTCGCAAGTCCGCCGCTACTATCGTAACGAGGCGATGTCAAGCACAAGACCGTACCTTACATGACACCCCGCCACAACATATTGCATAACAAAAAGAGCACGGGAGAGTTGTCGCTTAGCCCGTGTAAGATAGTAGTTGCATTACAGTAGCAGACATACACGGCGCGGGACGCACCAAATCCTGGAATTATTCCTACGAGTCCGCGCCATCTTCGCCGCGGCGAGTGCCCGCACCGCCTTCGCTGCGCGGGGAACCTCTTCGAGCCAAAGAAGCACGTCCCCCTCGTCGTGCAACGTCCGCCGCAAAGCAACCGTGGTGGCGCCCTCCCTGATGTAATTCCAAATCCGATTATGGAAGTTTCGGGTGGCGGGCTGGGCGGCACGAACCGCATCAGATATCATCCCGGACTGGGTAGGCAATCAAGCTGGGGGTTCGCCAGCTCATTGACATGCTCACACCCACCAGCGTGCAGCAAGGCAAGGGCAAGGCCAGCACTCATGTAGCCGCAGTGGTGCCGAAGGCCTTGGCGCCGCGGCGGCGGCGCCGAGCCCTCTCGATTCGCCCAAGCGTCTCCATCAGGTCTTGACGGCTATGAGTGGCATCCTCCACGTGCACGGAAAGCCCCCGGAGGGCCCGCTCCAGAGACTCCATCGCCCCCCACGCGGAGGCAGACGTGTTGTCCCAAGATAAGGCCTTCTCTGCAAGGGCGGCAAAGACCTGCTCCTTCTCCGCCTCTAGTGCGGAGATTCGCTGAAGAAGGGCGGTCCGCTCCTCCGTCGCGACGCGCTGAGCCTCCTCCATTGCGTGTTGTGCGGCTAGTGCCGCGCTCTTTGCGTTCACGCCTACCAACTGCGCGTCGGAGATAGCCTCGTACCATTTCACCATCAGCACCCGAATGTGCTCATCCTTGGCGGCGTGGTTGTCGTCAGCGGCACGCAGCTGGTCCTCTAGCGCCCTCCGCTCACGCGTGCGGGCCTCCTCGCGGGCTTTGCTGATCGCAAGCGTCTGCACAAGCGCAGGAACAAAGGTTACCCATCATATAAGCAAAGGATATGCAGTGAGAGCAGAGACCGTTACCCTCATCTCCGAGGCACCCAGCGCGAGCGCCAAAAGGTCGCCCCCGCAGGACTGCAGCACCTGCAGTGCCTGCCGATCTAGGTGGCCACCAGCATACTCCGCCGCCTCGCTCAGGGCACGAAGCGTCTCCCACCGAGGGATGAAGTCGGAGACGCCAAGCCCTAGAGCCCCCGCCCCAACGCCTTCGGCAACAGTTGGGGCACACTCGGTCCCTTGCTCAATTAGGCCAGAGACCTCGCGGGCACCCCCGTTGCTCGATTCTTGCCCTCGTCTGGGAGACCTTGTCTCGCCTGATGTCGACGGAATAAGCGAGCAAATCGGAGAGAGTTTCGCGAAGTTGCGGGAGGAAAACGAACCACACCTACCTCCAGTACCCTCTACCGCGGTACTTCGTCCGGCCTCCACCTGGGTCATGACCACCTCGCTGGCCTGAGCGACAACCCCGCTTCAGCAGCATCCCCGTTGGGTGTTAGGGCCTCGGTCACTGGGCCTGCCACGCTGAACCAGCCCTTCGAAGGTGGCGGTGATCGCACCTGAGGGTGTTTCGCCCTCGGAGATGCAGGCGACGCTCCCGTGGTTGCCTCAGTAGCCGCGGTGGGTGTCGTCAGCGGCAAGGCCGCGATTGCTACTGGGGGCGATGAAGCATCATCTTCAAGAGCAACGAGGCTCGGACCCGCCGCCTCGCCACCGCGTGAAGCCCCGCCAGGGGTAGTGCGCCTCTCAAACCGGTCGGTTCGAGCTCACCGCCTATTTCGCCCTGCCACTCCACGGTCTCGACCGGTGGCATGTCCGGCGAGCTGAAGACAATGGTCTCTGATCAAACCTCGCCTCGAGAGGGCGGAGCCGCCACCGTCGCGCCGCTCGGCGGTTCCACAGGCATCGGGCGTTCCGGAATGGGAATTCCCAGAACCTCACATACCCGGTTAATCCGCCCTTGCTTTGCCAAGGAAGTTGTGCACTCATGGGCCTTGTGCTCCTTCACCGTGTACGGCCCAAGAATCGTAATCACCACGCGCTCCGCATCTTCCAACCGGCACACTGCACGCGAAAGCGAAATGCCACACGTAAGAGTTTGCAATCACCCAGGCAGGCCGGGGCCTATGGCAACGATACTTACAGGGCACGGAGGGCTTATGGAGCGAAGACACCCCCGGATGGATGCCGTCCTTCCAGTCGGCTCCCCGCCGCTCGTACTTCCAATTACAAGAAAGCGGAGATATCCCGTACATGGTGAACTCCTCGGCGAGGCCACGCATGTTGAACCGGAGGACGATGCCGACAAGTCTCCGCGCCTGTTGTTCATCGCCGGGTCGAGGCCTCACATCGGGGCAGCGGTTGAATGATATCGGCTCCCCCCGGCTTCGAAGACCGCTCGTGCTCGTCACGAGGTGGTAAAACCACCGCCGTGTCCAGCCAGACTCCCACCTTCCCCGCGTAGCCAACGCTGGGAACAAGTGCGCACAATCCTTCCTCAACATGAAGTCCACACTGCGGAAGTTCGAGTATGCCTCCCCTTCCATTTTCTTCGGTTGGCATCGTGCGTCGTGCAGGATGGCGAACAGATCGGCGCCGGGATGGGTACCTTCTGTCCACATCGCCCAAGTGAAGATAGCCAGCCGGACAATCGCGGTCGGAGTCAGCTGCGCCAGCTCCAACCCATAGGCCCACAGCACTTCGCGTACAAAGAATGTCGACGGGATGCGGATCCCAGCATCGAAGAACGCCACGAAGATGATTGCCTTCGACTCTCTCGGGTTCGGCTCCGTCTCGGCAGGCCCAGGCAAACGAGCCCCGGCACGCTCCTCCAGCTTCTTCTCCCTAAGAAGGGTTTGGAGGGTCTCCTCCGTGACGCGACTCCGCCCCAGCACACGGGAGCAGCGGCCCCTTGACTTCTTCATGGCATCCCAACGATGGTTGATTTGCTTTTTGTCGCGCAGAACCAGGCGATACTCCGCCGGTGGTGGCGTCAGGCAGTGCTGGCTCGACGGCGCGCTCTCGCTAAGACGGCGTGCAGGATAATCGAGGGCGGGGCCGCTGGCAGCGGGGCGATCATCGCGCGCAGCGATTCCTCCCTCCCCACTACGGCGACGAGCAGGAGTGGATGCGGAAGCAGCAGCGGGGTGCGCAAGAAAACGGAAAGGAACGCGCAAGCACAAGCAGCAGGCAGTCAAGGGGAGCGTTTGCATGCCCATGGTGACTACTTATAAAGCCCCCGTATCCCCTGCAAGCAGAAGATCAAGCGGCAGAGTTACAGCGGTTCGGCTACCCATGATCAGGCAGCGCAACCGCCGACAGCCGCGGCAGGCGGCGGTACGTGGGCGATCAGTGCGTAACGCGCCAATGCATTCCTGCCGCGTGGCCACTTTCCCTGGGGAAGGGGCGAACAGCCGTGGTCGTATGACCGCTGACATCCCGCGGCGCTCCAGTCGTGGCCTACCACATGCCCCCACCCACCGAGCGTGGAGCAGATAGAGCGGCCGCGACAGCCTGCCCCTGACAAGGGCCGGTGCGATTCGAGCATCATTAAAGCGCACTACCAGGCCACGCAGCCACCTCCCGAGGCAGCCACCCAAGCTTACTTTGCGCCCGCAAACATTCGAGATGCGAGGCATGCCACACCCTGACTTCGGCCACGCCGAGGCCCTTCGGCCCCGTCTGGGCCTTCGGCCTGCCGAATATCCTCGACCACGAAGCCGCGCCGCTTCACGAACCGAAGACAAGCCGGCTCCCGCTATCATCAGCATGAAGCAAAGTGTATCCAGTCCGTCGAAGGTCACAGGCCGATGGGACGGAGGGGGCCAAAGGGGCTCAGTGGCATGGCTTCGACCAGTGAAGCCCTTCACCATGAGAGGCTCCTGTTGTAGGGGTGGCCCCCACCTAAGCCCAATAGGCCTGTTAGAAGGCTGTAAGGCCCAAAATGGGACATGTATAATGACATAAGAACCCCCAAGGGAGATACTCAAAATGTAAGGGTACTATTGTAAAAGCACTCCCCAAGAGGGTATATGAGTACGATGCCAGCCATGAGGGAGGGGCGAAGCCATTCACTCACCTAACTCTCCACTACCACACTCTCTCTCTCTGTTTGGTCTGTAACCACAACACTAGGCTATAATTATTAATGCATTATCATATCAACTTTAGAAAATCGTTTTTGTTAAAAATACTAAGTCTCGAGAGCTTTTCTATTGATTATACATTCAAAACAATGCTTTTAGCAACCAAAAGAACCTCAAGCCTCCCTTGACAGCTTTGCATCTATGGCTTGCTGAGTACCATTGTACACACTTTTGCTTAATTACCATTAGCCAGTCAGGAAGAAAAAAAGGACAAGTCCTGCTGTGCATTGAAGGAGTCGACAGAGCTAGAAGTTGATGAGGCCAAGGACTAGGTCGCGAACCCCAGTTGGCTACTTGTTGGCAAGTCCTGAGGGCCTCACTTGTGTGAAGTTTCCATTGCTGCATTTTATTGATTTCGGCCTAATCGGTCCATGAGTAAGTTATTACTATATTATCTACGCTTCCGTATGATATGTTTTTGATATACAGTAATGTAGCTATGAGCACTATCTAGTAATCCAAAGAATAGTGCGGTGGAATCACAGAGGATCTGGATTTGTTAACTCGGGGTCTGATAGAGATGGTATCAGAGCATATCGACTGTAGGTCGTGACCTTAGTTAGCATGGTCGTTAGTTTCATGACTAGAATTATTCCTTCAAAATCTATTTGTAATATATAAGTAGTTTTGCTCATTCTCATCTCTCTTAGATGATTCCATCTTATCTATATGCTGCCCTGGCCATTTTTAGTTCTGAAACTCTCTTATCCCGAATTCAATCTGACAAAAGTCCAAGACTCCTACAAAAACTCTTCTGAAAACCTACCTTGGACCAAAGCTTAAATTAAAGGTTTATTTGCAAAAATTGTTTATCCTTGGAAGTTTAAATTATCAAAATTAGTTACAAAGCTCATTTTCAAACCCATTTCAACGAACTTGATCTTCCGAGGAAAAATTTTCAAAAATTTAACTCCCCACCAAATTTATTCCAAAATTCGCTTTGGTTTCTCAAATATGTGTAAATCCTAGTGGATTCATGTCAATCATTGGAGAAAAGCAAGGCTATAAATTTGTGGAAAAAAATAAGTGAACCAATTTAAATGATTGGATTGGCTAAATGAGTAGATCAATTTAATTGATTGGATTGGTTAAGTAGATGCACCAACCTAAATGATTGGATTGGCCAAATAAGTGGACCAATTTAAAGGGATTGGATTGGCTAAATAAGTGGGCCAGTGGAACTTTAGAGGAATAGGGAGCGTAATAACAATTGTTGGATTACAGCTTTGACAAAGATTATAAATCCAGATAAACTTTTTACAATGGTGGGATAACATGATATAGTTGATTACTGGATGGATTATTGGAATTTTTGAGAAATTAGAAGAAGTAATAATAACCATTGATTTATAGATTTGATTAATAACATTATTCCCTGTGGACGTTTATGACGATGAAGTTATTTGAAAGAAGATTGTAGAGAGTAAGGTTGATTAATTGGTAAACAAATTATGAATATGCATTAGTGGGTCAAAAAGATTTGATTATTAAGAAACCACAATACAAATGGTACTGGTGGATTTAAAAGTAAAGATACTGGAGTATCGCTAAGAAGTGAAATTAAATGGGTTGACAAATAGCGAATTCAAGATTGGAATTTCAAATTTATGGTGGGATTTGTGATTCAGGTAAGAAATAGATAACCCTGATTTGATTAATGAAACTACGGATGATACCGTAGAAGTTATATGATCGGTGGATCAGATAAATGATAACACTCACTGTTTGGAGTTTTAGACAACAATAGTGCTGTGACTAAACAATGGGAGATACCCTAGATTCAATCAAGTAGAAGCAAAAGTAACCCGGCCAAGGATCATAAGCCTATGAATAGAAGAATATGGGAGTGAATTAGCCTATTTATTGATATCTGAATATTGGAGGATTGTAGGGTACCTTTGCAAAAAAAAATAATTTGCAAGAACTTGCTTTCAAAACCAAAACATGGGAATCTACTCGCTTTACAAACTATTGATGAGACTTCTTCTAAAAAACAAATGTTTTTAACCTTTGTATTTCAGAAAACCATTTTCTAAAAAGCTTTGTTTTCAAAATAGTGATGAGGAGCATGAGCTTCGCTGCCAAAGCACTTCTCAATGCTTTCATTCCTCTACTTCTATCTACAAAAAGGAAATTTGGTTTCCTTTTCCTTTCCCCTTACTTTAAAGGCTTAAGCTCAAAGGCGTCAAGGATCCTCATGAAGACTTGGTGGCTCGCTTTCAACAAGCTTAGCATTCAACACCCTACACCCTCTTCTATGTGTCTACATGCATAGACATTGCTTTGTCAAAAAGAGTTTATTTGGCCCTATGCACTGCCTTTTTGCCCTCGGGCGTTGTATTTCGCAAGAAAAGTTTGTTTTCAAAAGATTGGTCATTCTCTATGGTTTGTGTGCCACCCCAGTTTCTTGGGTGCTTTCCTTAGATGGGTTGAGATTACCTCATCTCCGCAATTCTTTACGTGTCTCTTGCTATTACCCCTCACCTTATTATTGAAAACTTCGTTAGGTCTACTGGCGTAAAGTGGCAGATAGCCAAGTCCAGATAATGAAGGCTCTGAAGTTCGAAATAAATAGCATCTTCGAAAAGGACAACAACTAGGAGGCCTTAGCCCGCAAAAGAATCAAGACTCGAGTCTCCATTTCACAGTAGACTCACTGATCTAGTCATCATCAAGCAAGTAATGGCCAAAAACAACGAAACTATCCCTGGTGAAAGCAAGAGAAAGGAACCGGTAGTTTCCACTCGCTTTGATTCCTACCACCCGTACAAGCCTTCACCCGAATCCACTCAGCAAGGATTACCAAGAAGAAGCCATCCTATTGAAGACAACCATACCGCTTCACCAGGCAAACCCAAAAAGAATGTCACTTGCTTTCATTGCAGAGATACCGGACACTACACCAATAGATGCCCTTAGAGGAAGCAAAGCAAAGAAACCAAATGTTTCCATTGTGGCAACACAAGACAACATGCGGATCAATGTCCCCAATAGGAGCCAGAAGAACAAGCAAAGAATGTTATCACCATCAACCTTAGACTTAGCACAGGAAAATGTATCAGCCCCAAGTGCACCATCAAGGAACAAACTACACCTGCCAAAGCTCTACTACCAAGTCCAGAAGCTCTTCCAACTACTACATGCGCTGAATGCAACAAGACAAGACATGGCCCCCAATCGTGCCCTCCACTATGACAAGTTAAAAGAGGATCATGCTTTACCTGTGGACAAAAACTACACTATAGCTATAATTGCCTAGTCCCCTACTGCCCTTATTGAAAGAAACACCATCTACCAGAAGATTGCCTCAAGAACCTAGTGGCATTTACACGCTGTGGGGAAAAAGGACATCAAGGAAACCAATGCGCCACAAACTGCCCCAGTTATGATGAAGACCATCAACCCAGAGAATGCTCAATGAGCAACGTCACATATTTTCTCTGTGAAGGACAAGATCACTGCCCCAAGGACTACTCCATGAACCTATTGCTAACCAAAGGAAAGACCACTACTACTACTCCAGCATAAAGGAAAGACTTTAACCAGCATTAATGAGCAACAAGCACTTGGAAGAGCAAGCAATCTGCAATGAAGTGAAGACCGCTACGATCTATGTGGAAGAACAAGGTCGCTCTTGTGTACCTCCTTCTCAAGTATTAACCCACTTTTGTGCAGATTTCCTCTCTCTCGATCGCTTCAAGGAAAGGGCAACCTGTCAAGAAAAACCTTGTAACCTATTGCTAGCTAGCTTGTCCCCTCCATTTTAACGAGGGTAGGATTTGTAACATCCCAAAATTATGAGAATAGTGTAATTGCTAAAATCTAAAATCTTTTGTCAATTTCCTATATGGTTTAAAAAATTTGGCATTTATCTGAGTTTCTTGATTTGGTTCCTCGCTAAAAAAATAGAATAAGGAAATCAAAATCCTAAAATCAAGAACCAAAAATATTTGGGAGTATCTCAAACAAAATTTAAAATATAATTTCAAACAAAGAATGGTTCTCAAAGTTTAAAATACTAAAATTGAATTTATATTCAAAATCCAAATTCTGAATTCAAAGGTTATCTCTCGGAACTCACCAAATCTTGAGATTCAAATTTTGAACCAAAAATTTGAATTTCGAAACCTGTTTGCAAAATTAATTCTGGAGTTCAAAAATTCAAAAATCCTCACATCCTTTTGGGCCCCAGCCCATGTTTCTTCTTGTTCCGACCCTACCTCCGCAACTCAACCTGCCTCTTCCTCCCTTCCCCTGTTTCCCCCTATCCCTGCCGTTCATGGCCGACAGCCCAGCTGCGCCGCCCTGGTTTCACCTAGCCTCACCCCCAGTTCCCCATCACATATGAGGCAGCTACCCCTACCACCGGTCTCGCCTACGCCCTTCTTGCTCGCCTATGCGTGCTGCCCCCGTCGCCTGGCGTTTTCCTCAGTAGCACCCCTGTCCAACTTTACTCCATTGTGCGAGCACCTTCAATGCCTCTGTAGACAGCTACCTCCACTCAGCCTATAAAACAGCCTCCTGAGCTACCCCATTGCTCCTCCCTCCTCGCCCAATTTTCTTCCCCAGGGCTGAGCTCAGCTTGAGCCGTGCTAGTCCGTGCCACCAGCCACCACCCCGCCCCAGCCATCTTGGTGGCCACCTTCAACATCTGCCCGTGTCACGATGTGCCCCCAAACATCTTGCACCTCCCGCCTCATTTCATTTCAATTTCGTCATCAGAGCACACCGCGCCTGTCTCTCCTCCATCTCCGGCTGGCCACCACCTCCACTTTGGCCATCTCCTCCACAAGGCGCTCCAGGTCGACTCATCACTGCAGGAGCACCGCCTCACCGCCCTTGACTCTACCCCACCGATGGTCGAGTCCCTCATCGACCCTAGCTCTACGCCAACAGGAGCCACCCACTATTGTCCTCGACTTTCGTCGCTGGCCTCCTCTGAAGCTTCTCTGGCCACACGTTAAGGGAGGTGAACTTCCTCCAACTCTTTTCACGCCTATGCTCACCCTAGTTTGCCCTCTCTCCTCCCCAGTCGTCATCGCCCTACGGCCTCCCTGTGCTTGGCCGCACTAACCGCCGTTGGCCTGCCAGGGCACCTCTCGGCTGGGGCTACCTCCTCCCTTGGCCTTCGCCTGTCCCCAAGGTTCCAATTTGCCGACCTCTGACCTCCACCAGCCGCCCCTCGCTGGCGTCCCTCCCCTGGCCGTGTGCCCTCTCTACCTTCTCGGTTTTCTCCCCGACCGAGGCCCCCTATCTTTCTCTCTCTTTCTCTCATGATAGTTGGGCCCCCTCCTTTTCACTTCTACGACCATATAATCATAAGTTCTTCTATGACTGCATAGTCATAAATCTACTGTGACTAACCATATGGTCGTAAGTCCTTCTACAACCACATAGTCATAAGTCTTACTGCGACTATCCCATGGTTGTAAACCTTTCTACAACCATTTAGTTGTAATTCCTATTGTGATCACTCTATGGTCATGGGAATTCCTACAACAAATCTATCTCCAACTGACTTATCTACGACAATGAACTACACTATCGGTTTGTCTGGAAAGGTGGTTAGAACATGCATTAGTCCAATAACCATGCATAGTCTCTCTCTGACAACCACCACTACACAGTGAACTGCCTCTTGTGTCTCTCTGACAGTAACTTCCATCAGGCAATTATCATATAAAACGTCAAGGTGTCTTCCAGTGAGGAACAACTGCCATCGCTTCACCGGCTATTTAAAGGTTGACATCAAGGGGAGAAAAGAGGACAATTCGGTGAATCATTCACGCAACATAGCACTAGCCATTTGTGTAATTCTCTGTTGTAATCCACTTTCTAGCAACTAGCAATCATACTAGACTTAGGGTTGTTATTCTCTTATAAGAAGGCCCGAACTAGGATAAAGATTCCCATGTCTCTATTCCGCAAGCACATGTGCCAAGTCTTCTAAGAGTTCCCCCAAATCCAAATAAATCATACATAAGATTGATATTAAAATATCAATAGTTGGTGTCGCCAGTGGGGATTCTTCTTCTAAGACTCTGATAATTTCCTTGTCGACAAGTTTCTCTTTTTTCTCCTAATGTCCTCATGGCAGATGAATGGAATGAGGAGAACTGGTTCGACTTGGCTGACTACGTGAGCATCGACATGGAGGCCTGCTATGACTATGAGCAGGTCTTGCTTGCTTCTGACAGTGAATGTCTCCTTGGAGATTCCTCCGGTGATCCCAGAGATGACGCCACCGGAAAGGGCTCATGAGGGATCAAAATCCCCCACAACAGTACACCCAACGGAGGACTCATCTGCCACAAGTGGCAAGGGTCAATCCGACCATGATGAGGGCTCGCAGTGTGATGGCGGTCTATCCCCAAGCGTTCGAGTCCCACGATGTCTCTTTGTTCAGTTTCACAGAGCCCCAGACTCTGCCGATCGGGGAGCACTAATTCCTAGTGGCAACTCTTCAGACGACCAGACGAAGGCCATGGGCGGGCACACTTTGTGTTCGTCCGTATTCTCGCAGGGAGCAAATCAGGCTAGGGATGGTTATAATCCAGACTTCCCCTACCTAGCAGGGTTTGCTCCAGGCCGCGATGCACTCTCACTGTATGATTCTTCAAGCGAGGGGCCCTCCATCAGAAGTGGAGATTCTAGATAGGAGGTCTTTTCCCTGCCCTCATATTCGCATCACCCTTTCGGAGAAGGCCTGAGGATGCTCTCTAGCGATCACACTCACCTTCCTCTCGTGGGGATGGTGACGAGACCTCCAGTGATAAGACCGATTAGTACTCTGATGAGCGTGGGAGAAATCCTAGAAATACTCGCTCTCCTCTGAGGCAGCCCCAGATTGTTTCAGGGGACGAAGATCTTGTGACTACTCGACAAAGGTGACTTGCTGCCCAGAATGCTTTGCCTAGGCGAGCCCAGTACCAATCCAAAGAGGCATGGGAGCTTCAACATATCAACAACTTACTCAAGAACCTGACTTAAAAGCTTGCTCGGGCGCCGGGCTACAATTGATTCGCTAGAGAAATTACATGAAAGCTTCATGATGTGATGGCCAGACTTGAGCGGCCTCACTGACGTCCCTCTGAGAGTTGACAAGTTACGATCGTATCTAGTCGTTCACGAAACTTGCCTCACAGAAGTCGGTATGGTGACGGGGCACATCGCACTACCGAACACAATACCATCCAGAGGAGGATGCCTCGGACTGCCTTAGATTGGCAAGTTGACACTCGATCACTGCTTTGAGTAAGGAACCTACAGCAGCAAATGGACTACAAGTGTCAACCCTAAGTGGACGAGACTTACTACAGGTCCGGTCCACCTACCGTCGGGTGTCTCCGAGTGTGTTCACCTGGCAATGCTAACTACATATTTCCCAGAGGAGACAGCAAGAGATCATTGTCGGATGCTGAGCATTTGTGCCCAAGCTCCAAGCAATGTGCTGGCCGCCACGGTTTTGGCCAGTGAGCATAGAGAAATTCGATGGGTCTCAGAATCTAGTGGAGTTCCTTCATATTTACATGACCGTTGTCCAGGCAGTAGGAGGAGGCGAGCATGTCATGGCCAATTATCTTCCGATGGTGCTTGAAGAATCTGCTCAATCCTGATTGCTCAACTAGCCTTCTGAGTCGATATCCTCATGGCAGCACCTCTGTGACCTTCTAATAGCCAACTTCTAGGGTACATACAATCACCCTAGGAAGGGAGGATGACCTACATCGAATGCGCCAAGGCAGCGACGAGACCTTACGGCAATTCATCCAGTGTTTTAGTTAGGTTCGAAACAATATTCTGGAGGTCTATAACACTTCTATTATTAGAGCATTCAGATAGGGAGTGCACAATCGGAGGTTCAGAGAAGACATCACCCTAAACCCTCCAACCACTGTCGTCGAGCTCTTCGAGATGGCCGATCGATATGTAACTGCTGCCGAAGTGGTTGAATGGACTAGGACCATCAACCAGCCCGGCTGCCATTCAAAGGAGCAAGGTGATGGCGGCAACAGGAAGGGGAAGGCCAAGAAATTTGGAGACAAGGCCAAGAGCCACAAGCCTCCCACCACAGGATCGAAGGAGGTCCTGGCTATGGGC
Source organism: Dendrocalamus sinicus (assembly GCA_036346575.1). Classification (NCBI taxonomy): domain Eukaryota; kingdom Viridiplantae; phylum Streptophyta; class Magnoliopsida; order Poales; family Poaceae; genus Dendrocalamus; species Dendrocalamus sinicus. The sequence continues at coordinate 9,520,222 of CM070675.1, forward strand.
TATAAGGAGCCATGTAACTCCAAAAAAATACTATAAAGTTGTTGAGCGTGAGGTAAACTCTATTGACCCTTCCCTTGTCAATAATTTACCTAAGTGGTCAGAAGTCACCATCTCTTTTGAGAAGGGTGATTCTCTGATCCCTACGACTCGACCTGATCGGTTTCCGATCATAGTCGAGTCCACCATCAACAACTATCGAGTAATCATGTGTTAATTGATGGTGGTAGTTCTTTAAATATTTTATTTGTTGGTTGTCGAGACGTAAATATGCAAACCTAGACTCTCCTATATATTCTGCACCAATCCAAGATCACGCTAGTGTACATAGTATAAACAAAGATGAAATATCGATCATATCATGATTTACTAAGAAAAGATTCCAATATTATTAATTATCAGAGTTGCGACCTTATAGCTAAGCTTACAGATAATAGCATGAATGACTTAAGAAACTTGCATTGGAAAACAGAAATAAGCGTAGTAGCTAATTGACATGCCCATAGGCAATCGACTAGGGAGCGAAGCCTTAATCCACGAAGTCGTCGAAGTATCCTCCTCCTAGTACTTCTTACTGATCTGGTCCTTCTTCCTCAACTGAGCAAATATGGATAAAGCCATTAGTACATAGAGTACTCAGCAAGTCGTTTGTAACAAAAATACAATATAATATGCAAGGCTTACCAATGGATAGCTGAAAAGTTAATTTTACAGAAAGCAATAATTTAAAGTAAATACAATAAATAGATTAAAGAGCAGACTTTGAAAATGATAATAAATAAGTAATTAAAGGAATTGAGATAAACCACAAGTGACCTGACCATTCACTCCAGTGAATCACTCGTGAACCAAGTTTCATGAAATGAACCACTAGTGAACTAACCATTCACTCCCCCAACTTAACCCAACCAGGTTTTTATGAAAACTCTACCCTTGTGTGAAATCACTGAGCATTGTCCATAATTAAGGACACGGCTATTTGAATAGTTTTACACTCTGCAGAGGTTGTACAGCTTTACCCACAGGAAATGATAATCACATATTGCCACGTGATTAACACACTTCTTTTAGTGTGTGGCAGAGAAATGATGACAAGACCTTTACAATGCTTAATCTCAACTCAGTTCCGCCATGCTAAGGTTTCGCTATCCGGCCCCCTCTTGTGCCAATGTGGATCCATGACTACGACCACACCACACTCATCTCAACGACGGAACCGAAATTGAAACATCACAAATTAATCAGCCAGGTCCATCCCATACTGGACATGTGGTTGTACAGTAAGGCTCAGATCAATGGCGTACAAAGTTAAGTCCTTAGATATTACCCAGGCGAAACATCTGCATCCCAATGTGCGAACTGCACCCCCTTTACTGCACGATCATCCGCCCAAGTGAAAACCAATTTTGTATAACCAACACCAATGACACCCCAATATCATGGAACATAAATTTTATCATTGTGGCTACAACCACGATTCAATATCTCATTAAGTCAAAATTAATTATTTGATCACATGTGATGATAAACCCAACGTGACTATAAGCATGGCTAAGCAAATTAAATGCACAACCTACGTGACAACTAGTATTATATCACTAGATAGTTACCCATCCTAAGGTGATAATGGAATCATGGTAACCAAATTATCAAGGAGGGATTAATCAATTTGGACAATAACTACCAATACAAAGGTTTATAATAAAATAGCGATGTATGATAATTTAAAACAAAATAATACATAATAGATTTAAAAACTAGGTTCACCATGATCAAAGGACACGACTTGTCTTGACCTTGCTCAGTTATGAATTCTTGATCTTCAAATCTTACTTCAGCTCCTTCGAAAGTGTGATCTAATGAGAGAGAAAACAAAACAAGGCACAAAATAAATTCAAATAAATTCAAAAAACTACAAAACTAGAACTAAAAGATAGAGCTCAATTTTAGATGAATTTAAGAAAAAGAATTGGGTCAATCGGAGCTAGGATGGAGAAGAACGGGTTCTCAAAAAATCTAATATGGAGAAAAAGGCTAAAAATTAGAAATTTTGCTGTGATGTGAACCTGGTGCACGGAAAGGCTGGTCTACGGTGAACTCGGTTCATAGAACAGTGCACTATGACTGGGTGTGCTGACATGGCAGCTAGGGCTGACGTGGTAGGTGAGGTGGCGGCTAACTTGACTCACAGGTCTACAGCACAGGGACCTGACATGTGGGACCCACATGTCAGTGGCTCGGTGCAACAAGGACTCGGTCCAGGGAGAAGGCAAAGAAGCATGTGAGCATGGGTGCGGGATGACATGGTAGGCACGCGGCGTGAGGTGAGGCACACAGATCAAGGACGACGGCAGGGAAACCGGGGACAACGGGACAGCGCTTGACGGCGAAGATGGTGAGGCGGGATGGCGGACGGCGAGGCAAGGCAGGGCACTCACCGACGATGAGGGCGAAACGGCGAAGCAGCAATTGGCGACGGCTGTGCACGGGTGAAGATAGCGACGGCGCACGGTGAGCGGCTGCGGGATGCGGAGAACTAGGGCGGCGTGGCTATTTATGGCGCACGGACGCCAAGAAATCGAGATGGCCACGGCTCGAGGTTCGAATCGGAGATGGCGCAGCGGAGCTCGCATAGCGCATGGTGGCCGAAGGCGAGTCTCGGTCGAAGACGATGAGCCTGATAGGTCCGCCCACCTCTTAGTGGCACAAGGAATGGGCGCCCGAGATGCAACACGGACGAAGTGACCACATGGATGTGCGACGCATGTCAGCCATCCGATGGGCGGGCGCAGGCTGGGTCGGGCTGATGAGCTGGTGGACTTTGGCCCTCTAGGGCCTTTAAGGATTTTTTTAAGGGCTTTTCTTTTTCCAAAAATTCAAATAAATCCTATTGAGCTCTAGAAAATCGCAAATAAATCCAGAAAAACACAGAAAATTTTACAAAATTCCTTGAGGCACAAGGAACCCAAACAAAATACTTCCAACAAATGTTAAAGTTTCACTTAGTCACATTAAATCCTTTTAATTAATAAAAATTTATTTTAAGCTTTAATTAATTCCAGAAAAATCCAACTACTAAATTTTATTTTAAAAGCTTCAAAAAGGCTCTGAAAATCAGGATATTATAAACCTCCCCCTTAAACAGAATCTCAACCCCGAGATTTAGGCTCACTAAAACAATAGGTTACTAGGGGCGACATTGTTGAGGTTTCCCCTTGCAACGCTCTGAGGTATCTTATTGCCTTCAGTTGAAGATGTTCCACTGCTTGCTCCTGGAGTCTTGGCAGGGGTACTTCCAGGTTGAACGGAATTGGCGTGATTGCTTGACGCTTCTGCGGCACTTGCGAGCAAAATGACCTGGCTCTTCGCACTTGAAACATCATAGCCATAGTAAACCAGTCGATTGCGTATGCGAAGAGGAATCGGTCGTATGCTACAATGTAACCGGTCGTAGCTACTGTGAGTAGGTCGTACGGGGAACCGGTCGTACTGAATAGTTAACAAGATATAATAGGCTACGATCGGTAGTCGGCAAGCTTTGACTAGGATGGTTGGGGTCACGAGCTTCAGTGGATCGGTCGGAAGTGAAAGTGACCGGTCGGTGGTTGGTGCTATAGTACTAGGTTGGTACTCAATAGTCTGTAGTCGATGCTACAGTACCAAGTCGATACTTGGTGGTCGTTGCTATAGTATCATGTCAGTACTCGGTGACCGTTGCTACAGTGATACGGGGAGGGGGTCCCGATCTTCTCAGTGAGGAACCGTGGGTAGTTGATGCGAAGTAGACGATGTCGCTAGTTGAACACTCGCGCCAATGCACGAACCCTCAACTCTTCGGAATACGCCCAAAACACACCGGATAATTGTTCGTCGCGAGACCACAAACGACGAATGCCAAGTCCCCAATTCCCAATAGAACGATGGCTTGACCTTGAATTGCAGAACGAACCATGGATCGCCTAGTTCTCTTTCAAAGTCCTCGCATGAACTCTGGTATTGAAAGAACAAGTAATAGCTATGTTTCAATCTTATGCATAAAATTGGTCTCCCTCTAAAGGCTGCCAATACAAGGCTTATATAGCCCCTTGGGACATCCATATGGTCCCCAAACCAAGTACAACTCAACCCTATATGGTTTTGGATACGAACTCTAACAAAAGGAAACTATATTTTTCACCCGTCATATTGTTTCGGTCATAACTTTTTATCCGTGATGAATTTGAAGCTGGGACCAGATCCATTACGTAGCCCTTGAAATTATCATTCCAACGAGTACACGAACACCTGAATCGGACTCCGTTTGTGAAAGTTATGGCCTTTTTAGTAACTACTTGTCAGGCTGTCCCGAACCGAATCCGAATTAAATTCTGAGTTGAATCCGAGTTTGAATTGGTTTGAGCACGTGGGAAATCCGAATTTGGCTTAAAAATCTTATCCAAAACTTGTAGTTTAAGTCCTTGGGCTTCTCCCTTTTTGCTCTCCCACTGCATGGGCTTCTTTCCTCCTTGATCAGCTGCATGGGCTGCTTGGCTTTCTCCTTTTCATTCCCATGGGCTTTGAGCTTTTTGTTCTTGGTAGCAAATATGATTAACCTTCTTGTGCTTCTCCATTGCTTTGGCCCCGGAATCATCATAATATTCAAACCTAATAATAAACAAGAATTTGGCATAAGGTAGTATATCGTTCCCACGAATAGAAGGAAATTCATTAAGAAATAAATTCACCTGACAATATTTAATGCGGCTCAATACTTCTTTCCAGTGAAATAATATATTTGATTGAAAAGTACTAATCATGTGCGTATCGCATCATACAGTATTAGATCAGTACTTGATAATCGTTGCTATAGTACCACATCGGTACTCTTCATATTTTAGTTTTTCCCACAGCAAGCCCTATCAGAAAGTATGACGAACCCTCATCTCACGTCTTGAGCACTCTGAAGATCCCAAGACCTTTAGGAAGGAAATTCCAAAAGTCAAGCATCACACTCTCCACCTCCTTCCAATTACGCATCACCAAATTTGGCATTCTGCATCAGGACAATTTCACACATAGTCCAGCTAGGGCCTACCTAACTTATTTCTTGGAACATAGTCCAAGATTGAGACCCCTGATTGCCACTAGTAAAAATTTTGTCAGAAAGTGTAACGCCCCCGTTTCCAGGGGCGCGTACGGACACGGCACCCCGCAACTATTCACGCGTGAACAGTTATGGAGTGTCGCGCAAGAGTATACCATTGCATGCCTACAACAAAAGTTCAGCATATATTTCACATACGGATTAACACCCATTTTTCAACAGCGGGGCGTGCAAGCCCAAAGTATAATTACATTACAGAAACTCCAAGATCCGCTTGAGCGCGGCCAAGACCTAAAGCCACGGATCCTCGTCGAAGCGACCTTCCGGGACTTCCTCAGCGGGAGGCAAACACCTTCGTCTTGATCCTCTAAAGAAGGGCAAAAGCAAGCCGTGAGCCAATCAACCGGCTCAGCAAGTCCCAAAGGGACCCTAACTTATTACATGCACGGAACATCAAAGGAAGGGAGTATACTTGGTTTATTAATTTGGGTGGATGCAGTTTTATTTGCCAATATTTTATAAAAGGGACCCAAAACTACTCCTCAAGAACTCAGGGGTTTTCAACAAGAGTTCATTAATCAACCTAAACAAGTTAAACATTCACAAAACTACTTAAGCTTTGCTGCTGGAATCACCCAAGTGACACAGCTCCATTAACCGGAGCACGGCGTATTCGAATACCATTTATTAGACTCTGCAAAGTTTGCTCAGCTTTACCCACACGATCCCTTAACTCCCGCGACAGAGTTAAGAAAGCCGGTCGTTTCAACGCTCAACTCTTTATATAGGCTCTACCCAGAATTCACTCAGTCCGGCTCGCTCACACACACACACACAAAGAAAAAGAAAACGGTGCCGCTTCGAGTGAACTCTACCGTTGTTAGGCACCCAATCACGGCTTGCCTAACCTCACTGCTAAATCTCCTGTAGAGTTTCAATCGAGTTGAGCAGCTACTAGACAAGTGTTGACAAGTCAACTCCTGTGGTTGAGCGGTCACCATGTCAATTGCTCGGCGTAAGGGTCTAGTCCTTATATTTTTTTCCCGAGTCCGCAACCCGGCCAGTCCGCAACCTGCAACCTGGGGGTAGAGGCGGCGAAAACCGTCTCGCGGCGCACCACACCCCCTTACCCTATCTTACATGTCGACATACTCCGCCTAGGGCACGGCATCCCATACTACCCTGCCCTAGAGTCGGGTTTTCCAAAGTCTATTGGCCCGAAGCCACAGCCTTATTAGTGTAAGACTTTGCATGATATTAATACCCTACAATTTATCTAGACTAACAGATAATTATTTCTAGGTTACTGAGGCATGGCAACAAATTTAACGGGGCATTTAACGGTGGTAGGATTAACTACATAACAAGTCATTCTAAACATTTTATTTTATTTCAAACTAACATTTCACAATTAGCATAATGCAAATAGCATATTAACATAAATAAACATCATGGGTTGCAATATGATCAAAGGATTTGGGACTTGCCGTCAATCCGAAGGATTTCATAGCTCGAGCGAAGAACCTCCTAGCTCTTGGGGCTGCAACCGATCTTCCAAGACTCACACTAGCGCAAACATATAAAACAAATTAAATCCAGCTTGAGACTAATCAAGCGAGGAAAAATAAACTATTTAAAAAGGAGTAAAAAGCATAAATCCTTCAAATGGAATTTTAGAAATTTATCTGGAATGAAACTGGAGGAATGGAGGCCAAAATGGGTTCAGGACATTATTTGGAGCAAAGTGATGAAATTTGGGAATTTTTGGGATTTTCTGTGATTTTCTAGGATTTATTTGGATTTTCTGGGATTTTGGAAAGAATAAAACACTGGAAAATCGGGATGAGCATGTGGGCGGCCCGGTGCTATAGAGCGGCCGGCCGGATTTCAAGCGCGCGGCGGCGTTCGTATGCGCAGCAGCAGCGCGCGGCGAGCGACGAGGGCTCGGCCAGCATGCGCGCGCCCACGAGGCTCGAATGAGCGGCGCGTGGCTCGAGCGAACGGCCGATGAGGCGGCGGCGGCAAGACGCACGGGCAGATCCGGCAGCGGAGGCGGGGATTTAAGAAGATCCGACGGACGCGATACAACGAGGATGAGCGAACCGTTACGGGGAGATCCAACGGACAAGGGAGGCGGTGTTTAAGAAGATCGGACGGCGGAGAGGAGCGGCCATCCGACGCTCCGAGTTAGGCGGCACGGAGAGATGGGCGGTGGAGAAGGGGCCACGTCGCGGGGAGAGTCGTCTTCCTCCTCCCGCTGCTCTGATGTCCACGGGCGGTGCTACGGTGGCGGCGGCGGGTTGAGTGCACGGAGGGTCATCGGCGCAACGAGGGCACCGGCGGGTAGCCCTCCGGCGGGAGCTCATTTTAGGGCTTAGGAGGTGAGGGGATCAATGGAGATGGCGGGAGGGAGAAGGGGGCGTCTCGGCTATTTGGTGGCGGAGGGGGTCACCAGCGGCGAGAGGGTCCAAACGGGGGCGGCTACACGGACAGGGGACCCAGGGGCTCACAATGGCGGTGGTGGGGACGGCCGAGGAGCTCCGAGGAAGGCTGGCCACGGTGAGGCGGCTTGGGCGGCGGAGCTCATCGACGCTAGGGCTTCACAGCAGCTCTCCTGGCCAAATGAGATCACCAAAGTGCTTAGCAAGTTGCAGAGGTGCTCGGGGACGAGGAATTGGAGAATGGTGGAGGTAGAGGATTGCCGTTTTGGGGCTTGCCGCGCAGGGAGATGGCGGCGGGCTCAGGCGTCTGGTTTCGATTTGTAGCTCGGGAGACTCCTTGGAGGGTAGGAGGAGGATGGAGGGTTGGGGAAGCTTGGAGGGCAAAGGAGAGTGAGGGAGCGGTGAGGCGGCTTTATGCCGGGCGGAGGAGGCGGCCGTGCGGGAGAAGGCTCGGCGCGGCTTGCGGGTCAAGGAGGAGGACGGGGCGGTGGAGTGTCTCCTCTGCGCAAAGGGTGGGGTGCCGGCCTGCCTGCGGCTTAATGGCGGCGGCGAGGCGGTGTGGCGGCGGGCATGGCGGAGCGCGTCGTCGCGCGGAGGAGGAGGCCGCTGCCGGGTGGGTCGGGCGCGAGAAGGGGGACGCGTGGCGCGAGTCTCCTTCCGGGCCGGGTTGTCGGCGCGGCGCGGAGGGATCAAGCGCGGCGCAAAGCGCGTGCGCAGCGGCGCACACGCGCGCAGCGCGTCGCGAGAGAGAAGGCGGAGAGGCGCGGGCGCCAGGCGGCGGAAGAGCGGGGCGCCGGGCGCCACGCCAGCGGAGGCGAAGGAAGGCGCGGCGCGGGGCGAGGGAGAGCGCGGGCGCCAAGGGAGGAGGAGGCGTCCGCGCGAGAGGAGCCGAGCGGCGGGAAAAGCGGGAAAGGAGGAGGCACCAAAGGAGAAAGGAAGGCGCCTGGCCAGAAAGGGAAAGCGGAATTTCGGGCGACTTTCCAAAAAGGGAAAGTTTCCAGAAAACACTCAAAAATGCAGCAAAAATTTGGAAATTTTCGGTTTGAAATTTTGGGGCTTTTCAGAAAGTTCAGTGATAACGTTTTGCAAGCAAAGCAGAACAATGAATCTATCAGTTTTTCTCTTGTAGGTTTCTTGTGCAACCGCTATCAGCTTAGCTAGCGTCGCTTTCAGAATATGCAGGTCTCCATAAAAAGAGTAGGAAGTGTCTAGATATCATCTGAATATTTTCTTTCTAACTATCATCTAAAGTTTTGATCATTGAATTAGAGATCAAGAGCCCTTTATTTTTTAAGGGGGGATTTTTTTCAAGGAGGGAGCAGAATTCAGAGAGAGGAGAATTCATGGCTATTGAATTTTTAATCCAACAGTTTTAAATATAGATAATAGTTAGGAAGAAAATATTCAAATAATATTTAACAAAACCCAAAAGGGTATGCTTTTCTGAAACGCGACCATGCAACACCCAAAACTAGCAGCAAGCTAAAAACTCCAACCAGGTCAGAAAGCGAGGGCTCCTCACCTCTCAGCCAAGCCAACCGCAGCATCACCCCTCTCCCCTCCTAACCGACCAAAGCAAGAACCCCTTTGACACCGGCGAAACGACCAACACACTGGTCCTAGGCGTGCCACTGCCTTCCAATCCCACAAGCAACAGCAACCTTTTCTTGCAAGAATGCGAATCGCGGCGATGTCGTTTCGTCGCGGAGTTGTAGCTAGTGTGGTGTAGCTTTGTGTTGTAGGAGTTCCTCGTGAGGGAGAGGACCTCACCTGAGATCGATCAATGGAGTGCACAGTGACGTCGCACGCGGATTCCGTGTTCCTGCCTTTCTCGGTGATGTTCGCGGCCATCTACCTCGTGGGCTACTTTGTCGTCTTCCGTGGCTGGAGCCGCGCGCACCGGCCTCCAGTTGCTTCGCGTCGCTCTTCCACGGCACGCGGGCGATGCTGCTCGCCCTCCGCGCCGTGCTGTCCAACCCGAACGCCGGCAACCTCGCGGCGCCCAACACGGCCGCGGACGAGCTCGTCCTGGACTTCACCACGGCCTACTTCGCCGTGGACCTGCCACACTACCTCGTCTTCCTGCCCCCACGAGGTCCTTTTCATCGCGCACCACCTCGCCACGCTCTTCGTCTTCGCCACCTGCCGCGGCGCCGCCGCGGCGCCTACGCGCTGCTCGCCCTGGAGGTGCTCGCTGAGGCCACCAGCCTCGCGCAGAACCTGTGGACGCTTGCCGGCATGCGCCGGGCCGACTTGCCGGCGGCCGCCGGGGTGCACGACAGGCTGTCGCTGCCTTTCTACGCAGGGAAAATTAATTTGTATTGCAGAAAATTCGTTCCCCGGCGAAATTTCGTTCATTTCGACCAAATTTCGGATGAACCATTCAAATATCATTTGAATTTTGATAAAAATTAACCAAAATTTAAATAAATTTTACATAAATTTCAAATAAAGATAAATTTGACTAAAATTTGGTTGAATTATTTGTCTTTCGGCACCGGACAAAATGGCCGAAATTTCGGCATCCCAAATATTTAACCCTGGTTCTAAGTGACGAACACGGCCATGAGAGCGGTTTTTGCGCCAGAGTGGTTCGTGAGGATGGTAAGGTTCTATGCCGCCAGCAATGGTGGCGGCACTGCCGTGCCGGTGTGGACTTGGGCGTTGTAGACGGTGGTGATCGGGTCCGGGATACTGCTGAGCGTGCTGTGGGTGAGCAACCTGTGGGTGGCCTACTTCAGGGTGGGAAGGAGAGCAGCAGGCAGTAATGATCTATTCAATTCCGCAGTGATTTGATCTCTTTCATTCTGTTATGTGCCAAGATTAGCGATCCACAAATAGCATCGCTGAAATAGTAGCGACTCGTGAACAGTACTCATAGATACTGCAGCAACGAGTAAACAGTACATCAGGGGAACATTCATGTGACAGCGTAAGGTTGCAGTGATTGAGGTTATTGATTCCTGTCCCCGTTCTTCTACTTTAATAGGTGGTTCTCCTACCTATTCTTGTTTCTTTTTTAGAAAACGTCAGACGCTGAATGAATCCATATCTCGTCACACACCAACAAAAATCTTGTGGCCCCCACGCGGAAGTCATCCCCAAACCAAACAAGGCAGCATCACATGAAGTGTTACAAAACACACGACTTAATTAAAAAAACTGAGAGATTGATTTAACGTGAAAAATATTTGCGATAAAAATTACAGACACCAGAAGATAAAATTTATTATATAAAAAGATGTTACAATGAGTCTCTTGCTTTTACTATTGACTACAAGGTATATTTATAAGACGTATAAAGAAAACTTACGTGTAGGAGTAGAACTCCAGGATGGAAACGAAAATCAGATATGAAACTCAACAATCTTCATCTTGAGCTGAATTTTCTCTTGTAGCCAAACCAAATCAAATGTCTCCCAAATCATAATCCAGCATGATCCGTGTGTGTTAAAAGTCCATAGAATTAATATATGAGTAAGATTAAATCAGTTTTCTCTATATACTTCTCCTGTGGCGCTAGATAAAGATAGTGAACAATTTATCTCATGGACTTAGATAAATATAGTGAAGAACTCATCTCATGGACTTTCATGCTCCACTGGAACATATAACTCGACAAATAATGCTCATTGAAGAGCAACTTGCATATGTGATCATCACGTACATCAAATTGCCGAATGTAAAAGTAATTAAATATTGTTGAAAACTACTAATGTAAAAGAATATCTAGATGAAAGTAACTCTTTTGCCGTCAATAGAGCAAAAATAATCCCTACAAGAACCACTCATATTGATATATGACAACTAGAACATATTGCACCTACAATACCAAACATTGTAGTATCTATACAGATAATTAACTCCTTGTGCTTTAACCCTCACTAATGAATAAAAAATTTAGAGAATATTATGTTAGCTACTATCAAGGTGTCATCGAACGGTGAATTAGTTGTTCTCCCAACTAACATTATTTTTTTTAAAAAATCTCCTCAATTAAATGTAGCCTAAATTAACTCATTATGTTGAAAGTATGCAACTCCACCTTAGACTATGTGCGGATCTTGCCGTAGTAACTCATAGTAGATGACAGAACATCAAAGAAATCGCTAGAGATTTAACCCGCATGGATGCCATCGATAACAGGCACAATAGCCTAAATTACAATGAACTCCACCTCTAACCAAAAAAATATACAGAACTGATGACACAGCTTCTTGATGAAAGATGATGATCATCAAAGGCAAAAGATCATCAATAGAGATGGCGCAATATAATGCCATAGTATGGCGCTAGGCAGTGTGGGTGATGATGTTGGCGAAACCTGGCGCTAGAATAGTCGTTGAGGTAAAGCGCGAGTCGACGCTCAATATGGAATCTAGTTGTTGAATGAAGTCGAACAAGTCGAAATTGCCGAGTTGAGATTGATGGAAGTCACCAAGCCAATGTTGATGACAGAACAGGCGGTAGGATAGCCACCAGGGTTAGCGCACTAGGTAGCACAGAGAATCTTGATACAACTTTGTGTATATGAAACAATTGAGAAATGAAATTATCCTGGTATATCTTCACGTGTTCATGTGTAAATAGCCAAACATTTCAAGAATCTCAGGAACACAGCGTGTGCACCTAGCAATGATGCAGGACAATTGCTTTTTGTGAGGATGAGAGTCAGAAGCACTGATCGATGCCTTCTCTTCGAAATTGCTTGCTCGGCTTGCCTTGGGTTCTGTGCTGCTAGCCTTTATTGCCTTCTGACAGGGCTGAGAAAAATTCAGCTTCGGATCCTTGTGCGATTAAAATTCCGTCGAGGCCAGATTGGGCGCGGACACGGCTCCCTGGGATCCGGCAAGAAAACAATCGATCTGGCCGATTACTTGTACGATCTATCTGGTCGCGGACACGGCTCGCTGGATTCGGCGAGAAAACAATCGATCTGGCCGATTACTTGAACGATCTCGCTCCTGTTAAAGTATGATATATCATTATATTTACTAGTTTAGGGTTTATAATCCTATGGTACCTATCTTATTTTTAGAAGAGATTTTTTATCCTTCAAATCTTATACTCTATATAAATCACTCTTAAAACTCAATACAATTATTCATTACAGTATATTTATCTTTCTATGTTGTATCAGAGCAGTGCCGCTCCTGAACCGTCGCCTCCACAACTTCCACCGCACCACCCCTAAGAGATGCTCTTGTCTCCATGATCTCTCTTAGGGCTGCACAATCCGTAATTTAAGTCGTATCGCTGATCATTCAATTGACTACTAATTAGAGTTTTTCTGGTCATTTTCAGATCAAGTTTTCTCTACTTTTCGAGCATAGATCGGTTTGCGTCGTTCTGCCGACCCATCGATGTCTCTCGACTACGGACTTCATCGCCTTGGCATCGACCTCTCTAGCACCTCCTCTCCTCCGATGACGTCGTGGCGTGACGCGGTGAGCTCGTCCACACAGCACTCCCTCTGTGGCCTTCCGAGCGCCTTGTCTACCGTCGTCATCACGTTGAATCATCATCACCGGCCCGTTGTCCACGAGCACGAGTCGTCACACGACTGGGAGCCCGTACTTATGGTCATGCCATCGACATGGATGGGCTGCCACTGCATCGCCCCTTCGGGCTACAGTGTCGCTGCCCCGTGGTCACCTTGATGAGAACATGTCTCATATGGATACAACTATATTTGATATACTTGTTGTTCCAATTACAAGAGTTCCTACGCATCACTTAAATTATCAGATTAACCCATTTCGAAAAGGTTTTACTTTGATTTAAAAAGAACTTATGATATTACATAGCAAGAGTTTGATGCGCCTTTTGTTATGTACTAAGATTTATGATCAAGATCATGCAATATGTGAGAACACATATCTATTAAAACCGAGAACGGTTTTTTTTCAAGAAAGGAAGGATGATGTGATCATGCCACAAATGCATATGACTATAGCTCCCAAGATCAAGATTGAAAAAAGGTGAATTTGTTTTTTTCTGCTTCAATTTATTTTAAATGAGAATATGATTCTAACTAATGATGAAAATGTATATTTGTGCAGTTATATCAGGAGGAAAGCATCAACACTATGTGCTTGTGGTTAGGACCCACCTAAATGGAAGCCAACCGACATATCAAGACCAACTCTTTCTCAAGTTCACCACGTCACTTTTGGTCCATTTCAAGTAAGAGTTCAAGTTGGACACGTTTTGGAATCCAATTCGGCCTCCAAATCAATTCGGATTTAGCCTGACAGGTCCAACTTCAAATGTGCATAACTCTCACATACAAAGTCTGTTAGAGGTGTGTGAGTACTTGATTAAAAGCTTATCTCATTAGCTTTCAAATGGATCTAGCCTCACCTTAAAATTCCTTCTGTGCGCATCGCAATGGCCAAAACAATCAGATGCTGATTCTGAATCCCAATCAAAAGGTGTTGCGCCACCTCCACTTGGGCCCGTGGGCTTGTACCTTCTAGGGTTACGTGTCCTCCTCCTTGGCTGCCACCCCTGCCGGTCTTTCTCTTAAATAGCCCCCCAGGGGCCTCCCTCTTGCTTAGATTTTGTTTAGATTAATTTAGCCCCTTTGTGCAAACTCCTCGTCATCTCTTGTGTCGATTAGACCAATAGATCCGAGTTACAGAACCTCAACTATTATGTGCTTTATTACCTATTTGCAATATTAGATTGCTTTTATCCTTATTCTTGCTTGTTCTCGATTGCTTGCAGGAATTGATCTTCATGATTAGGTCAACCATCGTACTTGGCGAGGTTGATAACGACGTCGAGAGCGTAGTGTAGCGATTGTTGGACAGCTTGATAGTATTTCGATCAAGTAGCTTCATCATTAACGTCATGTAACACCCCGACCCTCCACAGGGTCCAAGATGCTACCACTACACCCTTACCGATTCAAAAGTGTTGCTAATTCAACTTTTAGCAGCACCTCCTCTGTTCTTTTCATACCATACCCACAGATATCAAACCACAATTAACAGTAGGATAATTGCAAAAATAACTAACTTCATATTTCACAAACCATAACATAAACCTAAACAGTGGGCTCCACAACCATGGAGACCCGCCATCCTAGCTCGCAAGCAAGCTAAACCAAACAACGTGCCACAAGTCTTAACATTATATTAAACATAAAAACTCAGTGTACGACTAAACTGTTATTTCACATGTGCAGTGCCAAAAGGACTATCCCATTACATGCATGTCGTCATCCTTCACCTAAAAACAACGACAAAGCAAAGGTGAGTCCGGAGACTCAGCAAGCACACGATAAAACAGTAACATCACTTTAGCAATTCAATCAATTTCACGAATCAGAAATCAGAAATCCACTCTATGATCAGAAATCAGTAAATTAAGTCATGAATCGTATCTTGTAGATCAATTCTATGTCTGTAAACTGTAAACCAATGCTGTAACTGTAACTGTAAATCAAACCTATAACTGTAAACTATAGATCAACTATAAACTATAAATCAACTCTGTGATCAGAAATCAAATCAACTATGTAATCAGAAATCAGTAAATCACAATCGTCAGAATCAGATCACTTTCTCTGTCACTTTCATGCAATGCAATAACATGCAATGCATCTGTATACATCTGTATGCTCTGTAACTGTAGCTTATACTGGTATAGCAGAGTGTCCACCCGTCGATGGACCACTCATTCGCCTCGTCCTCTTTCATACGAGGTCAACCTCCACTCCCGTGGAGTGCCTACCTCTGTAGGTCTTATTCAAAAGCACTCCGGACTAATCATAAGACTTTCTCACCGACCTGGCTCTTATGCAATTGCATGATGCAATATGCCTCAAATGTGAATGTCTAATCATTAACATTACTCATCGAGATATGATTAGCACATAATCACATGTATCTCATAAAATACTGTAAATCATGGCATGAGAACATGAATAACAAATATTCGCCATATTTTTCTGTTCTACCATGCACTTGCCTGTTAACCTGGCGGATTGTGCATGGACGGCACTAGACTCAAACTGCCACCCTGGCCCCGAACGATCGGATCGGGACAGCCTTCCTTTTTCTCAGTTGGATCGGGCAGACCTGGTCGCAAATCAGACTTTTCCTCTTTTTTCCTTCTTTTCTCTCTTCTTCTCTTTCTTTCTTTTCCTCTCTTCCTTCTCTCTCTCCTTTTCTTTTCTTTCTTTCTTTTCCTTTCTCTCGGCCGGGCCAGCCCTCCTCCACTCCTGTGGAGCGGCGGCGGCGGCAAGAGCGGGGAGGCCATGCGAGAACAGGGAGGAGGCAGCGCACGAGCTAGGGCGGCGCGGCGGCGCATGGGCAGGGGAGGTAAGGGCGGCAACGACGACGGGGCTAGCGAGCAGCAGCAAGAGCGGCGGCACCAGCGGTGAGCTGCGGACGGCGGCGTGCGCGAGCTGGGGACGACGCTCCCGAGGGGCGTCCGCGACAAGGGCAGCGAGGTGTGGCGGGCGGCAGCGGGCTAGCGGCCTAGGGCTAGAAAGCTGCACAGGTGAGCTCGGGGAAGAGCAAAATTGGCTTTTTTTTTTGCTTCTTCCCCTCTCCAAATATCTCTTTTATATGGGCATAATATGGGTTGGGCTGGCCTAATCCAGCCCAGGTATTACACGTCATTCTCTACCAATCGAATTATTATCCAATGGAAGATCAAGTAAAAATCCTCTCATGAAGTGGTAACAGAGCTACAATTCATCAGTGAGATTTTGTTCTTTACCTACAGTCCACAAAAGCCACGAAAATCAAAAAAGTTATTAGGATTAGTTCATCATGTCCAAACCAATCTGTGCCTTGCAATTTTTCTTTTCGGTATTTTACTTGTTAAATTTTTGGTTGCATCGTCATGTGTAGTTGCTGATTTCTAGTTCTAGTTGGAGTCTAGTCTGATCATTGTCTTTTGCGCATCTTGTATTTTTTTGCTCCCTGTCGTGCCACCACCAATCGCTGCCACTCCACCACCAATCTCTTCTATGCCACTCCAAAATCCCCTACCATAGCCAACGCTAGTCGTCGTTGCGCCAACCAAATCGCCCTGCCACGGCCGCTTCTTCCAAATATGGCATGATGCAATAATGAAAACTTCCATGAAGAACGGATGGTGAAACTACTGATGGGCCATTGTATTCTAGTTAGAATATCATCATTAGAATCCCAATGAACACCAAGCTTGGTTCAACAGTGTTGGTTGAAGGAGCACCAAAAGAAGAGGTGATTTACCATCTCCTCTACTACCAAATTACAAAGTAGACAATGATATTCACCTCCTATAGATATTTGTCGCCGACGCAACATGGATCTAGCATTTAATCTATCGACGAACAGGAGCCAAGAAAATGCCTTAAGCTTCATCAAACATTTGTTTTTCCAAATCCAATTGGAAACAAGGAGACAATTAGACCTTGGAATGAAAGTTGGTAATATCTCCTTGAAGAATAAATGTTGGAGCCCCAAATATATAACCAGCTATCAACTTGATGAGGCTGACCAGCAAAGTGTGGTATCTCAGCCAAGAGACTGTTGTATTCCAAGAAAGCCTCAAACGAAAGAGGAATATGGAACTATGTTGGTATTGATGTCTGAGACATGAAGTCCCGCCACTGAAATAGTAGGAAATTTTGCAAAGGAAAACAACCAAGGATACTTTTGAGCAAAGATAGACCCAAACCAAAAATCATGCCAGAAAAGAATAGAGAGACCATTACCAAGATATGGTTTGACAATGCCTTTGCAAAAGTCCTGAAGACGCATTATGCCCTTCCACCAAAAAGAACCCACTTCCTTTGATGCGTGGGGAACTAAGTGATGGTATTAAGTAGTTCAAATAAGATTAACCCAAGGTAAATCCATTCGATGGTAAAACTCGTGAAGATGCTTGAGAAGCAGCGCACCATTTTATTGGGAAAGTTGTAGCACATCTAAGCCACATTTATATTTTTGCTTGCATACCATGGACCATGCTGCTAAAGATTTACAAACCGAGGTGCCAGATCTTTCTCTCCATAAACAATGGTGACGTGCCCGATCAATGTGTTTAAGGATACCAACCGGTATCTTGAGACTACACATGTAATAAGTTGGAAGATGGGAGAAGAGTGAGTTAATCAAAGTGAGCCATTCACCAAATGATAGAAAGGTAGAGCATGCCGATAATCTTTGTTCTACTTTGTCAATTAGAGGGGTAAAATTTCGAATGACAAGCCTTGTGGTACCAAGAACTCAAATAGTTGAAGGGCAAAGTACCCAAAGTGCAACCAAAAACTCCAGTCAATAAGTTTGCTTTTATCCTTATTCTCGATTGTTTACAAAAATTGATCTTCGTGATCAGGTCAACCATCGTTCTTGGCGAGGTTGATAACAACATCAAGAGGGTGGTGTAGCGATTGTTGGACGGCTTGGTCATGTTTGGGTTAAGTAGGCTCGTCGTCAACATCATTCCCTACCAATCGAATTTTCATCCACCGGAAGATCGGGCAAAAATCATCTCATCACACCTTTGCCATCATCGATGCTGCCATCTTCATAAACGCTGATCAGGTCCTTCTTTGCCCGGATCTAGAGACAGCTCTCTTTGCCGCTTGTCTTTATTGGCTCCAGTCCCTGAGCTCCACGCTGGGTTTGGATCTAGCCAGATCCAAGCTCCACGGCTCTAGATCTGGGCTCCCAGACGAGCAGCCCCTCTTCCCGACCCCAGTCGCCACCGTCCCCAACTCCGCCGCCTCTCTACTCTTCTCCTCTCATCCTCAGATCGACCATGGCGCGTTGACCACAGTGGGTCGACGCCCTCCTTTCCTCCCACTGCTCCGCCTCTCGCTCCCACGGCGCATCAACCACAGCTGGTCGACCACCACAACGTTCAACCACGGTCGGACAACCACGATGGCTCTGACCGATTCCCTGAAGTTTCGACCGATTCCCTATAGCTCCAACCGGTTCCCTCGGACGACCTCTCCACGGTCGGTCGACCATGGCCGGACGATGTCGGCGACCTCTTCACCAACCTCGGCCACGATCTCCTCTGCATCAACTCCACTACCCCAACCACAGCGATGACCTCGACACCAACTATCTCGACATGGCTCCCTCCTCCACAGTTACGACCATGGTCACCTCGCTCTCGGCTACCTCGGCAATAAAGGCATATCATTAACTTGAGCAAACTATGTACAGTCACTGCGTTCGTGACACCACAGCAGTCCCCGACGCTCCTACCATGATTCCATTGGGATGTTAGTCCGACGGTTCCCCCACATTTGGCTTCCTCTCCAGTTTGACCGTCCACAACGCTCTTGCTGTCCGTGATGCTACCGCTACGACTGCGGGGGGATATTAGAGTATATTAGCATAACTCTATATTTGGTAGTTTAGGATTTGTAATCCCGTGATACCTGTCTTACCTCTAGGAGAGGTTTCTTGTCCTCCAAATCTTGTATCCTATATAAGCCGCCCTTGAGACTCAATATAATCATCTATTACAATATATTCATCTTCCTATAGCTCCATCTGATGCTGTCACAGACGGTTTCCCACACCGATTCATACACGGACAACTTGGGATCTAACATGGGACTGGGACGCGCGGATGTTGCCGCTCTCAGCCGATGGATGTCGCGCGAGTGCCACCAAAGAAGAAGATACGATCTGGCTAGAGTTCTTGGCACCGCCTTTGGATCTGGCTAGACATACCACACGATAGATGCCGCACAGGTGCTGCGCGATGACCATCCAAGAATCGCCTCCTTGCAAGAGCAGGATAGACTTTTGAACCCAAAGCTCTAATATCAGTTACTATAAGACATATGGTAAAACTAGAAGATCAAATCAGAGATATGGATTTAACGTAAAAAATCTTTGCGAAAAAACCATAAACGTATGAAGATGAAACTTACTATATAAAAAAGATATTTACAGGAAAACTATTACTTTTCTTATGGACTATAGGACTATAGGGGGTTATATTTATAAGGCGTACAGAAAAACTTTGTTAGAAGTAGAATTTCACATTGAAAATAGAAACAAACAAATAAGATTCGGATGAGAAATTTAACATAAAAAATTCAACATAAAGGGTGTTGCAGCTTGAAGCATCCCACAAAAACGCCGAAGGACACATCTTTTCGAAGAAAAAAATCGCAAGGACACACGCCTTCTGATACAAGCTATGCATGACATGGTACTACAGTAGGCTGCCTTGGAGCTTCTCTCTATTTTCCATGAGGTCAGCGCTTTATGATATACTCATTTGGGAGCTGTCAGTTTCATAATATAAGTCTAATAACCTTGTGACCTTATCTGGGATTCAGGGAATAGTAAATATAAAAAATTTAGTTCGAGGAATAGGTTGGGCCTAGAACCATCTCAATCCTTATGTTTTTGTTTTGTTCAACGAATGGAATCGGTTTACCAGCGCATCATCCCTCACAAGCACAAGGCTAGTTGAATAGTGAGGGATTAGGTCATCCCACCGAAATCATGGATATTCCCATGATGACGAATCCATCCTAGATGATGTGATTCCTCAAACCAAACACACAATTTAAGGAAAAAAGATTGGTCAATGGCATCACTATTAGAAGTAACAACGATAATCGAGCACTTAATTTCCTCTAACTTTCAAAACTTACGTAAAACTAGAAACAATTCTAACGCAAGATGCAAGTCAGATAATTGGTCACTTAACTTTTGATTTTATCAGTGGACTTGAATTGTGAAACATGTCTATGCAAGTCAGATAATTGGTCGCTTAACTTTTGATTTTATCAGTGGACTTGAATTGTGAAACATGTCTCGCTAATATACAACCATACTACGAAATAGACTAGAGTACACTGATAAGTTGAATAATTAACTTACATAAATAGGTTGAGTGACTTCCTGATTCTGATTCACAATAGAATGTGGAAGACAATCAGATCAGTTGTCAGTTCACAGCAATCTCAACTTTCCAGCCCAGTATTTGGTCAGCAGGAAAATGTTACCGTACAGTACGCCAAATTCAGCATAATTACAGTAAAATACATCAGAAATGAGTTGATTTTCCTTGCTCCAACAGGTGATAAAGGAAGGCTTACTAGTTACCACAAAAGCAATGTGAAACATTTCAATCCTTCATTTTGGGCGCTACGTGGTGTGGTACACGAGCAGAAGCCTTTGGTTAATTTTCATCAGCTGATAAATTAGATCCTCTTGTACTGTTTATGATCTGCCGATGCTGTAAAAAACTAGATGCGAATAATGGAGGCATTTGTCTTGTTGGTGTCCTCATTGTAGTAAAGCTCTACAAATGTGCCTCCACCAATACCTTTTGCTAACCTCCCAGGGTTTACACAAACAAACTGTTTCTGTTCTTCGCTATCTTCATTGAGGGAAAACACCTGCCTCAAAAAGTGTATTTAATATCATTTCATTCTGTAGTAACAAGAAATAGCTAATAACTGTAACAGGAAGTAGGAAGTGGCACAATTAAGTTCCCTCGTGATCTTTGACAGACAACAGAACTCAAATTCATGCATGATAATTTTGAAATTTCAATAAAAATATATTGCCTGTCATTAATTACCTTCACAAATGGAGCAAGATCAGAAGGAAGCAGGAGAACATCAGGAGCTGATGAGATCTCCAATGCCTCCTTGGCAAGTGAGAAGTCCAAGGGCAAACCAGCAGCAGGTGGATATAGAGGATAGAAGCTGTAAGAAGGGTACATTACGTCAGAACTACAAACATCATCTGTCCTGAGTAATGTAAGTCTGCTTAAGATCTACGGAATTGCCTCTGTTGCTTCAATATGTGTGTTGCAAGTCTCCCAATTCTGTCTCCAGGCTTTCCGCCAGGTGGCTTGCGAGAAATTTCCTCACCACTCAGTTGTTTCAGGATGTCCACTGTACAACAGCCAAAATGTATCTGGAACATGAAAAACGAAACAGTTTTAGAGAAGCCTACACTGAAGCTAACGACAAACTTTTTGATAAATAGCATAATATGACATGAATCATATTTTTTTTTCATAATATGTATGAGATGTGCAAAGCTCATCACATAACTCCTTTCATCCATTTAGATAGGCGTACCTCATTAGAACTGAATAGACTTGGATTTGCCAGACAAGTAATCTGTGTAATGTATGCAAACCTTTTCAGAATAAAGGAATGAAATTATCAAACACTTTGAAAGGAAATAGATAATCACACAGAGTAATGTATTACCTGATGTGTGATATCTTCTGGCAAATTCAGGTCAAATGCAGGCTGCAGACAGCAACAGTACAGATATATCATTAGAGATGCATGTGGTGACAACATTAGAAAAATTAGAGATGCATGTGGTTACAGCATTAGAAGAAGGCCTAAATAAACGCAACACAATGCACTTACACAGATATTACCAGAGCTTGGTTCGACAATGCCTAAATATAGGACATTCCTAGCTCAAGATGTAGTAAATGTGAATGTAAAACTCTCATGCAAAATTTTATAGATAATGACTATACAGACAGTAGCTGATATTAGTGACATAGCAACTTGTTTACAATTGTTTTATCAGATAAGATTGGTGTGCTCTGAATGAGGAAAACTACACACCTGGGGGAAAACAAAGTCATGGTGAGCATCACGCACAGATGGAATAAGAATTACGCGAACACTGTACCCCAAATACTGCGTAAAGTCTTGAAGCTGAACAAAGGTATTAAACCGACACATACAAAGGTATCAAACACACATATTACTGAGATATGTATTTGACAAACTTCCAGCATGAAATCTTCTGCACCACCTACCTTTCTCAGAATTTCAAAATGGAAAATATCATCAAAGCTCTGATCAACAGTTCCCTTTCTTATGTCAGGATGATCAGAGTCAATAAAGGGTCCCATCTGCAAAAAAAAAGGAAGCATTTAGTTTGAGGTTACCCTCAAACAACAACAACAAAGCATTTTGTCCCAAACAAGTTGGGGGTAGATTACGAATGAAACATTCTCAAGATCAAAGAGATATAAGCCTTGAAAAAAAACCTACAATGCTAAAACCTAAACTGTACAACCTGCTATCTGAGTCAAGAGCCTAAAATACTGCCCCTAACTTTCTTATGGTTCCGGTACGTAGATTGCTAACTTCCATGCGCTCCTATCCAAAACTAATTCTTTAAATACATTACAAAAGTCTCTTTTAACTGCTTCCTCCCACGTTAATTTTGGTCGACCTCTACCTCTTCTTACATTTTCAGTACGTCTTAAAATTCCACTACGTACCAGTGCCTCAGGAGGCCGTCGCTGGAGATGTCCGAACCATCTCAAACGATGTTGGACAAGCTTCTCTTAAATTGGTGCTACCCCCACCCTATCACGTATATCATCATTGCGGATGTGATCCCGCCTTGTATGACCACAGATCCACCACAGCATCCTCATCTCCACTACACTCATTTTCTGTATATGTTATCTTTTAGTCGCCCAACATTCTACTCCATATAGTATTGCGAGTCTGATCGCCATCCTATAGAACTTACCTTTTAACTTTTGAGGGATTTTTTTGTCACACAGGACAGTAGATGTTTGGTGCCATTTCACCCACCGCATTCTTATCCTGTGGCTCACGTCTTCATCAATCTCACCGTCCAACTGTAGCATCGATCCCAAAAACTCAAAATTTAAGGAACCCCTCCTAGGACGCCATGTGTCATCTTCTCCATCCACCTCTCACCTCCACCCTTCCCTACTCACATCCCCCCCCCCCCCAACTCTTCCTTCCTCTAACACAAAATTTTCAAATCAAAAATTTCAACTCTGAAACTTCTAAAAAGTAAGTTTCAACTCAGGGATAAAAAAACTGACGGTTAACGGCCGAAATCCCAAGGAAAAACCAACCGAAATCGCGGTGGTTACAAACGCACTTTCTAGGTTGGTTTAGACCTTTTCTGTAGTAGATTATCTATTGTATAAACTAAATATATATAAATATGCTAGTCCCAACATTTTGTGCTAGGTTTTCTCTGACTTTTCTCAGTTTTTAGCGGTTTTTCCGGTAACCGTTTTTCAAAACAAGCAAATTCAAAATTTGAAATGTGAATTTCATCTGATTTTTTCTAGGTTTTCCGGTAACCGGCCGATTACCGTTAACGCCCACCGGTCGGGTTTTACACCAGTTCTGATATTCCTATCCCTGTTTCAACTCAAAAAAAATCCTCTCAGAAAATTTTCAAATCGGAAAAGTTCAACTCGAAAAAATTTTAAAACAGAAAAATTCAACTCAAGAAATCAACTCAAAAAATTTCCAGCTCGGCAAAATTTCAAATCGAGAAATTTCAAATCGGGAAGCTTCAACTTAAAAGAATTCAACTTGGAAAATTTTCGAATAGGGAAATTTCTACTGAAAAAATTTCAACTCGGGAAATTTTAACTCAAAAAAATTCAAATCAAGAGAAATTTCAAAACAAGATTTTTTTTAGTTTAAGGGGGAAGGGAAGTGGGGAAGGAAAGGGGGGAAGGGGATGCCGCCACGTGTTGCAATGAAAGCGTTTGAGGGGGAAGAGAAGGGGAAATGAAATGGGGAGGAAGGGTATGCCGCCACATGTCACAACGAGAGGGTGTCCTCACCAAAGAATTGGTGAGGGTAACCTCAAATTAGCAAAACAGAAAAAAAGTAATCAGTATGCATAGTAGTGAAACATATTAAATATATATGCAATGTTTCATGGACAGGATTCAAAGGCCTCACCAATATGAGCAGTTGAGGCTGCTTACGACAGGCATATGAGAGCAGTTCTTGCAGTGGCTCAAACAACAGATTATCAGTTGTTGTATAGGGACCTGCTGCAATGACCTACAAGAAACACAAGTTATTGAAACATGAGAGCAAGAACTGTGAAATTCCACGATGCATATCTAACAAGGTAAATATTATTGTTACATAAAATTACGATTTGACCTAACTCTCATGTGAGTGAGAACATTCTGCTATAAACATATAGTTAAGTCTGATAAAGACAATATAAATATTAAATAATGGGTGAAATGATGGCAGAGATACTGCTTTCTCCCTTCATTTAGCATGTCTAGACAATGGACAACCGGCTTTTCATGCTTGGAGTGCAGTTTTTTATGTAGCAATGATGATTTATAATGCATATATAACAATTTGGGTCCATAAGTTCTGAGACCAAATTCTTCTAGCCCACAATTTTACTGGCATGTGAAATACGAAAATATGAAGTGAAACGTGAAAAATTCGATGAGCAAGGCAAGGAACAGAGAAGAACAAAATTAATCATTAATTTTTTAATAATATAATAAATAGCATTATATCAATAGTGAATCCTTTGCTTTTAACATTTGAACTAAGCTGGAAGAACAGTGAGTAATTATCAGTTTAAGCTAGGATATAATAACATTAATTATTAGTTTAACAGGTATGTTCAATTTTCTCCAATGATCGAGGAGGAACTAACCGATGACAACACTCTTGATGGAGTATCAGAACTTTGGTGGCCTTCATTGTCAACTGCTTGTTTCTTTGCACAAGGCAGTTGAGCATCCACAGGGTTAGGTATGGAATCAATCAACTTTGATGCAACGAAGCAATGTCCACTAGGATTGTGGCCTTCAACGCCCACGACCTATTATTCAAATTTGTGTTAATTTATTGCAGTAGATAATGCATATGGCATGAGATCAAGCTGTGGATACCTGCCCGGGAAACAAAGAAAACTGATTTAGATCCTTCAAGTCAAGGCGTACGCGCTGTCCCCTGGAGTGCTCAACACTAGAAAAAAATGCTCCTTTAGTTAGCCTAAAGAAATAACCAAATGGTGACCGAACAAAGTTTTCCACATGAATGGGCCCAATAAGAACACTTACCTGCCCTGTAATAAGATAGATTTTTCATTCAAACGACCTTCCCCATCGCAGATTACCATGCCAACTGCGAACATGTTCTCCTGAAAAAGAAGAACAATCTGATATGCTCACAGAACAGGAACAGTGATGAGTTAACTCAGCAAAATTCTGGTGACATGCAGTAACCTCTGAAGCAAGGGTCGCATCTACAGGTTCTCCACAAATCCCAGATGCAGAAAACAAGTTTGCAGACATTCTTATCCGATCTTCCAAGTAATTAAACTGGAAAGCAAGCATAATCAAACAAGCAGCTCTAGATGAAAACTAAACAAACAAATAAGCATTGCCCTTACTCGATCTTCCATTCTGTCATACATGAATCTGAAACCTGGTTCAGGTCGCGCGCGTTGAACTTGCAAGGTACATCTTTGACTTGGTTGAATTCTTCTAATTACTTCATCTTCTGTGGTTTCAACCTCATGTTTACTTGGCACGCTAGCCACATTATCAGCATTCATAACATACTGTTGCATAAATTTATTTGCTCGTTGCGCAAAAGGGGTAACACGATCGCCATTTGTTTTAGCCACTCTGCTGGATGATGGCCTGTCGGTTGTCAGATGAGTTAGCTCGGAGTTAGATGACTCTCCATGTGGCTTTTCCTGTTTAGAGACTGGTGTATCAAGGAATCCCTCTTCATCTGTGTTTGTATTGCTCAAGAGCCTGCAGCAGATACTTCTATATTATGTTTATTCCTTAACAATGAAATACAAGAAAAAAAACTTCCGCAACAAGTTATAAGTAAAAGAAATGCACATTGGAAAAGCTGGGATATGGAACTAACATGTCAACATCATTACTGGAGTAAATGTGGAGGTTTGTTTCTTCTTTTATAAGCCTGTCTTTTACTTCATTTTGCAGGTGTGATAGAAAACCATCCAGATATGAGCTTTCGAGCTTTAACCCATCCAATTGCCTGCATAAATCAGTTGCTTCAGTTTCCTTAGGCTGCATCATGCAATAAGGAACAAAAAGAAAATTTGCTTTACAATGCTGTAATTTGTAACATACTAACATGTATGAATTACCAGGTAAAAAGTTCACAAAATCTAACTGTCGAGGACCTGGTATCATAATCATTGGGGAGAATCTTAGTGCATCAGGCCAATATTCAATATGGGCGACAAGATTACAGTCATTTTCATTAACTAAATGTACATAGGATTTAATGGATTGATAATAAATCCAGCAAAGTTTGATCACAGATAACGTCAATTGATATAGATGTAGTTTCAGCTCCAGTCAATAAAACAAACAGTGAACCAAGAGGACTACAAAAAATATATGGAAAGTAAGTGGCAGCAACATTACTTGACACTGCTTTAATAGGGACTGAAAACTGTTTCCAACGGACAGATAAATTTCAGGCTTCCCTAAGCAAAGTATCTATCAAATTTCACAAAAGAAGATACTTGTCTTCTCAGTGCTCCAATAGTCACCAAGATTGGCTTAATTTAGCTGCAAAAGAAGCTACCATTCATTTTAGCAGTTTATAGTTGGGTTGTAAACAACTGAGGTATATTTCTTGCATAAATGAGCTTCTGTTACATCTTAATGATGCCTCGTGTTAGGCAAAAGCCAACTTTAATCTTGAAGTCACAGGAGTATGAATGAGCTTCTGTTACAGCATAAAGATGTCTTGTGTTAGGCAAAAGGCAAGTTTAATCTTGAAGTCACAGGAGTATGCTACTAATTTTATTTGGAGGTAAAATATAGTCTACTCTTCTTTGATAATAAATTCATTTGAAAATTACCATCCCAAAAGAGATACTTTTTTTAGATTATGAATATAAGTTATACATCCCCGGGCTCTGTTTTCTCATGAAAACAGATAACTGAACGTTTCATCTCATCCCAGGTCATCAAGTGTATTCCTACCAATTTTATGGCATCGGAAAAAAAGAAATTGAACAAGGAAGAAGAGAAAACCAGATGGACACTAGAGTTGTCTAATTGAATTCCCGATCAAAAGTCAAAGCATCAGAACTGCATGCTTCCATAGAACCAACTAAAACGATAGAATCCCTTAGGGCTAGGATTTGCTACTATGTGTCATGTGTTATGCCTCCTGTTGATCTACGCTCAATAAAAAACATGAATTGAAGGTACCGAGGGTTAAATGACAAAGGAGCAAGCTAGGCTCCAGCTGCTACTTCTCCAGAATCACAAACCAGCAACAGTGCGCGTGTCGGGGGACTAACAGGAAGCTCCTCACACACAACATATGGTAGCTTATTTCCAAATTCCAAATCAAAACATATGGTACATTTTTTCCAGGATAATCGTCCGACACATTCCCAGATGTTGGAAAGCTTAGCTTTCCAAACCAAAACAATTAGTACATTTTTTTTTTGCAATGCGTCATCTCACACTTGTTTTCACGCAGTTGGCCTCTTCCCCACAATTGTCGATGCCTCTCGGCGAAAGCAGAGATCCTCTACGTGGAACTGCCTAAGGTTTATACACGCATTTGAAATGGGCTGACCTGTTGAGGTAGTAGACCTCCCAGTTGGAGACGAGATCTGCGGGGCTCATCTTGTAGTTGATGCAGTAGGTCAGCACTGCAAGCCACACAAGAACACGCACACATCAACACCTCAACCAACGACAAGGAACAGGAGAAGGAAAAGGGTAAGGACGCAAGCGTACGGGTGGAGAGGATCTGCGCGGCGTCGCCTGGGCCGGCGCCGCCGACGGAGAAGCCGCTGCGCTCGAACTCCGCGCGGATCTCCTCCTCCATCGCTCGCTGGGAGGGGCGAGCGGGTGTCGTCGGGGAGCGGGGGCGGGTCGGCGGGGTGGGGATTGGATTTGGGGGAGGAGAAGGGAGCAAAGGGAGGGATTTGGGGAGCGGGAAGGAGGAGTGGCGGGAACGGGGGAACCAGATGGCGGGAAAGATTTTGCGGGTGGGTGGGAGCAAACCCTAGCACGCGCGGCCGCACAGAGCAGAGGTTGTTTCTATTTGGGCCGTAACCTGGACCTGAGGAAACCGGGCCTGATTCGCCAACTAAGAGCATCTCCAATAATGTCATCCTAAATCATTTTTTAGAGGACACAATCTAGAAAATAGAAGACTAAAAATAGAAGACCTCCAATAAATTTCCTAAATATGGTTCCCTAAATTAGGTACCAAACCATTGGCTGAGATAGCAGCAAAACACACCAATGGCTGCCTTGCCGTTGTTAGTGTCATTGAGACGCCAATATTAGGACTGTGCATTCGGTTAATTCGGTAAAATCGGTTCGGTATGTACGGTATATACGGTAAATACGGTATTGTTAGTTCGGTAGTATACGGTATTTTTAAAAATACGGTTCGGTATCGGTAAATCCCAATTTATTTCGGTGCGGTATCGGTAAATACCATATTTACCAAAGTTAACGCAAATTGTAAATAATATAGTAATTAGCGAGACAAGTAGACTGGATGGCATGACACAAAAAATTTCTGAACACTACAACACTACGGCGGCTATGCAGGAAAACGGAAGACTGCATGTAGCCATGTAATCGGCTGGTCTTACATGCTCTTTCACAACTAGAAAATAAGTTAACAACCCACGCTACAAGCATAGTCACTGCAAATCCAGACAAATTTTCATTAGCATGGGCCATGGCATCAGAAATGATCAAAAGGAGGTGTCTGGATCCAGATTTCCAGAGGCAGATAGTCCAATATCATTGTTAATTTGGTGCCATGGAAAGATGATTAGGACGATGTTTACTGATAAACATTTATATATATATGTATGTGGTGCATAATACCGTCACGGTTGCTTGCGGTCCCTACCTTTGAGAGCAGAGACCGGAATGCATGCCCCTGTACATTCCCTGCTATTCGGTATATCGGTTTGTTCGGTTTTTTTTCGGTTTTTCCCGAAAAAACCGAATACCAAAAAAACATAAAATATAAAAACCGAACCGAAAACCGAAAACCGGTCAAACCGAGTTGACCGGTTCGGTTCGGTTTTTTCGGCTCGGTTTTTTCGGTTCGGTTGAAATGTGCACAGCCCTAGCCAATATGTCCTTTTCGGTAACTTATATTTGGAGTATAGGAGGGTGATATGATGAATGATGAATCTGAAGGCTACTGGCCAATTCAGTTATAGCAGTATATCTTAATGTAGAATCTATGGCATAATACACTAACATTACTGCAAATTTGCGATAGATAATGACACATTGACATGTCCTACACAATGGTGATCAATTCGTACAAATTTTCTACTAATCAGAGGAAAGATTTTAGTATCTAGAGATTCAGAACCGCAGGACAAATCATACGCCGAGCTAATAATTCCTGGCCTTCGGCTGTTTTCTTATGCTCCATCATTGGGCACTTCGGTTTCTGGTTTGTTCAATACCAAAACTCCAAAAAGTACATAGGAATATAGAGAAAGATACATTCTTGCGGAATTTTGCTATCATCCTGAGGACAATATATATCCTACCCATTGAGGACTACTGGATCACAAATGAGTATAATACTGCTTATGAACCAAATGAGTATACTGATGGAATATAAGACAGCATTACATGGAGCATTACATGGAGTATAATACTGCTTATGAACCAAATGAGCATTACATGGAATTTACCTTCAGTGTACTGATGGAGGAACTCCTCCTGACTTGCAGCTAACTCCGTGGTCGATTCTTCGCCGCCAGAGTGCCCAGGAGCTGGAGTGTGGGCATCTTCGCGGGTCGTCGGCTGTGAGTGTGGCAGCGTCTCGGGGGCGATGGCGTGTGGCGACCCTTGTGCGCATCCGGAGGCAGGAGCTTAGACAGCCCGTGGCGGTGGAAGACCCACTCTTGCAGGGCCGAAGCGGCCAACAGGAGCGGCGGCTCGGGGTACCGGTGGCAATGGGGACCGGGACGCCGTAGAGGATGCTCGGGGTGGCGGCGGCGGTGGAGGCTGTCGTGGCATCGCGGAGTATGCTCAGGAAGGCGGTGGTAGTGAAGGATATGCGAATCGAGGCGGTGGTGTGAACAGGGGAGCCGGCGCTTGGGGTGGCGGACGGAGCGGGCGCGAGGGAGCCGGACGGAGAAGCCGAGGCGGCGGGGTGCGGATATCCTCGGCGGCGGAAGCGCGCGGCGCTGGCGGCGCGCGCGGCGCGCGAGGCGAGGCGGAGCGCGGCGCGAGGCAGCGCGAGAGCGACGAGAAGCCGAGGCGGCGGGTGCGGATAGCCTCGAAGCGGCGACGGCGCGGCGCTCGGGAGGCGGACGGCGCGGCGCTCGGGAGGCGGACGAGAGCGGCGCGAGGCGGCGCGACTCGCGCGAGGGAGCCGGACGGAGAAGCCGAGGCGGCGGAAGGCGTGGTGGGCATCTCCAACGAGCGCGGGACAAAACCGTCGAAGGATTTTGGGGACGGCGTGCGTCCTTCAAATTTGAGGGACGAAAATTTAGGGAAGGGGTCATCTATATTTTTGGGTATCATTTAGAAGAGCTGTTGGAGCTTTTTTTTTTACCTCTTCTTCTAAAATATAGGGGATATGAGTATTATAGAAGATTTGTTGGAGATGCTCTTAAGAACTGGGTAATGGCTGGGTGTTTTGGGCCACATTGACAGCAATCAAGTTATATTTGCATTTGAGAACCGAGCTAGGTTGGGGTGATTAGCAGCCCTGGTACGCTTGCTGTCCGCCCGGCGGCCCGGGTTCCATGGAACACCGGTGTGTCTCGCCTCACAACGTTTTTAGTGAGAAAATATGTTCCTGCTCCATGAAGTATTAAATATCAGTGGAAAAATATGTGTTTTTAGTGCGATAATGGATAACAGTGAGAAAATGGGTGGTTCGGTAAGACTTGGTTTAGGCTTTAGTCTCTATTTGCCACAACAACTAATTTTTAAACGGTGTATTTTTTAAGACAGATCAACAGGTAAATTATAATATAAACTACACCGAGTTCAGTTATACCGGCTAAAATCATATGCTATTATTTTTCTCTTCGTATTGTCTCTTATGAACAGTTCAGAATTCAAAATTTTCAGTCAAAACTTATAAACCACAATTTAAAAAAAAACCCACACAATATATATGCATACTCCGTAAGGTAGTACCGGATAAATCCAGGCAACTCCGCTCTAGATGCCATCTCACTTAAACAATGAAGAAGTTGATGTTCGTCATGATATGTTACGAAGTTTACTGGCTAATTCACACTCACAGTGAGTCCAATATGCATACGGTGACCAATGATCCGCCCCCGATAGACAGGCTGATCAATTTGACCAGACATATAGAGGCAAGGGATACCACGAATGTCTGTTTTGAGTTGACAAAACGAGCCAGTTCTATCTGTTACGCAGTATCTTAACAGTACTTTGACTGCATTTCAAAGATTGCTTATGAACCATTACGGAAATCAACGACACCTGATTTAGGGTCTGCTTATGTTATGCAATATCTTACTATCATTTGCTGAAACTAGAGTGTAAAAAAAAGCTCGAGACTCACCAGTCGTTCGAGCTCATCTCGAGCTCCAAACAAGTTGAGCTCAAGCTTAAGAGAAGACTCACAAGCCTAGCGAGCTTAAGCTCGAATAGCTCAATATGGCTCGAGTAGATGCGTAATAGCATTCATATGTCCCTTTTTACCAAGACATCAAGCCGCTTACCTCTTCCCTCCATCAATTTTTTATCTTTCTCCAAGGCCCAAAGCCACCCATGACTAGGGGTGAAAACGGATCGAATACGGACGGATAATGACTCTACCATATTTGTTACGAATATGGATACGAATAGTATCGAATAAAAATACGGAGTGAATACAAATCAAAACAAATACGGTCATGAATATTTTTCGGAACATGAAAAACTCTTAAATTGTACGTCAGAAATTAACGCAAACATATAACTAATTTATTTGATGCAAACATTCATAAATTGTTCATATTTTCATCAACTACACAAAACATTAACACCAGCAAACTGCATTAATTAGTTCATCACAAACATAACACATTAATACTTAGTATACCACATTTAGCCCATATATCATAACTTACAAGTCAGCACACATTCACACTTAGTTCATCACATCCGTAAAACTTAGTTCATACATAGTTCATTCATAACATACATAGTTTAATAATACCAAGATATCATGTCTAAAAAAATACATAGTAGCAGATCAACAAGACAACAACATGCCAACATGTCGTCATCTTCCTTTTGTACTATTCTTCTTCCAGTAGCACTGAAGAAGCCTAAATTTAAAAATGAAAAATCATCTATTTAGTTTGATACAATATCCAGATTACGTATTCAGCTAGTTATGAGCAATGTCCAAATAGATACACACACACTTGTGAGCAATGTCCAAATAGAAACAATTGATAATCAATTCAGCACTTCTGTTACTGTGTTTTCTTTTCCTTTCATTGCAGCCTTGCAGGATATGCGATGATACTATGATATGAGATTACTATGTTTAGACTCCAGTTTTGATGGATTATGAAAAAATTGGCATTGTCACACCCCCAGACTACTCCTGCTCGTTTGTCTAGCTATATCACCATTTTTGACAAGGCATGCAGTGACCTCAATAGTTGTTTTTATAGAAAAAATAATTATCTAGCTTAGAGAGCCTCATCTTTCCTACTAAACTGGTGCTAATACTCCGGCTAGTACATCTGAATTGTAAAGCACTAAGCTAGCTTAGCTCAACTGCTAGATTCCCTTATCTTTTCAGGCTGGAAATGATGGAACCAAACAACAATTTTGAACATTTTAATAATATCCCAGGAAAAGTCGGTCCAACTTCGGCACACGGCCTTTGGTCTGTGGCATGTGGGGTGATTCGGTAGACGATAGGGAACCCTAATGGAGGCATGGTCACTCGCATGGAACGATGAGTCATGGGCTTATGACAGTGATGCACTGATGGGCATCAACTGGCTTGGGCTGTGCGCTTGGCTGTTGGGCTGAAATCCAGGATATTCGGCTTTGTATTATCCCAATAATCTGTATCCGTATTCATATTCGACGAATACCAGGTTTACTATATGCGTATTCATTTCCAACAAAAAATACGTATTCGTTTCTGATCTGAGAATTATCCGAAGAAAATCTGATCCGAGATAATATGAATTCATTTTCATCTGGATCGGTCGGAAACTATCCAATCCATTTTCACCCTACCCGTGACCCAACCTATCATCGAGCCAATCTCGAGCCTACTCGAGCTTTGTAAAAGCTGTATATGAAAATATGTGTGTTACTTCTTATACTTGGACCCCAACTTATGCTCAGCTCAAGCTTGTATCAATCTCGAGCCTAGGTAAGCAGGCTTGCTCAAGTTCAGCTCATTTATAGCCCAAGCTAATACGCTTCTACCACATATCTCAGTTCGACACATGTAATAAGAGCAACTGCTAGACGAGTATCCATGATTTCTATGATAGTTCACCATTGTAGGAGGATAGCATAGTCGAAATAATTGTTGTATGTATTGCTTGAACCTCGAGGGGTATATATTTATATAGGATCGAGCATGGCGAGTCAAAGTGGGTGAATAACTCTTTTAAAATCTTGCCCCAAATATCAACAACAACAAGTAGCAGAAAACATAATTCATAACCACACCAAAGCCCTAAACCAAGAAATGCAAAAAATTGGAAATCTAAATCCTCACCGGTCAGATTGGAATTTGTAATTGGTCAGACCAGAAATGGAGATTGGTTAGGACGAAAATTTGGCCTAACTAGACCTCTATTTCAAGGTTGGTTTGACCACTATGGACATTAATTTCATGCATATGAACAGTAATTTCAACTGTTTTAAATCCTAAAATCCTTGTAAC
Organism: Dendrocalamus sinicus; assembly: GCA_036346575.1. Taxonomy (NCBI): domain Eukaryota; kingdom Viridiplantae; phylum Streptophyta; class Magnoliopsida; order Poales; family Poaceae; genus Dendrocalamus; species Dendrocalamus sinicus. The sequence continues at coordinate 9,554,444 of CM070675.1, forward strand.
TTTTGATCTGATGATCAAAATGATGTGAAACTTGGTATGCACCTTCTCTAAGATGTCATGAATCAATTCCAATCAATAATCCAAAGAATTGTTACCAAAGTTGTGACATTTTTCCATTAGAGTGAAGAGTGCATCAAAACTGGCAAAAGAGAGAAATCTCGATCTGCTCTTACGCATGGGAAACCTCAATCTGCTCTTACTCATGAGTCTTAGATGGCTTAGGTGTCTTGGGATGGGTTCTTAGATGTCATAGCAAGCTAGAACACAACACGAATTCAACCCCGAACACCTATGAAACCATAACCCAAAAATCATCTGTCTCTTGAGAAAAACTGAGTAAACTCAAGAATTTCCTCTAGAGCATACCTAGACACATGAGATCTTATCATCAAGAGATATATCTACCACTTATACGTCCTTAGCACCAGAAAAGCTCAAAAGAAGAGAAATCCAACCTAGAAAGTCAAGCAAATCAAAAGCACAGGAGAGGATCCATGACACCACTTATTGGATAAACCTTGGATGTTCGTTTCATTTGGAGATGAATGTTTTATAGTAACCCCTCAACATAGCAGAGCTCTAAGCCTAGAGCGCGCACACAAGGCTTCAACACAAGAAAACCATAACACTAAACACTCAAGTCATAAGAAGATACATCTCACAACACAACACAAGGCTTATATAGTGGAGGCTTCTTATCTCTGGGTAAACTAGCCACTCCTTGGTAGATCACACCACATACATATGAAGAAATTTGGTAACCCACACACAAATGGGTTTCACCATTACACACATTTACACACTTTTTAGAGTGCGACTTCCTAAAGGCTCCACAAACCCGATAAAATACACTAACTACAAAGACATGACCTAAATTGATACGAGGTCGCCCGATCTTCTCGACGTAGGATCAAGGTACTCACAAAAATTCGACGAACCGTAGTGATCTCCTGTTGGCAAGAGTTAGCACTCTATAATTCGCCCAACCTCACGTGCTGAACTTCATGCCCACCGATGAAGCTCTATCACGCTCCCAATTCCCAGCGGAAAGATTGAACGATCTTGATTTCAGCGAACTCCCAATTCCCTCAAGTTGGTTCGGCCAACAGAAAGAACAAGAGTATTCTATTATCAAAAGTGGTCTGAAGTTTACAGGGGTGGGGGCTTTCTTTTAAAGAGATACAAGGGGTGGAGAGTCAGCCAAACACTTGGAGGTCGAATAGGACTCGATTGCAAAGCCCTAGGCCCACTTTGACTCGGACTAAAAAAGTGACGTGACTTATTTTGTAGTTTCTGATCGACTCGTACGGAATTTGAAGGTGAGACTAGATCCATCTGAAAGTAGACTTCTAGAGTTTTCCATAGAGTACAAGAACACCTCAATCGGACTCCGTTTGTAAAAGTTATAACCGTTTTAGTAGGTGTTTGTTGGGCTGTCCCGAACCGAATCCGAATTGAGTTCTGAGTTGAATCCGAGTTTGAATTCGGTTGTACATGTGGGAGGTCCGAATTGGGCTTCAAAATTTTGTCCAAAACTTGGGCTTTAAGTTCTTGGGCTTCTCCCCTGTTGCTCTCCCACTGCATGGGCTTCTTTCCTCCTTGATCAGCTGCATGGGCTGCTTGACTTTATCCTTTCCATCCCCATGGACTTTGAGCTTTTTGTTCTTGGTAGTAAATATGATTACCCTCCGTATGCTTCTCCATTGCTTTGGCCCCGGAATCATCATAATATTCAAACCTAATAATAAACAATAATTTGGCATAAGATAGTATATCGTTCCCACGAATAGAAAGAAATTTATTAAGAAATAAATTCACCTGACAATATTTAATGCGGCTCAATACTTCTTTCCAGTGAAATAATGTATTTGACTGAAAAGTGCTAAGCATGTGCGTATCCGCATCATCCTCCCCTTCTTCAAGAAAAGCTGTACTCGGCTTTTGGTAGCCTAAAATTGTACTAAGCAAAGAATACAATGTATATGCATGGTATAGATATTTGTGATCAACACTCCTTTTGCTTAGCATATCAAGAACATCTGAAAGCGTAGTAGATAAAAGGAACAACACATATGCATGGTATATATATGAATCAATTATTGTGTCATTCTCGTTGTTCCACACAAACCAATTAATATAACAGCAACCATAAGATATAAACATTGCAATATTGTCTTTCATATCATTCACCCTCTCATGAGAAAAAGTTGTCCCCGACTTTTCTAAGGACATAGATAAGATATCAAAAAACAAAACCCGGTCCAGATGTTCAAATATGGGGAAGAAAATTTTTCGTGCCTTCCATGCTTCAACTGCGCTGCTCTGATTATGTATACATGATTGTAAATCAAAGGATGAATAAGTAGGCTTAAGAAATCTTTTAAAACATGCAGCACTATTGTTGAAATTTATCTCATTGTGATCATGATATGGCACAACAAACTGTTTATCCAAGACATGCAATCTTAATTCAGCAAGCTTATCACATGTAATGTATATTCGGTAAACACAAAAGTTGTCATCTACACCAAAATCTCCAATCAAATTGAACTTGAAAGTGTAGCATAGGTACTAATTAGTGATTTTAAACATGAAATTTCAGCAGCATCCTCAATCACACTAGATAGCTCTCTAGAGTCATCGAACATGATATAATACAAAGAATCACTAGAAGATATTCGAGTCAGAACTTCCTTATGAGTAATTAATTCCACATCATGTAAATTAAGTAAAGAAATTTCAGAACATGGAATTTTTGATTGAACACATGAATTCTCGTAATTACTCACCGTTTTGCAATTAAATGCAGCACCAATATTGTTACCTTTATCACTCTCATCAGTTGTTGTAGGTGTTGTAGGTATGAAATCATCATGATGTATCCACAGGGTAGCAAGTACTTCATCTTCGTCTATGGTTATCTCCTCATCTTTTGCTTTCAAGGATGCCGGTTGTTGAATGTTCAACTCCTGGTCGTCAATTTTAACCTACTCAATGTAAGAAATAACACTAGAAGTAGGTATTAATGTGTTAGTTTTAAAATCAACCTCACTTTGTCCATCATCTACCTCTTTCTTCTCTTTTGGTGTTTCTCTCACACTCTCAATTTGGATGCTCTCAAATTCACATATGGTGAAATCACACAACTCACTCTTTTTAATACTCTCTTTCCCTTTGACTATGTGGCTTTCACTCTGACATGGGTTTTGATGCATCTCAAGTGTTGTTTGTAGCAATGGGGCAACACTACATGTCTCCTTGACCGAAAGGAAAGTCCCATGCTCGGTCATCTTCTCACATGACACACCAGTAGCGGCATAAGAACTGAAGGATGGTCTTGGATAGAACTGTGGTGTATGCCTCTCCAAAAGTCTCTTCTCCTGCTCAATAGCGCAATTCACAAGGTCATGTATGCTACTAAAATATTTACCTTGAAGTGCAATGGCGATCTCAGAATTCAAGTCTTCTTTGAAATATGCCTTCTCCCTTAATGCACTTGTGACACCGGCACGACGCAATGCATGGTTCAGCTCATAATAGTAATATTGAACAGTGTTACTCCCTTGTGCGATACTCTCCACATGGTGAAGTAATTCCCGCTCATAATTGGTTGGCACAAACTCATTTCTCATGATCACCTTCAAATTGGACCAAGATCTAATGAATCGTTTTCCAGATAATTGTTGCCACCAACTATAAGCATAGTCTCTAAACTGCATAGTGGCTCGCATGTAACAGCCCAGCTGTTTATTTCAAAATTTTCAGTAAAAAAAATTAATTAATTTAATTTAAATAAAATAAAGTGTTCTTTGGTTGCCTAAATTTTGGAGATTTTATTTGTCTGTTTTTAGCTTTTAAAAAGGCTTTTATAAAAAGTAATTTAACTAAAAACATAAAATTACTATTAAATAAAAGAATATTTTGAGTTTTTGTAAAAATATAATTTAAAGTTAAGTATTTAAAAGCATTTGGCTTTTATTCGGATTTTCTGTGCTTTTCTGGAGTTAAAAATCAATTTTGAAAGGTTAAAAACTATTTTATAAAATTATTAAATGCAAATCTGAAATTAAAAATATTTTTACTAAGTCTAAAATGCTTCCAGGAATATTCTATAATTTTTCTGGAATTTTTAGACATTAAATACTATTTTTCTAAGTATTTGCAAAGCTTCTAGTATTTTCTGAAATTTATTCCGAAAATAAAAATCAAATTCATCCAAGCCCGCCACGTGTCGCTCTCAGATTAAATCAACCTCTCTCCACGTTTTAATCCTAGCCACACATGATCACTTACCCCTTCATAAAATCTAAAGGCCCTCATCCACTCACTTGCCACGTGTCGCAAATCCGACGGCCCGTACCCCTTCACTTCCTCCCTCTCTCTATTACACATGGACCCCATATGTCATATCATTCTTCAACCTCACCTTCTTCCTCCTCCCACCTTCTCTCTCTTCCTCCATGAATGCCGAATGAAAGCTTCAATTCCCGGCCGTTACTACCTCTTTAATCGTCGTTTAAGGGTGGAAACGGAAGCCCTCATCACTCCCCACTCACGCCCGGCCACCTCCTCCCTTTAATCCCCCTCTAAAATCCGCGGCCGTTTCTTCTCTCACCACCTATAAAAACCTCTCCCCATGCCCGGTTCCTCCTCCCATCCGGCCTCCCTCTCACCGCCGCCCCTCCCCTCCCGTTCGGCCGCCTCCCCGCCGCCTTTGCCGCCGCCCCGGCCGCCTCTCGGCCTGCCTCCCGCCGCCGCCCGCGCTTCACCACCGCCGCCTCCTCCTTGCGCCGCCGCCGGCCGCCCGGGCCTCCCGCCGCCGCCGGTGAGTGCGCCGCCGCCCCTCCTCACCCCGCCGCCGCTCGCCGCCCCGTCTCCGGCCGCCGGCCGCCGGCGAGGCCGCCGGCCGTGCGCCTCCCCGTGCTGCCCATGCGAGCGCCCGCGTGGCCTCCACGTCGGCCGGTCCCGCTCGCGTGGCCGCCACCTCGCGCCCGCATGGCGCCATGTGGTCGGTGTGCCACGTCGGCGAACCTCGCGGTCCATGGACTTGGTCCACGGTAGACCGGGCCCACCGGTCATTCAAATCATTTTTCCCGCTCAGAAAATTCGAAATTGCTGACGTCATAAATAGCAATTTTCAGTACAAAAATAATTCCCGAAAACCAGCCTTTTCCTTTTTCCCTCCTGTTAATCTTCCGAAAGCCATAACTTCTTCATTTTAACTCCGATTTAACCCGTTCAAATTTCTAAATTCTTCTAAAATCATAAACTACCCAAATCTAGACTCTTTTTGAATTTTTGAATTTTATTTGAATTTTGTTTGAATTTTCTTTTGGTTCTTCGCGTGTAGATTACGACGAATTCGGAGAGAACGACGCCGACGAATCGCACCAGGTCTTCGAGCCAGGCAAGTTACACCTTTGATCATATTGCTCCCAGTAATTTAAACTATTTATGTTGTTTTTAAAATTATTATGCATGCGTACTTTTATTCAAATTAGTTCAAATGTGCTTAAAACTTTAGTTACACCCAATTTCCTTTGTATGGCCAATCTTGATATTGAACGATCATACCTTGTCACCTTAGATGAAAACCTAGTTGGTACATTAGTATTAACTAGAACAATTTATGGAATTGCTTAGCCATGCTTAGAATAATTCGGGTGGGAAGAATTGTTTCACATAAAATGATAACCTTTTTACATGAAATGATAAACTTTTCAACTGTACTCTTGACTTTGGTGAGTCAAGGAGTGTTATGAAATATTTTGAAAACAAAATATAAAACTGGTTTAGACTTAGGCAATTGGTCAGAGTGGTGGGTGCGTGCATGCCCGTTGGTTGGAGCCACAGTGGTTGATTGTCGTGCACAAGGGGTTTGTGGTTAGGCCTGAGTCAAATTAAGGACCGGTCTGTGAGCTACTATTGCAAAGCCCTATCGTACTACCACAAGTCTGGTATGGGACAGACCTGGCCGAATAATTTGTGAAGTTTCAACTTAATCTCGCTATAGGCTGAGTGTGAGCGCGGCGTAGGCCGTGAGAAGTCTCACACGGCACAAGAGGGGGCTCCAACATGTGGATTCATGTTGTGGTGAAACCTTAGTGGCGGTGTGCTTATGTTGACAACGGATCATTGTAAAGGCCTTGTCATGATCTCCTCGCCGCACACCTAAGGAAGTGTGTAACTCGCGTGGCAAACCGGGATGATCATGTCTTGTGGGTAAAGTCGCACAACCTCTGCAGAGTGTATAACCTATCTCGGATAGCCGTGCCTACGGTCATGGGCAAGGCGAGTGAAGTTTTTCACGGATTAGACTTTGGTTTTCAAAATGGTTTGCGAAAACCTTGTGGATGGATGGAATCCATGAGAGATTTTGAAAACCGTGCGGATGGATGGAATCAAATGCGAGTTCGTTTTGGAAAAGATGGTCCGTGGGATGCCCGTGGTTAGGTTGGTGTGGGGATGGACCGCACTAACGGTATCTATTTTGTTACAACATTGTTTTACTTAATGTATCAAATTCAGCTTTTGCACTTACTTATGATATTTACTTTAATGTCGCTTTTATGCAAATAAACCATATTATGCCTTCCGTTGATATTCCATATGCATGCATCTATTCATTTAAACCTCCGGTGTAACTTGTGGAGTACTTTTGTACTCATGTTGCTATATCTAACTCTTTTCGAGGAAGCCTTGACGACTTCGGTGAGGATTGCGACTAGGCCACGTCTTACGTCATTCGCCTTGTGGGAAGGCCGGATGGGTCGCTTGCTTTATGTATTTCTTCCATTGTCTTCTTTTGCTATTATTGTAAACCCCGCCATCGTGCTCATATTAGTTAAATAAAGTTTGTCATTACGCATGATATTTGTCTTTGTTATTACTGTGTGCACTAGCTTTTCCTGGGATAGTGCGATTTACACAGAGGGTTCTGGAGTTGTTGCTCCGGGTCCCGACATCGCATCACTTCTTGGCCTTTGGGAAGCTTTTGAAGTCTAAACTCTTTCTCCAATCGCCATTCCCACTCAAGATACTCTTCTAGATCTTCACTTCCACAGAACGAAAGAGACAAATTGTTGGGTTTGGAATCGCACCATGAGGAATGAAATACCGAAGATTCATTTCTATTTGTTCATACCGAGAGAAACAAATTGTTGAATATCCTGTCATGGTTAGTTATGCAACATATATATTTGTGGAAATCACTCAATCTCACTATTTTCTCTTCCAAGTAAAGTTCTTACCATTCCGAAGTGAATTAAGGCCAATAAACTTACACTTGGCAGAAGTGACAACAACACCGTGATGATTAAGTGAATTCAAGAGTGTTCACAACTTGCACAACAACGGCTATATGGTGGTGCTTGGTATAAAAATGCTTCTCCTACTCAATCTGAAATTCTCGATGTTGTAAAGTTAAGTAATAATCCAAGGTAGAATACTTTGCCTAAGTGCTGATCCAAAAGATTTAAGTGAAGTATATGAACGCACACGCAAAAATCAATGTGACTCAATGCAAACAAAGGAATGAGCCAAATAGAGATAATTTGAAATTGAGGATTAATTAGCTCGTTTTGTACCAAGTACGGGGAGAGACGTAGCCGATTGCAAAAATATGAATGTAAGGGCACAAGATTGCTCAAAAATTAAATTACACGATCAGAATTTATGAACTAAGAACTCACCCAAATTCGGCCAATTTTTTTTTTCTTCTTCTCTCTTTTTTTGGTCAAGCTGTGATTTTTTTTCTATTTTTTTTCAAAGGCCGAACTATAGTCTCTTTGATTTTGCACAGGTCACAAATATTCAGCAACGTGTAAAATACTCAAGAGCAGCCCTAGATGTAATATTCAACAGCTAGTCTCAATTGATGAAAAAATATCAACAAGATTTTTTTGGGCACTGTAGCTCGATGCGGCACTATAGTAAATTCTGGAAATCCTGTCGCGTAGTGTAGCAGCAAACTACTGTAGCAATCGTGTACTATAGCAGCGCGGCACTGTAGCAGATCGCGTACTATAACAGATCGATTTTTTTTTGAATTTTGGATTGGGCACAAAGATTAACTACGCAAATAAACACGAATGATCAGCACCTAAACAAAATTTCTAATGGATCAAGACTTAATAAAACTCACGAAAATAACACATGCGAAACTAGGGTTTGGATTTTTTTCGGTTTATGGACTATAGGACAGAAGTAAAACAATCTAAAAGTACGGGTAAACAATCCTACCGAGTAAACCGCGCTCTAATACCAAGATGATACGGGGCGCCCGATCTTCTCGATGTAGGATTAAGGTACTCACGAAGATTCGATGAACCGTAGTGATCTCCCGTTGCTAATGCAAGAGTTAGCACTCTATCATTCGCCCAACCTCACGTGCTAAACTTCACGACCACCGATGAATCTCTATCGCGCTCCCAATTCCCAGTAGAAAGGTTGAACGATCTTGATTTCAGCGAACTCCCAATTCCCTCAAGTTGGTTCGGCCAACAGAAAGAACAAGAGTATTCTATTATCAAAAGTGGTATGAAGTTTACAGGAGTAGTGGCTGTCTTTTAAAGAGATACAAGGGGTGGAGAGTCGGCCAAACACTTGGAGGCCAAATAAGATTCGATTACAAAGCCCTAGGACCACTTTGACTCGGACTGAAAACGTGACTTCCACTCGTAGGGAATTTGGAGGTGAGACTAGATCCATCTGAAAGTAGACTTCAAGAGCTTTTCATAGAGTACAAGAACACCTCAATCGGACTCCGTTTGTAAAAGGTATGGCCGTTTTAGTAGGTGTTTGTTGGGCTGTCCCGAACCGAATCCGAATTGAGTTCTGAGTTTAATCCGAGTTTGAATTCGGTTGTACATGTGGGAGCTCCGAATTGGGCTTCAAAATCTTATCCAAAACTTGGGCTTTAAGTTCTTGGGCTTCTCCCCTGTTGCTCTCCCACTACATGGGCTTTTTTCCTCCTTGATCAGCTGCATAGGCTGCTTGACTTTATCCTTTCCATCCCCATGGACTTTGAGCTTTTTGTTCTTGGTAGTAAATATGATTACCCTCCTTATGCTTCTCCATTGCTTTGGCCCCAGAATCATCATAATATTCAAACCTAATAATAAACAAGAATTTGGCACGATATTTAAGAAACAAATTCACTTGACAATATTTAATGCGGCTCAATACTTCTTTCCAGTGAAATAATGTATTTGACTGAAAAGTGCTAAGCATGTGTGTATCCGCATCATCCTCCCTTTCTTCAAGAAAAGCTGTACTCGGGTTTTAGTAGCCTAAAATTGTACTAAGCAAAGAATACAACGTATATGCATGGTATAGATATTTGTGATCAATACTTCTTTTGCTTAGCATATCAAGAACATCTGAAGGCGTAGTAGATAAAAGGAACAACACATATGCATGGTATATATATGAATCAATTATTGTGTCATTCTCGTTGTTCCACACAAACCAATTAATATAACAGCAACCATAAGATATAAACATTGCAATATTGTCTTTCATATCATTCACCCTCTCATGAGAAAAAGTTGTCCCCGACTTTTCTAAGGACATGGATAAGATATCAAAAAACAAAACCCGGTCCAGATGTTCAAATATGGGGAAAAAATTTTTCGTGCCTTCCATGCTTCAACTGCGCTGCTCTGATTATGTATACATGATTGTAAATCAAAGGATGAATAAGTAGGCTTAAGAAATTTTTTTAAATATGAAGCACTATTGTTGAAATTTATCTCATTGTGATCATGATATGGCACAACAAACTGTTTATCCAAGACATGCAATCTTAATTCAGTAAGTTTATCACATGTAATGCATATTCGGTAAACACAAAAGTTGTCATCTACACCAAAATCTCCAATTAAATTGAACTTGAAAGTGTAGGCATAGGTACTAACTAGTGATTTTAAACATTGCAATATTGTTTTTCATATCATAAATCACTTAGATTAGTGCTACAGTTTTACAAACCACCACTCCACCTGGCTTTCAGATAATTTTCTCAATTGCTACCCACTGATCTTCATGAATATGCGATGCCCATGACTTGTCGTCAAGATCGTATACCTGCACCAAGGCTATCACCAGTTGAAACACTTAAGTCCCATGGTACACCAACATCTTGACCATTGTCATAACAAGATAAAGCACAAAAGAATAAATAAAAACAATGCATTTTTCTCACTAAAGAATAAGACTTAAAATGTATTTTTCTCACATAAAAGCTCATTTTGTTTTAATGCAGCCTCACAAAGCTCATTTCTCCCATTTTTGACCTTTTTAAGCATTCTTTGCTTTTAAGTTCATTCTCATCAAATTCACCCTATTTAGACTCAGATCAAATCTTGTCTCGATCATTTTCACCTTTTTGGCAAAATAATCATCAAGGGCAAGAAAGTAATGCAAGCTTACAAATACTCATTCTCTTCCTAAAATGATGCATGAAAATACTTGTAAACAACAAGAGAGTAAGAAAGAACATGTATGCATAGATGAAAATGTACAACCTAAAAGAGAACTTTGAAAACTATCCAAAGTGAGGTTCAAGCTAAAAGGATGCACTTAAAGCCATAAAATGCATACGAAACTATCTAGATTATGATAAGGCATATATAACCAATCTAAGCAATATAGCATAATTTAGAGCATTCAATTTAGTTTCAAGTTAAGGCTTCAAAATTGATAAGTTCAACTAAAGGTATACAAGTATAAGGTAAGTCATGTCAAGAAGGCTAAATAGAATCAAGAAAGTCAAATTGAATCATTAAAAGTGTTAGAAGTTCAATTTTGACCAATTATGCTCAAGTACTAGTTAAAAGTCATTCTTAAAATTTTAGAAATCATTTAGATCTTATCTTAGTAAAGCAAGTCCTGAACTAGGAGTCATCCACAACTGTATTCTAAGCTTCAGCCATTCTTTACATTTTTATTTTCTTATTCGAGTGCTAGATCTCAAACGTTACTGCAACCATCCCAAGTAAGAAGCTTAAAAGAATGGTCTTGGTCATCTAAAATTTCCTTTGAGTTCATGCCTAGTGCAACGATAAATTGTCTCATGAAAAAGAATTAGTGAGATCAATTTTTCGCACAAAAGAGATATTTTTTATCAGTTAGGTACTAATTCAGTGAGCAAGACATGCTCTCCAAAGAACTAGCAAAGCACTAAATAAAACCCAATATAAGATGCAAGATTCAATAAAACATTTTTGACATGGCATATATCATGAAAGGATCACTGGAGAGTAAACTAGTCAAAAGAATTATCCTTGCAAACTTAGAAGATACCAATTATAGAAATTGATACCACTTTTAAAATTTAATTCAGGTTAGCAAATTAAGCTAGCATGGCAAAATTTAATCATACATACAAAAAGCATGACAAAGCTAGCTAAGTAGGCATAAAATGGAAATGAGTAATATCAAATTAGAATTATATTATCATTGAGTAATAGTAAAAGCTCATAACTAAAATGCATATCTATAATGCAATGCCATGAATGCATGATGCAAAAAGGAAGCAAGACCTAAAGCTCCCTCTATCTATCAGAACTACTTGTAAATGAAAAATAAGAGCTAAAAGCAAGAAAAAGAAAGACTACTGTAAAACAGAAACATCTCACCACATGGTCTCTAGTCTAAAGAACATATACTGCTAAGGAGCGAATCTACCACACTAGCTACCCCACTACTATAAGCTAGTAAAAGAAGAAGTAAACTCAACTTAGACAGGGTAAGAGATTCTAGAGAACCTAGTAAAGAGAAAATGCCTAAGAAATTCACAAGATAAAATGTGTGACTCACAACACCCTGAAGACCTAAAATCATGACACCCCAAATGATATGCAATGCTGAATATGGAAGCGGGGAATTGACAAAGCTCAAGTAAGAACCAGCGTCACATCACTTAGCAGCGTGATGTAGTCGAAGTAGTTGAAGCTGAGCAATTGTATCCTATAAAGTGACAGCCATCACCAAATGCACAAATTGACGTAGGAGACACCAAAATACTGACATGATCCATATGATCTCCTCCTCACCTATTAAGTCTACATCAAAAAGATAGAAGAAGCCTGTGCCACAGTATTGGGGTTAATGATATGAGAATGAGGAATCCAGTACTGAGATACATGACTAGGAGGAAAAGCTCCAAAACATGGGTTAGCATGATGTGCAATAGGATGCAACCTAGAGCTTCCAAAATCCCTCTCAAATCCTCACTGAGGACCGAAACAATGGAAATCATGTCTAGCAGTAGCTCTAAATCTAAACCTAGTCTTCTGGAACCTAGAACCACGTCGCTCTCTAAAGCCACCAAAAGAATCAAAGAACCTATTTACAAAGCGAGGTCTAATACAACTCTAGGAACATTAACTAGATGGGACTAATCCTAAAAGCTCCTTAAGACTTTAGCACAATAACGATGTAGTTTCTTTACATACATAAAACAGAACTCTGCGATGGGGCCATCCTTCTCACAAAAGGTGTAATGGTATTTGTCCTTTTGAGAGGTCATATCTGTTGAAGTAGAAGCACCTGCATTGATTGAAGGGGATTGAGCAAATCCTACTGACTTGAACACAATCTTGGCAGACTCAGGAGGGGCAACATAAAACTTTCCACTCTCAGTTACACTCACTACCTTAGGAGGATGACTCTTGAAATACTCATTGAAGTTGAAACCTAAACCTCTATTGGCTTTGCTAATCTTAGATTGATCTAGAATGAGACTTAAGTTCCTTTTCTCATTAGAGAACTTCTCAAAGGTTTTTTTTTTGCAAATAATCATTCTCCTTGACTAGGGTGACATAGGAAACCTCTCAAAGGCTCTTAACAGTTCTAGCGTATCTCTCCTTATGCGCAGTCACCTTTAGCTTCAAAACCTCACAAGAAACACCAAACACATTTTGATTCTACATAACAACTGATCAAATTTAACTATAAAAGACTCATGCATGGCATACCAACCTTGTCCAATTTCAGCACAAAAATGTACAAGCTATTAAAAGATTCTTTATCCCTTTTGCCTTTAACATCTTAGTGAAAACTTCAATTTTAGAATTGAGCTTAGAACAAGTATCATAAGGTTCAGATTTAGCAAGATTAAGCTTGTTAGTTAATTGTTCCAATTTTTCTTCTCTAAACTCATAATGAACACAAGAATTTTTAGGACTAAATAGGAGTAATTTTTCAATTTGCATGGAAATTTTCTTTTTCAATTCATCACACTTCAAACATAGCAAACCACTAGCTCTAGAAATTTTCCCAGCTCCTAAGTAACTAGAACATAGACTAACCTTGATATCAACAATTTCAGCTCTAGAAATTTCTAGTTATTCTAGCAAAGATAACTCATAAGATCTCAATCTTTCAATTGTAGCATGCAAAGTAAGACAAGTATCATAGATTTAAGTCTATCCATTTGCAAGACCAGGGGCTTATTTTCGGCTTTAAGCTTACCATTTCTTTTCACCAATTGTTCCAAGTGCTTAATTTACTTAACATGATCATCTGCCAATTTACCATACTTGAGCATGAGAGAGTCAAAGGAATCTACCTCATCATCATCCTTGGTGTAGGGATCTTCCTTGTCATGCATGCTATGGGAGTCAACATCGCTAGTAGCCATGAGGAATAGCCTGGTGAAGCCAACAAACTTCTTCTCCTTCCTTTGCTCCTCATCGCTTGAAATTGTTGAATTAACATCACTCATGTCTTGACCATTGACAGCTGTGAGAAATGACATGTTGGCCTTTCTGATTATGTCTTCGTTCTTATAGGGTCGATGAGACTTCTTATTGTAGCCCTTCTTGCACTCATTCTTGTCCTTCCTCTCATGATCATCTCCATCTTTATTCATAATTTTAGGATATCTAACATGAACATGATCCATCTCACCACACTCAAAGCACACAATTAGAGCTCCTCTCCTACGCTCTCTTGCTTTGTGGTAGGCACGGACAAATCGGCTAGTGATGTGTAACATCCTGAAAATTTTAAATTCGAAAATATGAAGCTTTTGAAATATTTTGCAATATATTTTATTGGAATTTGGATTTTATGGTGTTTTCCTGAATTTGGTGGAGGTTTCAAAATTTAAGAACTCATAAAAGACAAAAAAAAATATTAGTAATGCCATAAAAAGGAATGTACAAAGAATGGAGATTCGAAACTTTAAATACGAATCTGAAAAGATGATCCAGTATAAGAAGGGAGAAATTTAAGTTAAAAATATAAAATCTCATCTTGAAAATAATGGCATAAATAGCAATAAAAAGTAAATGAATAAAATACAAACACATGTGTATATATATGTATATATATATATGTGTGTGTGTGTGTGTGTGCGCGCGCATATACAAATTGTGCAATAAAGAGCTTAGCAATAGAAAATAAAATATGCAAAATTAAATAAGCTGGAAAAATAGCAATACATGAAATCAAAAATATAAAAATACATTACGCAATTGATAAAGTAAAAAAAAATTGATCTAGGGCGACCGTGCCACCGGTAGCCCAGCCCAACCCGCGCGCCCGCGCCCCATTTTCCCTGGCGAGTGGCCCCGCCCTGCTCCACCCGCGTCTCCCTCTGGCCGCACGGGACAGCCCGCAATTCCTTCTTCCTTCCCCGGTCTCCACTCCGCCCTGCTGCTCAGTTTCTCTTCTCCGCGTGGCAAGCATGCGCCCCTGCCCCGCTCCATCGCTTCACTCGAGCACGCACGAAAGGCCGCCTCCCTACATTGAGTAGTCAAACCCGAATCCACTGGGAACCTGCGCGCAGCTGCTCGGTTACCTCGCCGACGCCGATCGACCACACGCCCGCTTCGCGTCGTGCCGCCATGCCGCGCGCCGCCTCATTTTCGCGCGCGCTCGCTTTAAGAAGCCCCGAGCTGCCTCCTCCCATAGCTCCTCGCCATTCCCCTCCATTTCTCGGTCCTCCCCAAGCCGAGCGCCCACGCCCGTGAACCCGCCGCCCGCCTCCTCGCTGTTCCGGTGCTCCAGCGCGCCCCTTCAATCCAAGCACGCGACGGGTTCTTCCGAGCCTCTAATCTCTCCCCTCCGGTTGAATTGAAAAGCGCCGCACCAAGCTCGCCGGAAGGCTTCTATTCCTCACCGCCGGCCAAATACGCCATTACCGCCACCGTTGCTGGCTCAGTGGATGCCGGCCCAATTACATTCGTCGGGAGCTCCACCTAGGCGCCACAACCCTTCCCCGAGCACCGCCCTACCCTCCCCTTCGCCGTAGCACGCCGGCCACGGTGACCTTCCCCGATCCGCCACTGCCTCACGTCGCCGGCGCGCCACATCACCGCGCCAGCCGAGCCACCCCTACCGGTAAGTTCCCCACGGCCATCTTCCTCTCCTACACCCCTTGGGTTCCTTCCTCTCTCTCCGGTCACCGCTGTGCCATTCGGCCTCGCCACGGCCGCTAAACCTCGCCGCCGCCTGCCTGGGATCCCGGCTCGCATCAAGACCTCCACTAGCTTCTCGGCCTCCCGGGAACCCATTTTACTGAACTTTGTCGCCTCCCGGCGCGCTGCTGCCGTCGTCTGCGCGCACCGAGCGCCGCCGCCTCCTGCTTTGGTCCCCGCCACCTCACCTTTTCACATATTCATGCACCTTCATCAGCCCGAGCCACCCCGCCCACTTGGCTACCCGAGTGAGAGCTAAACAATTCACATCGAGATTTGAGTTCAATCCTTCTGCACCATTTTTCCTTAAATTTTTGTTTTAATTTTTGTAACCCAATTTAATTAATAAAAATCAAGAAAAATTAGAGAATAATTCAGCGAACCTAATAAAAAGTAATTGGGATGTGTATGAGGCTAATTAAGGCTTAATATTTGATTAATTACCACATATGACAAATTAATGTGTCCTAGCTAATAGTCCAAAACTAATTAGTGGTTTTAAAGGTATTGATAAAAGATGAGTTTAGTTAATTATCCAAAAACACATAAAATGGTAGCCACCTTTAATGAAAAGGATAATTTTGCATAGAAATGCCATGTTAGAGAAAAATATATATATATGAGGCAACTATAATAAAGAAAAGTGGCTTGGTTAAAGATCCAAATTTAATGAAGATACCTTTAGTTATAATTAGCATAGATGTATTACCATTTAACATGCTATCGTTAAATAAATCCCGGTAGTGGTTTAATTTAAATAGCAATATTAAAGTATGACCTCGTATGATAACCCTTGCCTAGGTAATGGTATAGAGAAGCTAATAAAATTTATTAGGATATATATGAGCTTAATACATGTCCAACCATGGATACTGTAATCTTACGAACATATAGATACTTTAAAGTAAATAAGTAATTACTAACGCAAATAATTAAGTTCACATAAAATGATACTTACCAAACGTGTTCCTATAGCTAAATTAGAAATAAGGCTAGGCCTAATAGTAACTAAAGCATGGATAAAAATGATAATGGAACCATTAATTAAATCTTAATACTACATTTAGTAAATAATAATGATGAGCATGAAATAACAAGTCAGGACCCATATGAGTGGATCCTAATTCAACTTAAATTTAGCCTAGCTATGAATGAAGATACGCGAAGTATGATAATGTGATTAATAGAGAGTTAAATTTTAATTAATTACCATATATGAATAAATATGGAGCCTTTGCTATTTATCTTAATCTAATTAGTAGGTAAAGGCCTATGTCAGAGATTATTCTAAAACTTAATAAAGATATCCAAGTGTTATAATACTTTCGACTAAAAGATTTATAGAATAAGTACAGATCTCATCCATCAGTCCAGTTTGCTTTTACCATAACCTAAGTTACAAGGAATACCTACCCAGCCAGACTCGCACTTCGATGCATAAGTCTAACCTAACTCATGGAACTTCCTTGATAAATAACAAAATAATAAAAAGAGATTATTAATAAAAAGATCAAGTTATCGTATGTTATTACCAACCTTGCCTCAATTCACCGAATCACCCATTAACTCGTAACAAAACTAAATTGAGTTTATTCGGATTTATTTGGATCTTTTGAGTTATTTGCTTTATTTGGATTCATCGTTTGTCACGTAATTAGAAATCGGAGTCGTGAAGATTCAATGGATCAAGCGAGATCAAGCTCAAGTGAAGATAGAGACCAAAAGCTCAAGAGAAAGCATTGCGTGAGCTCAAGACAGCTGATAAACCGCGCCAAAGTAGTCATTACTTTGATCATGTTGAACCTACATTTCGCAAATTACTTTTCTTTAAATTATCAAATTGCATGCGGTTATTTATATGCAAATACATGTTAATTTTAGACTCTAGTTATATTCCATTGTGTGCCTTGAATTAATATTACCCCTCCGTTGGAATATTTGAAGTCAAGAACCTTGTCTCCTAGCAAAAATTATAATAGTACCCTTTTGAAAATAAGTCCGTAATTATATGCCATGCTTAGTAATGTTTAGGTACTCATGGGCGCGAAGGCGCCCAAGCATCACTTTAATCATGAGAAATTGATTTGGGCAGTCATGGTGGGAATGACTGGTATATTTTGACAGGTTATTTTCTGCTCCCAAAACTCTTAAATTGCTTACATATCCGAGCGGATGGTTTGGGGTGGTATGTGGTGCGGTGGGAGCACAAATTATGGAGTGTGGTAGAACCGCTCGAGATAATACTAAGGACCGAATCTTGTCATGTCAACCCGTGTAAAATAGTACAACCACAAGTCTCAGAAATACAACTTGGCTAAGTAGACTTATCGAAATCCGGACTCATCTCACCGGTAGTGGATTGATGGGGTTATGCTATGGCAAGGGGGCTGAAGGGACACCGGTGGAGGGTGAAGTTTTCCGCTTTCCTAACGTTGCGGGAAGTAGAAGCCCGAGCTGCGTTAGAGTCCAGGGAAAACATCCCACGCACAGATGGGACCCATCGCAAATGGGCGGTCACCCATAATGTGAGATGGGAGAAAGGACTAGATACTTTGAAAAGTCACTGTGATGGTGCGCTCGACCACACGTCCAAGGAATCGTGTGGGCAACGAGTTGATTGTCTCTTGTGGTGAAAGTGTACAAACTCGCAGAGTCAAAACTATTCGAATAGCCGTGCCCACGGTCATGGGCGAACATGGGAACTTAATCGATATAGTTCTGTTTCAAAACATTGGAAATCGAATGGAAACTTGAAGGGCGAAGGACCGCCTGTTTGGAATTGTCCTGTGTCGTCCCGTGATAAGTTAAGCGGCTATAACGTGAAGAAATTGCTATATGGTGCAGATGCCATGTAACGGTAGATGGAATCGAATCGATATTAATAATGCATTTCCTTGTACATTATGATTTGGTTCAAATTGCTAGGTCTTAGGGATTTTTAAGTAATTGTATTCAAAAGCACTCTGCGCAAAAATAAAATAACCCGGCCTTCCTTTGATAAGCCATGCATACTATTTAATTGCATTCATGTATTGGCTCGCGAGCACGGGTCGGAGTGCTCATGCTCGCTTTGCGACAAAATTCAGAATCAAGAAATCAGATCACCTCGCCTCAAAGAACAAGATTGGACAAGCTGGCCGAGAAGATGAAGATGTCAAGGGCTAGGTCGCGAACCTCCGGTTGGTCGCTGTGGGCATGTCCTGAAGGTCCCACCTGTGCTTCGTTCTTCCGCTGCAATTTATCGATTTTGGCCTAATCGCCCATGTGTAAGTCTACTATTATATTTACGCTTCCGCATGATATGTATTTTGATATTCATTACTGTAACTGTGAGCACTATCTACTGATCCAGGGAATAGTGCAGTAATCACAGAGGAATCCGGATGTTAATATCTGGGCTCCTACATGATGAGGGCTAGATTATCTATGGAAAGGCTCTCAAATTGCTCAGTGCTCATGGCTTGAAAACAAGATAAAGAAAAGCCAGAAGAAGCATTCTCACAAGAACTGTCATTCTTTATAGGATTAGTCACAAGAGCCATCGTTTGAGGACTTTTGGACATTTTAGCAATGGCGCCCATCTCATGGGTCTTAAGGTGTAAATAGCTTATCCATAGTTATAGTTGCCAAGTCAACCTTAGCACTAATATATGTAACTTTCATCTCTTAAACACTCATGTCAAGAGCACTCAAAGCATGAGCTGCATTGTCGGCATCTGTATTGGCCACATCAACAGACCTCAGATCACTCAGGATCTTGTAGAATCTACCAAAGAAGAAATTGATGGACTCTTCAAGTTCTATTTCCAGCTTCTGGTAGTCCCTCTTGAACTGAGTCTCACACACTTTATTGATTTTCTACATTCCCACATTATAATCGGAGAAGGTAGTCCAAATCTCATGTGCAAATGTAAGATGAACTACTTGATTGAACTCAGATCTTCCTAAGCCTTGGATCAAGAAGTTACGTTTAGCATTTACCTCAACATCAGCTGACTGAATAACATTGAGGATCACGTCATCAATAGGCACAACAAAAAGATTTTTCACTTTGTTCCAAATTAGTAAGCCTTGAGCCTCGATATACATCATCATCCATGTCTTCTAATAGGGATAGTCAGCCCCATTGAAGACAGGAGACTTGTTGTGATACTTCTTCGATGCCATTTCTCAAGATTGATTAAGATCAACAAGGAGCAACCTCACTCTGATACCACCTATAGGATCGAGTATGGCGAGTCAGAGGAGGGTGAATGACTCTTTCAAAAGTTTCCCCTAAATATCAATAACAACATGCATCGGAAAACCAAATTTATAACCTCATAAGAGCGCTAAGCCAAGGAATGCAAAAACTTGGAAATCTAAATCCTAACTGGTAAGACTGGAATTTGCAATCAGTTGGACTAGAAATGGAGACCAGTCAGACCGAAAATTTGGGCTAGTCATACCTCTACTTCAAGGGTGGTCAGACCTCTACCGAATAGTGGTCAGACCGCTATGAACAGTAATTTCAGTCACATGAATTGCAATTTCAACATTGTTTCAAATCATAAAATTCACAAAACTTCTGCTCCAATGATCCAAATGATGTGAAACTTGGCATGCACCTTTTCTAGGATATCACAAACATATTCCAATCAATGATCGAGAGAATCATCGCAAAAGTTATGATCTTTTTCCATTTGATTGAAGGGTGCACCAAAACTAAGCAAGAGAGGAAAATTTCGATCTACTCTTGCTCGTGAGTCCTAGATGGCCTAGGTGACCTGAGATGGGTTTCTGACGTATTATAGAAAGCTAGAACACAACACAAATTCAACTCAAAACACCCACAAAAGCAAAACCCGAAAATCACCTCTCTTAAGGAAAACTGAGCAAACATAAGAACTTCCTTTAGATCATATCTAGATGGATGAGATCTTAACTTTAGGAGATATCTCTACCTCTTACACATTCTTAGCACTAGAAAAGATCAAGAGAAAAGAAATCCAAACAAGAAAACCAAGCAAATCAAAAGTACAAGAGGGGATCCATAGCACAACTGACTTGGGAAAACTTGGATATTTATTTCACTTGGAAAGGAATGTTTTATAGTTAATCTTTCAGAAGAGCTCTAAGCCTATAGCACATATACACACATAAGGCTCCAATATAATAAAACCCTAACACTAAACACTTGTCATAAGAAGCATACCTCTCACAACACAACATAAGACTTATATAGTGGAGACTCCTTACCTCTCACCAAATGAGCCACTCCTTGGTGGATCACATCACTTATATATGGGAAACCCGGTAATTCACACACAAACTGGTTCTAGCATTACACACACTTGTATGCTTTTTAGAGTGCGACTTTTGAAAGGCTCCATAAGCCCGATAAGGCACTCTAACCACATATATGTGATCTAAACCACTTAGATCAGTGCCATAGTTTTGCAAACCGCCACCCACCTGGTTTCGAACAATTTACTCAATTGCCACCTGTTAGTCTTCATGAAGATGCAATGCCCATTACATGTCGCCAAGATTGTACGCCTGCGCTGAGGCCGTCACCACTTGAACTATCTAGTGTAATATTGCTTTAAAATCATACGTGTAGTTATATGTATGTGAAGTAGTTAACCTCAATTATTTTCGTTCTGGTTCTACCCCTGCTTAAAATGGTGTCATGTTAGTGCCTGCACTAGTGTTAATACATGATTAAATATTCAGTTTTACATTATGGTTATGCTTTTCAAAATTATTTATTCTATTGTTAAACTTTGCTTTACTCTCAATAGCCCTATTATGCCTTCACTTGTTATATTTGTATTAATATTGTATTTCTATATAACTTGCGGAGTACATTTTGTACTCGGCATTGCTTAATTACTGTTGTTTAGAGGAGGGCTACTTCGACTTTGGTGAGGACCAAAACGAGTAGGCTACATCCCTCAGTTGTTTACCTGTGGGCAGACTAGATGAGCTTCTTCGTCTTCGGTTTTTACTTCAGCTGCTTATATTTAATTTTGATTATTGGGCAATTGATATAAACTTTGGCCATAGAACCTATAATTAATTAATTAACTAATTAATTAATTAATTAATATTATTATAGATGATATATACATTTGTTATCACTGTGTGTATTCTTGGACTAGTGCGAGCACAATGATACATCTATGTGCTAAGCAAGCGTCCTCGGAAAAAAAAAGAAGACTGGTGTATGTGGCTTAATGAAACACGGGAGTTTTTGTTGGCTTGTTTAAAGTTGCGATGCATATTTTATCAAAGTGTACGTACCTCCACATCTATACATATGACCCATGGTATTGCGCATATTCTTTTCATGATTAGTTGATCTTTGAAAGGGAACAAAAATGGAAGCCATCATTTTCGATAGACAGGCCGACGGATTCGACAAAACTTTGAGGCGGGTATAGCATACGACCTGACAGATGTTTTTCTTTTTTTTTTGTTAAGACACGACCAGGAGCTTATATTACTCATGAACAGGAGTACATTCGGAGTTTAAACTAGGGGTGGCAAAAAAATTTCTTAGTGAGACTTATTAGCTCGGTTTAAAATTATTTTAATTATACTTGTTAATAGATGTTTAGTGGCGCTCACCCCTA
Organism: Dendrocalamus sinicus; assembly: GCA_036346575.1. Classification (NCBI taxonomy): domain Eukaryota; kingdom Viridiplantae; phylum Streptophyta; class Magnoliopsida; order Poales; family Poaceae; genus Dendrocalamus; species Dendrocalamus sinicus. Next base: position 9,576,489 of record CM070675.1, read on the forward strand.
CTCACGATACACTGAATACTGAGACACGGTGGGCACCGAATGATGTAAGAAATCGAAGGCGCTATACCGCTCATTGATGACAAAACAAGTTTATAACATATCGGGTTCCCTGGTAATCAGGGTTTTTTTTACAAATCCCAAATCAATTTAGTTTTTGCATTGCGGGCATGTAGAGTTCCATGATGACCAGAAGGAAATCAACCAGACACGTTGGATCATCCACGCAAGTGATCTGGAAAAGGTCAATCAAGGAGAGCTCGCACGGCAATCGCTTTCTTGCGAATTCGTGAGCATTGTATGTATATCAAGTGTTGGAGACGCGATATCACACTCAAATATTATGATCAATTTCTATACCGCTAAACACAGAGGAAAATACACTGAAACACACGTAAGAGAACTACTGCAAGTTGAGGCAAGCATATGGTTCTGTTCCTTGAGTTGTCTGGTTTGTTAACTTTTACATACATAGAAATAATTCACAGTCTCTAACTCCATCCTCATAAGGAAGAAAGGAAATCAAAACAAGTTAACGCCGCTCCTTCCTTTCTCCACTCAAACCATCAAACCCCTCGCAAACGTGTTCAGACGAGCCATCTTTAGGGGCTTTCGTATTGGATTTTATTAATAAATTTTAATTATGATTTATGATTTTTGGTTAAAAATAATAGTAGTGATTAAAATAAGTGACTTTTAAAAAGAGAAGCAAGCGGTGTAAAAAGTGAGTAAGAATACTTAGTATGACGGGAGCGAGATAATTAGGATGAATGATGCATCGGTGATCCGTGCTTTATCTCTAAAGCAAGACGGTGATGAGAGGAGTAGAGAAACGCTTCAAAAAATTAGGTATTTATATTAAATTTACATTTTTTTAAATAAAAGCTAATATAAACAATATCTTAATAGCAGCGCTAGCGTGCTCCTCCGAAAACCGACCACTCCAATCTAGCTACTCCCCCACGAAAACGTCTAAAAAAGCAGCTTTCTCACCTCAATTCCGTGCAAAAAACCCCCACACGCGGAGTCACACGGAAACCCCACCACAAGGCGTTCAAACCCACGCGGCCTCCTCCGTAAGCCGCCGCCCGCACCCTCCGCCCCGGGCCCCGCTCGTCAGCCACCGACACCCACCAAATTTCTCATAAATAAAATCCCCCCGCTCCTCTCCTTAGCCCTCGCCGCCTCTTTGCCTCCCCCGTGCAGCCGTGCTCTCCAGCTCCTCCGCCCCTCTCCGCGCGAATCCTTACCAGGGTCAGGGTTGCCGCGCGAGCCCCGCGTCATGGCCGCCTTCGCTTCCCAGGTCAGCGCGATGGCGGGCGGGACCCCGTTGAGCTCGCCCTTCGTGGGCCGGCGGCCGGCGCAGATGCGGGCCGGGCGCGGGCAGCCCTTTGTCGGCCGACAGCCGGCCGCGAGGCGGGCCCGCGGGCTGGCGATGCGGGTGACGTGCGAGAAGGTGGTGGGGATCGACCTGGGGACCACCAACTCGGCCGTGGCGGCCATGGAGGGCGGCAAGCCGACGGTGATCACCAACGCCGAGGGTCAGCGGACGACGCCGTCGGTGGTGGCCTACACCAAGGGAGGGGAGCGGCTGGTGGGGCAGATCGCCAAGCGGCAGGCCGTGGTCAACCCGGAGAACACCTTCTTCTCCGTCAAGCGCTTCATCGGCCGCAAGATGGCCGAAGTCGACGACGAGGCCAAGCAGGTCTCCTACCACGTCGTGCGCGACGAGAACGGGAACGTCAAGCTCGACTGCCCCGCCATCGGCAAGCAGTTCGCCGCAGAGGAGATATCCGCGCAGGTAATTTCGCTCTCAGTTAGCAGTTGGTGCTGGCCAAAAGTTGAAGTCTGTAGAGATATACTGTACTGAATGTTGTTCTAACGCAGTTGGGGTATAAGGAATGACTTGAGAATAATTCGAATTGGAATTTGTGAAAAGACATTATGTTTAATCGCGTTTGATAAATTGAATTCTAAGGCCTTGCCTGCAATTGGATGTTGCCATGTTTAATTAGTATGGGAAAATTCATGTCAGAATGCTAGACATGCTGTTAAGTGCTGAGCTTTAGGAGAATTGCATTTTGGTTGTTGTCTTGTCTCCCTCGCTGAGTGTGTTAAAAGTTATTGCTTTGTTTAGAATTAGATGCAGCAGTTGGTTAATTTATATTCTCCTTTTGATGAGTTAATGTTTCCAATGTAAATATAGTTATGATATTTCATTTCTATAATTACTTTGAATTGTTACCAGATCGTACATTTCAATTTATGTTTCTGGGTATATGTATTATTTTACTTGCTATGTTGGTTACTTTAGGGAACTTAGTTCTGTAGGTCCAAATGGTTGCAATTGCTAATATGCTTAAGATAGTCCTGTGCTCATCTGGAATTTATAGAAGGTAGTGTAGATAATGGAAATTCAATAGAAACTTGGCTACCTATCATTTTTCTTAGATTAAAGTGCACATCCTAAACTGGTTGTGTGATTGTGTCACTTTGGTCCCTAAACTTGATAACTGCACATTTAGGTCTCTAAACTTGTATAAGTGATTAAGGGCAGGCCCACACTTGACTTCAATTGCCGTTTTATTTTGTGGTCATCATGTGAAATCAATGGAGAACTGATATTGTTTATTTCAATGAAGCTTTCATAAGCCTTTGGACAAATTTTACTAGCTTTCCATTAATCGTACCTAGCAATTACATTGTGAAGTAAGGCCAAAGTACCCTAGCATGACTAAATAAGGTCAAAGTGACCTCGCATCACTAATTGCTAATTTGAGTCAGGCGTGGACCTATTTTGACTCATATAAGTTTAGGAACCTAAATGAGTAAATGTGCAGTTCTCATGTTCAGGACCCAACTGACACGAGTCACACAACCATGCAAGATTATGAACCCACGGTGCATATTACGCTTTTTCTTATTTGAAACTGAGTGGTATGATTGACTTTTCTGGTAAATTATTACCATGTCAGGTGTTAAGGAAGTTGGTGGATGATGCATCTAAGTTTCTGAATGACAAAATTACAAAAGCAGTGGTTACTGTTCCGGCATACTTCAATGACTCGCAGAGAACAGCAACAAAAGATGCTGGACGCATTGCAGGATTGGAAGTTCTTCGCATTATAAATGAGCCAACTGCTGCATCTCTGGCTTATGGTTTCGAGAAGAAAAACAATGAAACAATTCTAGTGTTTGACTTGGGAGGCGGTACTTTTGATGTCTCTGGTATGATAGAATGCCAAATTGTTTACTACTCTTCTACTTTTACTGTTTTAACTTCTGAATCACGTGGACCTTATGATTACTACCATGACAGACCTTCATTTTGGATGAATAACAACTAGAATTTCAGTACTGAAAATTGTTTCAGTTTGATGAAACATGCAATGTTGTTTCATTCTGTCCATTTTGAGTCGTAAGGTTCAAAATGGTTTGTCCAGAAGAATGTTACATAACATGGCTGAACCAGAGGATAATGTATGGTTATGAATCTTTGAGCTGAGTAGATTTATTCCACCAACATATAGATAAAAGCTACTTTTAAAGAGACATAAAAGCTACTTTTAGAAAGATCAACATTTTATTAAATGATCAAAACTAAAAAGAGTGTAATAAACAGTGAAAAAATGTGATAAAACCTTTTAAAATTTGGGATGTCTACTTTGATTGCTTTCTTTGGTTATTCATCTCACCTGATGTTTTTGAACTGTGATTGTGAAGTAGATGGTGTTTTTGCGATGAGAATAATGGCATGAAGCTTAGATCAGGCCACGATGTAATTGAGTGATATTGCATCCTTTGCTTTGTTAAATTAATAGTTGTTCTGAAAATAGTGATGTATTATGGAGGTATCTTTCTTTATATAAGTTATTATTACTAAGGCAACATCATCCTGCAGTATTGGAGGTTGGAGATGGTGTGTTTGAGGTCCTTTCCACATCTGGTGACACACACCTTGGTGGCGATGACTTCGATAAGGTGTGTAATTTCTCTTATATCCTTTTTGGAAATTACCCCCATATGTGAACATTTGTGAAAGTGCATAATGCACTATTCTAAAAATTTCTAAAAAAATTAATAGGTGTAGTACATGTCATGTTATGCACACATGCCAAGTTTCATGGTCAAATTCATTTGTACTACAGGGTAACCAAATAGAGCACTGCATCATGCACTATTGACATGTACTGCTTGTCTTTTCTGGTTCTCTATAATGCCAATGAATTGGACCATGAAATATTGCATGTGTATTTCATCAAACTTTTTGGAACATTGCTTCATGACTTTTGATAAATGGGGGGGTTCTCGCTCATTTGTTTTTTTAGCAAACAGGCAACATGAGAAATTCAAATTGTCCCAATTGACGCATTTCTGTTTTCTGTATATTGTTAACTGGAACTTTGAAATCACTTTTTATTTTACTTGTGGGTCCTTACTTTTTAGTTGTGAAACTTTTGTTCAGATGAGCTCTGTATATTCTTTGTTAGATCCTGACTTCATGAAGTCAAAATCTTTTTATGTATTTCGCATAACAAGTATTTAATTCCAACTTCTCAAAGAGCATTTAACATGTGAAAGGTCTTTTGGCATTGTAGTGTACTAACATTCATATGAACCAGAGAAGTCAATCAACCCAATTTTGCAAAGTATGGTTTAGCATTATTTTCCACCAACCTAATAAAATTGTCCTTGGATTATGCAGAAAATTGTAGATTGGCTTGCTAGCAACTTCAAGAAAGACGAAGGCATCGATCTTCTGAAGGATAAACAAGCCCTTCAGCGTGTTACTGAAGCAGCAGAGAAAGCTAAGATGGAACTGTCAACACTGACACAGACAAACATTAGGTGAGCTTTTCACAAAGATGTTGGATAGTCCTCTACTGCTCAATTGGTGATAGTTCTTTTGAAATCGTTGAATGCCTTAACTGCAGCTTGCCATTCATAACTGCTACTGCTGATGGGCCTAAACACATTGAGACAACCCTCTCTAGAGCCAAATTTGAGGAACTGTGTTCAGACCTCATCGATAGGTAATTATGGGCATTCTATCAATTTATAAGCCTATTACTAAAGAAAATCATTCCTGTGTAGTAGTTCTGCATTTTCTCATATTTTCTGAAGGCTTCACTCACATACTTCTTGTGTTGAGTGTTGACAGGCTTAAAACTCCTGTTAATAATGCCTTAAGAGATGCCAAGTTGTCTGTCAGTAATCTAGATGAAGTGATTCTTGTGGGTGGATCTACCCGAATCCCTTCAGTGCAAGAACTTGTGAGGAAGATTACCGGCAAGGATCCCAATGTTACAGTCAACCCTGATGAGGTTGTTTCTCTCGGGGCAGCCGTACAGGTCATTTTCTTTATCCCCAAATGTGCTTCATTGTGTTGTTCTTTGCAGAGCGTCATCTCTAAACCTTCGAAGTACTTGCAGTGGTAGTCTTGAGTATATGTTTCCTACATTATTAAGTATTTAAGTACTATGGGTCAATTTAGCTGTAATTAAAATGAGCTGCCCAAAGCGTGTTGTGACATTGCAAGAGAGCATTTTGACTTATTTAACATCTGGAACACCTCATTTAATATTTTCTACTTCCATTGTAACACCAGGGAGGGGTTTTGGCCGGAGATGTGAAAGATGTTGTTCTTCTGGATGTTACTCCATTGTCTCTTGGTTTGGAGACATTGGGTGGAGTGATGACAAAGATTATTCCCAGGAACACAACACTGCCCACCTCAAAATCAGAGGTATTCTCAACGGCTGTAGATGGACAGACAAGTGTTGAGATTAATGTTCTCCAGGGTGAAAGAGAGTTTGTCAGGGACAACAAGTCTCTTGGAAGCTTCCGGTTGGATGGAATCCCTCCTGCACCACGTGGCGTCCCACAAATTGAAGTGAAGTTTGATATTGATGCCAATGGCATTCTCTCTGTTGCTGCTATTGATAAGGGCACTGGAAAGAAGCAGGATATCACCATCACTGGCGCTAGTACACTACCAAAGGATGAGGTATGTTATCATCCTTGTGCTTAAGCATTCTTGTGTGATAATTACACTGAAGTGTGGTTGTTTTATTGGTGATTAGGCATGAATTATGTTTGTTCTTTCTTTATCTTAACAATGAATGTGCCTGTTTTGTCGGTGGTATATAGTGTTTTTAGATATTCGTTTTGCTGTTCCTTTGTTGTTCCTATTGATTTAGCTACTTTCCTTGAATTCCAATCTTATTTTGCTGCTACTTTACGTAAATTTATGCACCAAATCTGTTTTATTATGGTATTTGTTTTTTATGCATGTCTTTACCATATGACATTTATATGGTCATAAATGAGTAGTGTATTTATCTCATTATCTGCTTATTTCTTGAAGTTCTAATTAGTCATGATGTAGAATCATGGTACTAGTTCTTTTACGACCTTGTGGTATAATTGGTGAACAAATCTCTGATGCCATTGTAATGTCTGTTCGTTGTATAGCATGGACGACCTGTCCACTCCAGAAATTTAATGCCTATGTTGGTGCATAATGATGCCTTCTGAAACATTTGGTTTTGCAGGTTGAGAGAATGGTACAAGAAGCTGACAAGTTTGCGCAGGAGGACAAAGAGAAAAGAGATGCCATTGACACCAAAAACCAGGCGGACTCTGTGGTCTACCAGACCGAGAAGCAACTAAAGGAGCTTGGCGACAAGGTACCTGCTCTCGTGAAAGAGAAGGTGGATGCAAAGCTCCAGGAGCTCAAAGACACCATTGCTGGTGGATCAACACAGAGCATGAAGGATGCCATGGCTGCTTTGAACCAGGAGGTAATGCAGATCGGACAGGCCATGTACAACCAACCTAGTGCCGGTGCTGCCGCTGGCCCTACACCTGGTGATGGACCAACGAGCTCAAGTGGAAAGGGACCCAATGATGGAGATGTTATTGACGCGAGCTCAAGTGGACAGGGACCCAATGATGGAGATGTTATTGACGCGGAATTCACAGAAAGCAATTGAGGATTGATGATCGATGGATGGTCCATGCATGATGTTGAGTGATATTCTGGGTGACATTTAAGGGGGTGAACAAATTGTTCCTTTGTATTTTGGATCATGTCGCTGTAGGCTATTTAGTATGGAATTTGTTAGCGGTAGGATTTTGCCAACATTTGCCGGTGATCTTGAATCAAGGATTATAGCAAGAAGCATACCCTCCAAAGATGAAAGGAGGCAAAAAGGTTTTGATCGAAATTGTAGCTAATTGAGATGACCTTGTTTCTTGAAATAAAATGGCCATGTTCAGATCAGTTGCCTGTTCACTACCAGCAACAATTGACAATGTATTGTGATATTGCTTGAGAGCTAGTGCTACCGATCGTTTGCTAGATCATTATTGGTCGATCTTGAATCAGAAGCTTCTTCCCACTTGTATAGCTGCAGATGTTGCTTCTTGCTTCCTATAAACTACTGAAACGGGAGATGCAGGAGCAGCCGACTGTTCTTATTGAAAAAAAAAACCTCGCCACTTGGATCGTCTGATTCGTATCTTGTCTTTATCACTTTATCATGAGTTATTTTCCTTGGTTAACAATACTTGTTGTTTTGCCGATATTTGCAGGTTCATTAATTTTCTTTTTACCTCATAGGGGAAACAAAATCGTCACAATAGCTTGCCTCTTGCACAATGAACATATACATGATGTATCTGATGTTCTGTCCGTATTTTTCTGCTGGAAGGAAAAAGGTTCGTAATACATGGTTTATCCGTACTAGAACCAGAATTCCGGTATATGATTTTCACTAGGCTCGACAAGGAATTATAGATAGACCTGGAAGCACTGGGTTCAATTACTTGTTGATAAGTGCACAAATGGTTCCAAACAGAGCATGGATGATGATTGTGAATTGGTGATAAAACTTGGTGCAGGGATAGAAAACTGTTAGAACAACATGATCTGAACTATAGCATGCCAGGTAAGCAACACAGGAAAAACTAGGAGTTAAAGACGCTCATGTAAATAAAAGAAATTAAAAGAGAGGCCCATGAATATCCGGGCTGAACATATTTGTCATCTAACCTTGTTCGTTTCAAAGCTATATCATCAATTATCTATTTGATCCCATCATGTTGTTTATAGGAGCATGAAACATGATAATACATCATGTGCTGCAAAATACAGAAGTTGCACCTCAAGAAGAATAGGAAACAGAAACATGCTGATGGCATATGCTACATTGTACCGAACCAAACAACACCAAACATTTTAGGGCCTATTCATATTGGCTTCTGCTTCTGACTTTTAAAAGCAGAAGCCAATACGAACACCTCGGTTTCTATAAGTTAGTTCTATCAATCACTACTATTTATTATTTACTACCTTTTGTTTTCACATATTATAACGTATTTTGTATTTTATTATATCATAATTCCGTAAGTCGCATGGTGATCCGAATATTGTAGTGCCTTTCGTTGTACCATCTTTCTTACATAATGCACTACTATTTATCAGCCACTCCTATTTATCAACCGTTTCTATCGGCTACTACTATTCATCAATCATTACTATTCATCAGCTGTAGCCAAAAACCATCAGCAAAATCTAATATAAACAGTTCCAAGTCACTACATTATTACCAAAAACAACCTGCCTGTCCACTAATAAATCTACTATAAGACAGAAAAAATGTGATTGACACCACATGAGACTCCCAAGATCACGTCTTAGCAGTGAGAGCATTGTTTTCCTTGATCCGAGCCCGGTTGTCCAACTTGACAAAACGCTTCAGGTCTTCATAAGGGAGTGCGTTGGCATCTTCCCTCCGCAGTTCACTCAGTACGGGACGCTTGTCAAGCAGGTGCCACAGCCAGTCAGGATACTCAGAATCTGGTTGAGTCTTTGGATCAGAACCCTCCTCCAGGATATTTGCCCAAAACACAGTTGTGCTCTTAAGTTCTTTGCTGAGCACAGGAGCTTTAGAAGCATCAGCTGCGCCACCTTTTCCTCCCTTCTTTGCCTTGCTCGCAATCGCAAAACCTCAGATCCCAACCAATTGAACTGCATCTCTTGGAATAACACCACGCTTCAATACTCTTGTCCAAGACATTGCCATTCGTGGCTTGATTTTTTTTCACTCCATATATCAATTATCAGGACCAATTGTCAACTAGTGTAAAAGAAAAACTAATTTTCAACCGATGAAATCAGAAAAACACCAATGCTGATAAAAAAGCTCAGAATCTGCAAACAATGAAGGCATTTGAATGGAAGGTCATGCGAATACATAGATGTAAACAGAATACCTTGAGAACATAAGTCAATTTCAGGGCCTTGTTATTGCAGCTTGTTGCTGCCACTTGGCTTTTATAATGTTTAGGATTCTGAAAGCTAACTGGGTGTTATTTAAGGCTTACAATTCTGATTCCTAAGATTTTCACTATAACTTATATTGAGATTATTATGACTATCATCAGACATAAGATCCTCTCTAGGTTGTACTGAATACATTAATTACAAAGGATAAAAATTATGAAAAATCTGGATATATACCCATCAGTTAAAGTAAGGTTCTTACTGAAGTAAAAGCAGTTAAAACTTAAAAGAAAAAACACCTTCCTTTAAATTGGAGCAGGCTGAAATCTTGAAGAACATCAAACCTAGTTCCAGAACCAAGAACCAACCAATGCAAAATCAAAACTATAACATCAATTATAGGTCATTTGTGCATAATTCACAATCCGGCACCTGCAGTAATATTTCATCTATAAGCACCATAATATGAGCAAATCTGTCCACGGATTCAGGAAACCATGGGAAGGGTGCAATTAGGAAGATCTTAGTCTCCTAACTAGGACACTCCTGTATGATTGCACCGCAATATACATTAGCGAATTTGTCTATGGGTAAAGGAAAGCATGACAAGGTTGTAACTAAGAAGGTTTCACTCGCCTAGCAAGCGCACTTCCATGCGATTGTATCTCGAGGGATCGAAAGGTTCCTTTTCTTTATTCATCTCCCAGCTTTTCCTCTCATAGATAGTGGCAGACACAGGACTCCACAAAAGATGGGGTGCGTCGCATGGCCATGAATAATCAACTCAATTTACGTATGCCAATCACGCTAGAACTAATCTAGACGAAACCAACTAGTACAGTCCACGTATCGGCGCACATAAACGAGAAGGGAAATATGTGCAAACAGGGGCGGACCTAACGTGAGGCATGGTAGTTCAGTTGAACCCCCAAAATTTTTGGAAAACAAGCTGCTATTAGTATTTCACCACGCAACAAACTGCATGAGTATGCATCACAAAGATTGCACGCAGCAAAGAAAGGATGGATGTTGACGGGGGATCTCCGGCTAGAGCTCACTGCGCTGGCCGCCGGAGAAGGGGGAGGGGGAGCAAGATACGGCGAGCGGTGGAAATGAGGAAGGGGAGGAGAAAAGGCGGATAAGAGCTCACCACGCTGCCCGCCCGGGAAGGAGGACCAGATCTGGCAAACGGTGGAAACGAAGGGAAGAACCGGAGAACGTCTCGATAGCTCTTTGTGGTTTTGTTCGTGCCGTATCTTTTGGGATGCTCCGCCACGACCTCCGCCTCACCGCCGCCGAGCTCCGCCCACTGGTCCTGCAGCCAGCCACCGCCGGCTCATAGCTCCGTCCACTGGTACGGAGCCAATGGATCTCACCGACGTTTCTTGATTTTTTTTTCATTCAATTCAGTTCTAATAAAACTATCTTATTCAAGCCAAATTCATCCAATGTGCTTTTTTCGAGGGAATTCATCCTATATTGACGACGCAATTGCAGTAGAACTGCAGAAGCTAGCTAGCAAGCAGTAGAAAACCGAGCAATTTGTTACGGCAAAATTTGATATATGCCATTTAGAAAGTTGCCACTTTAAGATATACAATTTAGTTTGTTAAAATTCAAAATCCGTCACTTCAGTTTCTTTCTCTTTTGAAATATGCTATTATCACTCATTTTCTCCTATTTTCTTTTCTATTATCAGATTTTTTATATATTTCAAAGATGAATGGTTGGTTTTACCCATTATTTATTTCTCGCATCCCTTCGTTCTTCTCGTCGGAGCTCCTCCCTCCTCCCTAGTGCCGCCTCACCGGCTCCCTCCATGGCTTCTGCCAGCGCCGCCCTCCCTAGCCGTGCCGCTCCCCTCCTCGCCGCCTGTAGGATCAAGGATACCGACTAGAGGGGGGTGAATAGGAGGTTTTTAAACTTTTCTTGTTTACTTGATTAATTCTCCACAATTTAAATGACAATGATGTAAAGCAATTAATCCTATGCAATTCTGGTCAACAATTTAGCTCTAAACAAATAAGTGATCTCAATGAAGCAAAAGAACAAGAGCTAAAGAGACAAGGGACACAACCGATGTTTTTACTGTGATATTCGGAAACTTGCCGTTTCCCTAGTCCACGTTGAGGTAACCCGGACGTATCGGACCGGCTCCACGAATTGAGCCAAGCACCTCGATCACTAGTGTAGCTCTTCCCACTCCGGTAGGCGAGCTCCAACCTTCACAATTTGTCGGTCTTCTCACAATCTTCTTGAGAAGATCACCGAGACAACTTCCACCGGATCGTCCAAGTGCTTGGCAAGCACTAAGAGTAATAAATCCGGTGTTCACTTGAATGCAACTCTAGTGCCAAATGGATTTGCAAATGAAATCTAGCACTAAATGCTCAACCACCTCACTTTGATGTGCAAAGAGAGAATTGAGGTGAAATGAATGCACTTGGGCTTGAGAAATATGCAATGAGTCTCTAACCTTATCCCTTGAGCGGTGGTGGGGTATTTATAGCCTCCACCAACCAAAACTAGCCGTTTGACCCGGTTTCGAAAAATTTTTCGGTCGAGCGGAACTACAGCTCCCGAGACCGGTACTACCGCTACCAAATCTTCGCGCGAACGGCTATGTCGGGCGTCTGCGGTGATCGTTGGATTCGGCGCGGTACTACCGCCGTTGATATTTGCGGTACTACCGCTACCCGTAGTTCCGCAAAGTCGGCGCGTACTACCGCTCGACCAAACTCCAAAGGGTCCTGACTTGGCGCTCTGGAAAAATGCATCCGCTTTGAAGTCGGATCTTAGGACTCGGTACCGCTCGAGTGGCGGAACTACGCATGCGCCGGTAGTTCGGCGTTGAAATAGCCGTACTTCCGCTCTAGAAAATCGAGCTTCATCCGGAGGGCGCTCGGAAAAATTGATCCGCTCTCCTCCGGATCTTCCGGTCCGGTACCGCTTTAGGATGCGGTACTACCGCTCGCAGCGGTAGTACCGGCGTTCAAGCAGCCGGTACTTCCGTTCCCGCAAGACTTTGGAATGAGCCAAGGGTGCTCTCTGGAAATATTGATCCGCTCCTAAACCGGATCTTCCACTGGCCGGTACTACCGCATTTTGGTTGCGGAACTTCCGCTTTCCGGTAGTTCCGACGTTCAAAACCGCGGTACTACCGCTCTTCCAGACAGAGCACATATTTCTTTTGAAAACTAGATTTCTTTAAAGGATGCAACTTTTAAGACAAAACCATTTGGCACATGAGATAAGTATTCAAGCTACTTAGCCAAGATCCCTCTTGATGGTACGATCATCTATCCTATAATCCGGTCTTCCACCATTCACCTAAGACCGGTAAAATTCAAAAGGGGTCCTATTCTAAGTATACCTTTGTCTTGAGCCAATTTGATTTTCACGCGTGTCCTTTGGCTTGCATCTTGTCGCTCATGTGTGTGGACTATCCTTTCGCATACTCATTAAAACACGTTAGTCCCATATTCCATATTCTCTTAATTTCATTAATTACCAAAATCCTTTTTAGGGGTCTAGATGCTTTCAATCTCCCCCTTTTTGGTAATTGATGACAACCCAAATTTTGAGAGATGAAAGATTTGAATATATCAAATTGTTAGACAACAAATTGTATATTCTATGTGAACTTTGAATGAGAGAGTAGTTCTTATGCAATAAGATTTATTTAGATAAAAAGAACTATTTTCATTTTAGAGTCCAAGAGGGAATATGACTCCCCCTAAACATGTGCATAGATAAAGATTACGACATTTTATACAAGATGCACAAGACAAATTTATTCAATGAGAGATAGACAACTAAGTAATATCATCAACTCATGATCATAAGGTTCATTACATCCAAGCACCAAACATAAGTTCATTACAACCATGATCATAAGGTTCATTACATCCAAGCACCAAACATAAGTTCATTACAACCATCCATAGATAATTAAAAAACATAGAAGATAAGCCCATAGGTCCAAATACCAAAAGTAAAGTAAACTCCCAAAATAAAATATTCTCCCCCTTTGGCATCAAGTACAAAAAAAGATCAATTCGAGAGGGCTGCGGAGGATCATGAGCGGTTTACTGGCGACGACCATAGCGACGAGGCGAGGTGAGCGCTCAAGATCTGCAACCCACCATCTAACGAGGTCAAATCGCTGTCAATGGAGTCGAGACGCTCATCCACCCTATCCATCCTAGAGTTGAGAGTAGAGAAGCCCTCAATCAGAGAAGAGTAGAACTGCTGAAGTGTGGGCTGGCCAGGCTCCTGAGACTGAGTGGCTGCTTCTCCTGCTGCTGCTGCAGATGATGAGCCTGCGCCTGGAGCTGTCGTCTGTCTAGCGCGAAAAGTAGTGGGAATGGGAGGCTCTGGTCTTGGCTTGTATGGCTTATGCACACCACCGCGACCTCCACGATAGAGAAACTTAGAGTCAATCAAGGCCATGATATAGGGTGCATAGTTAATGCGCTTGAAGCGATCATTTTGGAGGCAACTATCTCCTCATGATTACATCCACTACATCAAACTTCTCCCCCTTCATAATATAGTCTAGGATATTCCATACATGTCCTCGAATGGCATCATAGTTACCACCTTTTGGAAGAATAGTATGATTGATGATGCGATTGATCAAGCTGGGAATGGGTTGAAGTCCAACATTCTTGCCAAGCGTGAATTTTTCTGCAGTGTTGTAGAAAGGATATATGGCATCCAGATTGAGATTGAGAGCAGGTTTGTCATATACCTTCTCATAAGCACTTAGTTCTGCCCTTAAGACAAGCTCAAAGTCATGCTTGGTGGCCTCATATCTGGTACATACCGTCATCCAAGTCATGTTCAAGGTCGGAGAGATATGCATCAGTAGCATAAAATCGCGGATGAAGGTCTCATTGTAGTCACGTCCTAGTGCTACAAGCTGATTGAGACCGACTGTCTGGAATAACCGGAAAGTGCCATCGTACTTGTCAATACCATCAATATGATCCCAGTCGATGAATTTATGATCTGCAAACTGGCGATCTGGTCCATACATCTCATCAAATATCTTCTCCTGGAACTTGGTATGGAATTGTGGATTGATTGAGTTTGATGGAAGATCATACTGGTTGGTATGACGCAGGCGAGCATACTCATCAGACGAAATCTTTTTCAGATTGATTTCAAGACACTCCCTTCCAGCTATATCTTCTTCAGATGATTCCATGGGAGAGCTTGGAGGAATAGGATGCTCAGACTCTGTTTCAGATCCAGAGTCAGACTCAGGGGCTGGCGCAGGCCTCTTCCCTCTGTCCTGGGCTGCCTTTTGAGTCACCTCGGGGGATGGAAGAGCACGAGGGCTTGAGGAACTCCCTGAGGCATAGGACTTTTTGGAAGCCGCTCTTGTTCTAGGCATCTAGGCACAAGAAGAATGGATTATGAGATAGAGGGAATATGGCCAAATTAGATTCAAAAGGAAATAAATTGAATTTGCCAAAATGTCAGTTAAAACGGTAGTACCGCTGTCTGGGCGGTAGTACCGCTCAGTGATAATACCGCAACCGCCGAGCAGTAGTTCCGCTTCTGGTGATTCTAGGGTTTTTGGAAATGTGAATGAATCTTTGGTGTTTTCTTGGAGTGAATCCATGGAATGGGTTTGTATATACCCCTGAACACCAAATATACTCAATTTCCCTAGAAATAGTTGGCAAAATCAACTATATTTCGATTTAACCTTAAGCATGACCTAGGTTTCAAAAAGAAGAAGATTAAAAGAGGTTTTGATCCGAAATACCTTGAGGATCGAAGGAGTTGAACCCTGGGAAATTGATTTGCGTTGAGGAAACGAAGAAATCACCACTGGATCCGACGATTTTGCGGTGCGGTTTGGGTGGTTCTTTGTGGGAGAGAGAGAGAGAGAGAGGAGAGGTACGGGCTCGGGCGGAAGTAGGGAGGAAGTACCGGAGTGGAGTGGGGCCAACAGAAGAGAACCCTGGGCGTGGCGCTTGCTCCCCTTAAATGCAAGTCCGTAGTACGCGGATGCGCCGGTAGTACCGCCAAGCGGTAGTACCGCTTCCTCGGACGGAAGTACCGTTCCCCGGAAGTACCGCAGAAGGCAGCGGTAGTTCCGCATTTTCTGAGACTTCACAGAATTTGAACTTTAGGACTATAGATGCAAATGATCCCTAGATTTTGCATTCAACTAAAGTCTTTAAGGATCATTATGCATTAAACAGAACAAAGTAATATAATCAAATACTTTTGCATTTTACCTTTTATAAATCAAAATCCTTTGCATAAAGACATAATTTCAAACAACCTTTCAAGCTTCCTCTAAGAGCATGCATTTAAATTTACCATAAATTTATGCAACATTTGAGTAATCCAAGACATTTAATTCACTCCTAAGCTTGCAAAAATGATTCTCATCTAATGGCTTGGTGAATATATCCGCTAATTGGTCTTCGGTCCGGATGTGGCTAATGCAAATATCTCCCTTACCAACATGGTCTCTCAAGAAGTGGTGGCGTACATCTATGTGCTTAGTTCTTGAGTGTTGGACTAGGTTATTGGATATTTTCACGGCACTTTCATTGTCACACAATAAAGGCACTTTATCGAAGCTTATTCCATAATCCAACAATGTTTGCCTCATCCATAATAATTGAGCACAACAACTCCCGGCGGAAATATATTCGGCTTCAGCGGTTGAGAGTGCTACGGAGTTTTGTTTCTTTGAGGACCAAGACACTAAGGATCTACCTAGAAATTGACAACTTCCCGAGGTGCTTTTTCTATCCACTTTGCAACCCGCATAATCGGAATCTGAATATCCAATTAGATCGAATTTAGCACCTTTAGGATACCAAAGTCCTATGTTTGGGGAATGTTTCAAATATCTCAAGATCCTTTTTACGGCTTTTAAATGACACTCTTTTGGTGAAGCTTGAAAGCGAGCACACATGCATACACTAAACATGATATCGGGCCTAGATGCGGTAAGATACAGCAAACTACCAATCATGGATCTATAAAGCTTTGAATCTACCGACTTACCTCCTTCGTCAAGATCTAGATGCCCGTTGGTTGCCATTGGTGTCTTGATGGGCTTTGCATCTTTCATGCCAAACTTTTCGAAAAGATCTTTAATGTACTTTGTTTGGCTTATGAATGTCCCATCTTTACGTTGCTTGATTTGAAGTCCAAGAAAATAGCTTAATTCTCCTATCATGGACATCTCAAACTCCTAGACATCATATCACCAAATTCTTCATAAAAATCTTGGTTAGTAGAACCAAATATAATGTCATCAACATAAATTTGGCATACAAAGAAATCACCACCAATGACTTTTGTGAATAGTGTTGTATCTACCTTACCAATTTTAAATCCCTTTGAAACAAGGAAATTTCTAAGTCGTTCATACCAAGCTCTAGGAGCTTGTTTTAAACCATACAATGCCTTTGCAAGTTTATAAACATGATTAGGACATTTAGGATCTTCGAACCCCGGAGGTTGTTCAACAAATACAAGTTCGGAGATTGTTCCATTTAAGAAAGCACTTTTAACATCCATTTGAAATAATTTAATATCAAAGCTAGATGCAAAAGCAAGCAAGATTCTAATTGACTCAAGTCTAGCAACGGTGCAAATGTTTCATCATAGTCTAAACCTTCGACTTGAGTATAGCCTTGAGCTACTAACCTTGCCTTGTTTCTTACCACAATGCCATTTTCATCTTGTTTGTTTCGGAAGACCCATTTGGTGCCAATCACATTGTGCTCTTCGGGTCTTTCCACCAAGGTCCATACTTCATTTTGAGCGAAGTTGTTTAATTCTTCATGCATGGCATTTACCCAATCCGGATCATCTAGAGCCTCATCTACAAGTTTAGGCTCAAGAGAAGAAACAAAAGAGTAATGTTCACAAAATGAAGCTACTCTAGAGCGAGTTTGAACACCCTTACTCACATCACCTAATATTTGATCTATTGGATGATCCTTGGCAATCGCATTGTGAATCTTGAAATTGTTTTGTTGTTGATCTTTTTGCTCGTCTTCAACAACTTGAACATTGCTTGGGGTATGTGAAGTAGGTGGCTCTACTTGTCTTGATGAGCTTGGTGAAGATGGATCTTCCTTTGGCTTGATGTCTCCAATTTGCATGTTTTCCATAGCTTTTCGTAATCCTTCATCACCTACATCATCCAAATTTTCTTGCTCCTCTTGAGAGCCATTAGTTTCATCGAATTGTACATCACATGATTCTTCAACTAATCCCGAATTTTTATTAAAGATCCTATAGGCTTTACTATTTGAGGAATACCTAAAGGAAGCCTTCATCACAACGACTTTGAAATTTTGAGAGCCGAACACCTTTTCTTAGAATATAGCATTTGCAACCAAATACTCTAAAGTAAGAGATGTTCGGTCTCCTTCCAATAAGTAGTTCATAGGAAGTCTTTTTCAGAAGTCGATGTAAGTAAAGGCGATTTATGGCATGACAAGCGGTGTTAATAGCTTCCGCCCAAAACTTGTCGGAAGTATTATACTCATCAAGCATTGTCCTAGCCATTTCAATCAATGTTCGATTTTCCTCTCTACAACTCCATTTGCTCCGGAGTGTAGGTTGTGGAAAGTTCGTGCTTTATTCCAAGATCATCACAAAAGTCTTCAACTTTTGTATTTTTGAACTCGGAACCATTGTCACTCCTAATTTTCTTTATTTTAAAATCAAATTCATTTTGGGCACTTTTGAAAAACTTTTGAAAATCCGGAGGTTTCACTTTTGTCATTTAGGAAGAAGACCCATGTGTATCTAGAGTGATCATCCACAATGACTAAACAATAGCTATTTCCTCCGATGCTCTTATAGGTTGTTGGCCCAAACAAATCCATGTGTAAGAGCTCCAATGGTCTAGAGGTTGACATGATACTTTTGGAAGGGTGAGAACTAACGACTTTTTCCCGGCTTGACAAGCACTACAAAGTCGATTTTCTCAAACTTCACATCTTTCAAGCCAATCACTAGATCATGTTTGAAAAGCTTTTTAAGTTGAACCATACCCACATGACCTAGTCTCCTATGCCAAAGCCAACCCAAAGAAGTTTTTGCAATTAAACAAGTTTTTAAGCATGCATCATTTGAAGTGAAATCTACCAAATAGAGATTCCCAAATCTAAAGCCTTTAAAGACTAGTTCATTATTATTGTCTTTTGAGATTATAACATTTTCTTTTGAGAATGAGCATGTTAAGCCTAGATCACATAATTGAGCAACAGATAGCAAGTTAAAATTTAATGTTTCGACTAGTGATACATTAGAAATTGAAAGGTCGTTAGAGATAGCGATTTTACCCAATCCCAATACCTTTCCTTTGCTATTGTCTCCAAAGGTGATTTTGTCATTGCTTCCACTCTCAAAGGTGGTGAACATCTTCCGGTCTCCGGTCATGTGTTGAGTGCAACCACTATCCAACACCCAATGCCTTCCGCCGGTTTTATAGTTCACCTACAAAAGAAAATCAAGTTCTTTTAGGTACCCAAATTTGTTTGGGTCCTTGGAGGTTAGTAACCAAGGTTTTGGGCACCCAAATGGATTTCCTTTTAGCACCCAAAATCGAGGTGCCAATAAAATGAGCAATTACATTTCCATTTTTAGATTTTTTAAGCATGTAACAAGAATTATACAAGCCAATGGAATGCACACTATTTCTAGAACAATCATTTACCATATGTCCTACATTCCGGCATTTTGTACAATACTTACCATTCTCATTTACAAACCTTGGAGGTTTGGATATCGGTTTCTTACCTTTCTTGGGAATGTATCCAAGTCCTTCCTTATTGAAAGAGCATCTTTGGGTATTTAACAATTTATCAAGGGTGTCTTTTCCTTGTATGCTCTTTCCAAACTTTTATTCAATTTTAGGACTTGTTCTTTTAAATTTTGGTTTTCATCTACTAGCATATCATCATGAACATGAGACAAAGCATTAGATGAATCAATCTTAGAAGAACATGGCATAGAAAGTAAGTCATCACAAGAGGTAGACATGCTAGATGTTACTTTCTCTACACTAGGCATCTCATTCAAAATATTGCAAGATATGCCAATATTCATACTAGACTTATTTGTATGCAAGTCATGAGCTTCCTTTAGCTCCTCATAGGTTTTTTGAAGAGCTATGTGCTCCCTTTTCAAAACCTTGAATTTTGACTTTTCTTTTCCAAGAAATTCATTTAGTTCTACTAACATGTCCATCAAATCATCATAGGAGGGTTCATCGTCATCTAGAGTTTTACCTTCTCCCTTTTGCCATAAGACATGTGGGAGTGGAGAATAGCGATGGAGCTTCCTTGATGGCGATGCCGACAAGTCCCTTCTTCTTGGGAGACTCATCCTCACTAGAGTCGGAGTCGGAGTATTCCTCATCGGAATCCCACTCACCAATGTGGGCTTCATTTTTGCCGTCTTTGTGGAGCTTCTTGAAAAGTTTCTTCTTGCCATGATAGCCTTTCTTCTTGGATGACTTCTCCTTGTCATCCTTCTTTGTGGGACATTGTGAAGCTATATGCCCCTTCTCATCGCACTCATAGCAACAGATGTTGCTATACTTGTTTTTGTTGGAGGATGATTGCCACTTTTTTCCTTTATCATAGCCTCCTCCTCGATTTGAGCGTCTTCTCATGAACTTGTTCATCCTTCTCACAAGGAGGGCAAGTTCTTCTTCGGAGTCTCCTTCTTCATCTTCGGACTCTTCACTTGCCACCACCTTTGCCTTGAAGGTGGTGATCTTCTTCCCTTTGGAGGTGGATTGCTCCAAAAGGTCCTCCTTGTCCTTCTTGTACAACTCATTTGTAATTAGATTATCCAAGAGTTGTGTTGGCGTCATTCTTGCCAATTCCGGTGAGTTGAGGAAGAGAGTTACCAACATCTCGTACTTCTCCGGTAGAGCCCTAAGCATCTTTCTCACAACATCAAGATCCGAGAGGTTAGTGCCAAGGCCTTTGAGCTCATTCACAATGTTGTTGAGCCGTGTGTACATCTCATTGATGTCCTCATGGGGCAACATTATGAATGTTTCATATTTAATCCTAAGCCGATGCAATTTTGCCTCCTTAACCGTGGATGTCCCTTCGTGTATTTCCGAAAGGGTATTCCAAATAGCGTGAGCCGTCTCAAGATTGCTCACTCTATTGAATTCATCCGCGTTTAAGGCCCCAAAAAGAGCATTCATGGCTTGGGCATATAAATGAGTGTTACGCCCATCTTGTTCCGTTGGGTTGTCGGGATCAAGTGGCATGACGTAACCATCATTTACGATTTTCCAAATATTAGGACTCATGGCCTTTAAATAAATTGACATTCTAATCTTCCAATAAGCATAATTTGAGCCATCAAATAGAGGTGCCTTTCCTACCAAATCCCTCACTAGCCATCCTTTTCTCTCTAGACGGTTAAGTCTAAAAGTGAGAGACCAACCTTTGATACCACCTGTAGGATCAAGGATACCGACTAGAGGGGGGTGAATAGGAGGTTTTTAAACTTTTCTTGTTTACTTGATTAATTCTCCACAATTTAAATGACAATGATGTAAAGCAATTAATCCTATGCAATTCTGGTCAACAATTTAGCTCTAAACAAATAAGTGATCTCAATGAAGCAAAAGAACAAGAGCTAAAGAGACAAGGGACACAACCGATGTTTTTACCGTGGTATTCGGAAACTTGCCGGTTTCCCCTAGTCCACGTTGAGGTAAGCCCGGACGTATCGGACCGGCTCCACGAATTGAGCCAAGCACCTCGATCACTAGTGTAGCTCTTCCCCACTCCGGGTAGGCGAGCTCCAACCTTCACAATTTGCCGAGTCTTCTCACAATCTTCTTGAGAAGATCACCGAGGCAACTTCCACCGGATCGTCCAAGTGCCGGCAAGCACTAAGAGTAATAAATCCCGGTGTTCACTTGAATGCAACTCTAGTGCCAAATGGATTTGCAAATGAAATCTAGCACTAAATGCTCAACCACCTCACTTTGATGTGCAAAGAGAGAATTGAGGTGAAATGAATGCACTTGGGCTTGAGAAATATGCAATGAGTCTCTAACCTTAGCCCTTGAGCAGTGGTGGGGGTATTTATAGCCTCCACCAACCAAAACTAGCCGTTTGACCCGTTTCGAAAATTTTCTGGTCGAGCGGAACTACCGCTCCCAGAGACCGGTACTACCACTACCAAATCTTCGCGCGAACGGCTATGTCGACGTCTGCGGTGACCGTTGATTCGCGCGCGGTACTACCGCCGTTGATATTTGCGGTACTACCGCTACCCGTAGTTCCGCAAAGTCGGCGCGTACTACCGCTCCAGCCAAACTCAAAGGGTCCCGCACTTGGCGCTCGGAAAAATGCATCCGCTTTGAAGTCGGATCTTCGGACTCGGAAGTACCGCTCGAGTGGCGGAACTACGCATGCGCGGTAGTTCCGGCGTTAAATAGCCGGTACTTCCGCTCTAGAGAAATCCAGGCTTCATCCGGAGGGCGCTCTGGAAAAATTGATCCGCTCTCCCTCCGGATCTTCCGGGGTCCGGAAGTACCGCTTTAGGATGCGGTACTACCGCTCGCAGCGGTAGTACCGGCGTTCAAGCAGCCGGTACTTCCGTTCCCGCAAGACTTTGGAATGAGCCAAGGGTGCTCTCTGGAAATATTGATCCGCTCCTAAACCGGATCTTCCGCTGGCCGGTACTACCGCATTTTGGTTGCGGAACTTCCGCTTTCCGGTAGTTCCGACGTTCAAAACTGCGGTACTACCGCTCTTCCAGACAGAGCACAGATTTCTTTTGAAAACTAGATTTCTTTAAAGGATGCAACTTTTAAGACAAAACCATTTGGCACATGAGATAAGTATTCAAGCTACTTAGCCAAGATCCCTCTTGATGGTACGATCATCTATCCTATAATCCGGTCTTCCACCATTCACCTAAGACCGGTAAAATTCAAAAGGGGTCCTATTCTAAGTATACCTTTGTCTTGAGCCAATTTGATTTTCACGCGTGTCCTTTGGCTTGCATCTTGTCGCTCATGTGTGTGGACTATCCTTTCGCATACTCATTAAAACACGTTAGTCCCATATTCCATATTCTCTTAATTTCATTAATTACCAAAATCCTTTTTAGGGGTCTAGATGCTTTCAATCTCCCCCTTTTTGGTAATTGATGACAACCCAAATTTTGAGAGATGAAATATTTGAATATATCAAATTGTTAGACAACAAATTGTATATTCTATGTGAACTTTGAATGAGAGAGTAGTTCTTATGCAATAAGATTTATTTAGATAAAAAGAACTATTTTCATTTTAGAGTCCAAGAGGGAATATGACTCCCCCTAAACATGTGCATAGATAAAGATTACGACATTTTATACAAGATGCACAAGACAAAGTTATTCAATGAGAGATAGACAACTAAGTAATATCATCAACTCATGATCATAAGGTTCATTACATCCAAGCACCAAACATAAGTTCATTACAACCATGATCATAAGGTTCATTACATCCAAGCACCAAACATAAGTTCATTACAACCATCCATAGATAATTAAAAAACATAGAAGATAAGCCCATAGGTCCAAATACCAAAAGTAAAGTAAACTCCCAAAATAAAATATTCTCCCCCTTTGGCATCAAGTACCAAAAAAAAGAGATCAATTCTGAGAGGGCTGCGGAGGATCATGAGCGGTTTCTGGCGACGACCATAGCGACGAGGCGAGGGTGAGCGCTCAAGATCTGCAACCCGACCATCTAACGAGGTCAAACTGCTGTCAATGGAGTCGAGACGCTCATCCACCCTATCCATCCTAGAGTTGAGAGTAGAGAAGCCCTCAATCAGAGAAGAGTAGAACTGCTGAAGTGTGGGCTGGCCAGGCTCCTGAGACTGAGTGGCTGCTTCTCCTGCTGCTGCTGCTGCAGATGATGAGCCTGCGCCTGGAGCTGTCGTCTGTCTAGCGCGAAAAGTAGTGGGAATGGGAGGCTCTGGTCTTGGCTTGTATGGCTTATGCACACCACCGCGACCTCCACGATAGAGAAACTTAGAGTCAATCAAGGCCATGATATAGGGTGCATAGTTAATGCGCTTGAAGCGATCATTTTTGGAGGCAACTATCTCCCTCATGATTACATCCACTACATCAAACTTCTCCCCCTTCATAATATAGTCTAGGATATTCCATACATGTCCTCGAATGGCATCATAGTTACCACCTTTTGGAAGAATAGTATGATTGATGATGCGATTGATCAAGCTGGGAATGGGTTGAAGTCCAACATTCTTGCCAAGCGTGAATTTTTCTGCAGTGTTGTAGAAAGGATATATGGCATCCAGATTGAGATTGAGAGCAGGTTTGTCATATACCTTCTCATAAGCACTTAGTTCTGCCCTTAAGACAAGCTCAAAGTCATGCTTGGTGGCCTCATATCTGGTACATACTGTCATCCAAGTCATGTTCTGAAGGTCGGGAGAGATATGCACTGTAGCATAAAACTGCCGGATGAAGGTCTCATTGTAGTCACGTCCTAGTGCTACAAGCTGATTGAGACCGACTGTCTGGAATAACCGGAAAGTGCCATCGTACTTGTCAATACCATCAATATGATCCCAGTCGATGAATTTATGATCTGCAAACTGGCGATCTGGTCCATACATCTCATCAAATATCTTCTCCTGGAACTTGGTATGGAATTGTGGATTGATTGAGTTTGATGGAAGATCATACTGGTTGGTATGACGCAGGCGAGCATACTCATCAGCCGAAATCTTTTTCAGATTGATTTCAAGACACTCCTTCCAGCTATATCTTCTTGAGATGATTCCATGGGAGAGCTTGGAGGAATAGGATGCTCAGACTCTGTTTCAGATCCGGAGTCAGACTCAGGGGCTGGCGCAGGCCTCTTCCCTCTGTCCTGGGCTGCCTTTTGAGTCACCTCGGGGGATGGAAGAGCACGAGGGCTTGAGGAACTCCCTGAGGCATAGGACTTTTTGGAAGCCGCTCTTGTTCTAGGCATCTAGGCACAAGAAGAATGGATTATGAGATAGAGGGAATATGGCCAAATTAGATTCAAAGGAAATAAATTGAATTTGCCAAAATGTCGGTTAAAGCGGTAGTACTGCCGTTACGGGCGGTAGTACCGCTCAGTGATAATACCGCAACCGTCGAGCCAGTAGTTCCGCTACGCTGATTCTAGGGTTTTTGGAAATGTGAATGAATCTTTGGTGTTTTCTTGGAGTGAATCCATGGAATGGGTTTGTATATACCCCTGAACACCAAATATACTCAATTTCCCTAGAAATAGTTGGCAAAATCAACTATATTTCGATTTAACCTTAAGCATGACCTAGGTTTCAAAAAAGAAGAAGATTAAAAGAGGTTTTGATCCGAAATACCTTGAGGATCGAAGGAGTTGAACCCTGGGAAATTGATTTGCGTTGAGGAAACGAAGAAATCACCACTGGATCCGACGATTTTGCGGTGCGGTTTGGGTGGTTCTTTGTGGGAGAGAGAGAGAGAGGAGAGGTGCGGGCTCGGCGCGAAGTAGGGAGGAAGTACCGGAGTGGAGTGGGGCCAACAGAAGAGAACCCTGGGCGTGGGCAGTTGCTCCCCTTAAATGCAAGTCCGGTAGTACAGCGGATGCGGCGGTAGTACCGCCAAGCGGTAGTACCGCTTCCTGACGGAAGTACTGTTCCCGGAAGTACTGCATGAAGGCGCGTAGTTCCGCATTTTCCGAGACTTCACGAATTTGAACTTTAGGACTATAGATGCAAATGATCCTAGATTTTGCATTCAACTAAAGTCTTTAAGGATCATTATGCATTAAATGAACAAAGTAATATAATCAAATACTTTTGCATTTTACCTTTTATAAATCAAAATCCTTTGCATAAAGACATAATTTCAAACAACCTTTCAAGCTTCCTCTAAGAGCATGCATTTAAATTTACCATAAATTTATGCAACATTTGAGTAATCCAAGACATTTAATTCACTCCTAAGCTTGCAAAAATGATTCTCATCTAATGGCTTGGTGAATATATCCGCTAATTGGTCTTCGGTCCGGATGTGGCTAATGCAAATATCTCCCTTACCAACATGGTCTCTCAAGAAGTGGTGGCGTACATCTATGTGCTTAGTTCTTGAGTGTTGGACTAGGTTATTGGATATTTTCACGGCACTTTCATTGTCACACAATAAAGGCACTTTATCGAAGCTTATTCCATAATCCAACAATGTTTGCCTCATCCATAATAATTGAGCACAACAACTCCCGGCGGAAATATATTCGGCTTCAGCGGTTGAGAGTGCTACGGAGTTTTGTTTCTTTGAGGACCAAGACACTAAGGATCTACCTAGAAATTGACAACTTCCGAGGTGCTTTTTCTATCCACTTTGCAACCCGCATAATCGAATCGAATATCCAATTAGATCGAATTTAGCACCTTTAGGATACCAAAGTCCTATGTTTGGGGAATGTTTCAAATATCTCAAGATCCTTTTTACGGCTTTTAAATGACACTCTTTTGGTGAAGCTTGAAAGCGAGCACACATGCATACACTAAACATGATATCGGGCCTAGATGCGGTAAGATACAGACAAACTACCAATCATGGATCTATAAAGCTTTGAATCTACCGACTTACCTCCTTCGTCAAGGTCTAGATGCCCGTTGGTTGCCATTGGTGTCTTGATGGGCTTTGCATCTTTCATGCCAAACTTTTCAAAAGATCTTTAATGTACTTTGTTTGGCTTATGAATGTCCCATCTTTACGTTGCTTGATTTGAAGTCCAAGAAAATAGCTTAATTCTCCTATCATGGACATCTCAAACTCCTAGACATCATATCACCAAATTCTTCACAAAATCTTGGTTAGTAGAACCAAATATAATGTCATCAACATAAATTTGGCATACAAAGAAATCACCACCAATGACTTTTGTGAATAGTGTTGTATCTACCTTACCAATTTTAAATCCCTTTGAAACAAGGAAATTTCTAAGTCGTTCATACCAAGCTCTAGGAGCTTGTTTTAAACCATACAATGCCTTTGCAAGTTTATAAACATGATCGGGACATTTAGGATCTTGAACCCGGAGGTTGTTCAACAAATACAAGTTCGAGATTGTTCCATTTAAGAAAGCACTTTTAACATCCATTTGAAATAATTTAATATCAAAGCTAGATGCAAAAGCAAGCAAGATTCTAATTGACTCAAGTCTAGCAACGGTGCAAATGTTTCATCATAGTCTAAACCTTCGACTTGATATAGCCTTGAGCTACTAACCTTGCCTTGTTTCTTACCACAATGCCATTTTCATCTTGTTTGTTTCGAAGACCCATTTGGTGCCAATCACATTGTGCTCTTGGTCTTTCCACCAAGGTCCATACTTCATTTTGAGCGGTTGTTTAATTCTTCATGCATGGCATTTACCCAATCCGGATCATCTAGAGCCTCATCTACAAGTTTAGGCTCAAGAGAAGAAACAAAAGAGTAATGTTCACAAAATGAAGCTACTCTAGAGCGAGTTTGAACACCCTTACTCACATCACCCAATATTTGATCTATTGGATGATCCTTGGCAATCGCATTGTGAATCTTGAAATTGTTTTGTTGTTGATCTTTTTGCTCGTCTTCAACAACTTGAACATTGCTTGGGGTATGTGAAGTAGGTGGCTCTACTTGTCTTGATGAGCTTGGTGAAGATGGATCTTCCTTTGGCTTGATGTCTCCAATTTGCATGTTTTCCATAGCTTTTCATAATCCTTCATCACCTACATCATCCAAATTTTCTTGCTCCTCTTGAGAGCCATTAGTTTCATCGAATTGTACGTCACATGATTCTTCAACTAATCCCGAATTTTTATTAAAGATCCTATAGGCTTTACTATTTGAGGAATACCTAAAGGAAGCCTTCATCACAACAACTTTGAAATTTTGAGAGCCGAACACCTTTTCTTAGAATATAGCATTTGCAACCAAATACTCTAAAGTAAGAGATGTTCGGTCTCCTTCCAATAAGTAGTTCATAGGAAGTCTTTTCAGAAGTCGATGTAAGTAAAGCGATTTATGGCATGACAAGCGGTGTTAATAGCTTCCGCCAAAACTTGTCGGAAGTATTATACTCATCAAGCATTGTCCTAGCCATTTCAATCAATGTTCGATTTTCCTCTCTACAACTCCATTTTGCTCGAGTGTAGGTTGTGGAAAGTTCGTGCTTTATTCCAAGATCATCACAAAAGTCTTCAACTTTTGTATTTTTGAACTCGGAACCATTGTCACTCCTAATTTTCTTTATTTTAAAATCAAATTCATTTTGGGCTCTTTTGAAAAACTTTTGAAAATCCGGAGGTTTCACTTTTGTCATTTAGGAAGAAGACCCATGTGTATCTAGAGTGATCATCCACAATGACTAAACAATAGCTATTTCCTCCGATGCTCTTATAGGTTGTTGGCCCAAACAAATCCATGTGTAAGAGCTCCAATGGTCTAGAGGTTGACATGATACTTTTGGAAGGGTGAGAACTAGCGACTTGTTTTCCGGCTTGACAAGCACTACAAAGTCGATTTTCTCAAACTTCACATCTTTCAAGCCAATCACTAGATCATGTTTGAAAAGCTTTTTAAGTTGAACCATACCCACATGACCTAGTCTCCTATGCCAAAGCCAACCCAAAGAAGTTTTTGCAATTAAACAAGTTTTTAAGCATGCATCATTTGAAGTGAAATCTACCAAATAGAGATTCCCAAATCTAAAGCCTTTAAAGACTAGTTCATTATTATTGTCTTTTGAGATTATAACATTTTCTTTTGAGAATGAGCATGTTAAGCCTAGATCACATAATTGAGCAACAGATAGCAAGTTAAAATTTAATGTTTCACTAGTGATACATTAGAAATTGAAAGGTCGTTAGAGATAGCGATTTTACCCAATCCCAATACCTTTCCTTTGCTATTGTCTCCAAAGGTGATTTTGTCATTGCTTCCACTCTCAAAGGTGGTGAACATCTTCCGGTCTCCGGTCATGTGTTGAGTGCAACCACTATCCAACACCCAATGCCTTCCGCCGGTTTTATAGTTCACCTACAAAAGAAAATCAAGTTCTTTTAGGTACCCAAATTTGTTTGGGTCCTTGGAGGTTAGTAACCAAGGTTTTGGGCACCCAAATGGATTTCCTTTTAGCACCCAAAATCGAGGTGCCAATAAAATGAGCAATTACATTTCCATTTTTAGATTTTTTAAGCATGTAACAAGAATTATACAAGCCAATGGAATGCACACTATTTCTAGAACAATCATTTACCATATGTCCTACATTCCGGCATTTTGTACAATACTTACCATTCTCATTTACAAACCTTGGAGGTTTGGATATCGGTTTCTTACCTTTCTTGGGAATGTATCCAAGTCCTTCCTTATTGAAAGAGCATCTTTGGGTATTTAACAATTTATCAAGGGTGTCTTTTCCTTGTATGCTCTTTCCAAACTTTTATTCAATTTTAGGACTTGTTCTTTTAAATTTTGGTTTTCATCTACTAGCATATCATCATGAACATGAGACAAAGCATTAGATGAATCAATCTTAGAAGAACATGGCATAGAAAGTAAGTCATCACAAGAGGTAGACATGCTAGATGTTACTTTCTCTACACTAGGCATCTCATTCAAAATATTGCAAGATATGCCAATATTCATACTAGACTTATTTGTATGCAAGTCATGAGCTTCCTTTAGCTCCTCATAGGTTTTTGAAGAGCTATGTGCTCCTTTTCAAAACCTTGAATTTTGACTTTTCTTTTCCAAGAAATTCATTTAGTTCTACTAACATGTCCATCAAATCATCATAGGAGGGTTCATCGTCATCTAGAGTTTTTACCTTCTCCCCTTTTGCCATAAGACATGTGGGAGTGGAGAATAGCGATGGAGCTTCCTTGATGGCGATGCCGACAAGTCCCTTCTTCTTGGGAGACTCATCCTCACTAGAGTCGAGTCTGAGTATTCCTCATCGAATCCCACTCACCAATGTGGGCTTCATTTTTGCCGCCTTTGTGGAGCTTCTTGAAAAGCTTCTTCTTGCCATGATAGCCTTTCTTCTTGGATGACTTCTCCTTGTCATCCTTCTTTGTGGGACATTGTGAAGCTATATGCCCCTTCTCATCGCACTCATAGCAACAGATGTTGCTATACTTGTTTTTGTTGGAGGATGATTGCCACTTTTTTCCTTTATCATAGCCTCCTCCTCGATTTGAGCGTCTTCTCATGAACTTGTTCATCCTTCTCACAAGGAGGGCAAGTTCTTCTTCGGAGTCTCCTTCTTCATCTTCGGACTCTTCACTTGCCACCACCTTTGCCTTGAAGGCGGTGATCTTCTTCCCTTTGGAGGTGGATTGCTCCAAAAGGTCCTCCTTGTCCTTCTTGTACAACTCATTTGTAATTAGATTATCCAAGAGTTGTGTTGGCGTCATTCTTGCCAATTCCGGTGAGTTGAGGAAGAGAGTTACCAACATCTCGTACTTCTCCGGTAGAGCCCTAAGCATCTTTCTCACAACATCAAGATCCGAGAGGTTAGTGCCAAGGCCTTTGAGCTCATTCACAATGTTGTTGAGCCGTGTGTACATCTCATTGATGTCCTCATGGGGCAACATTATGAATGTTTCATATTTAATCCTAAGCCGATGCAATTTTGCCTCCTTAACCGTGGATGTCCCTTCGTGTATTTCCGAAAGGGTATTCCAAATAGCGTGAGCCGTCTCAAGATTGCTCACTCTATTGAATTCATCCGCGTTTAAGGCCCCAAAAAGAGCATTCATGGCTTGGGCATATAAATGAGTGTTACGCCCATCTTGTTCCGTTGGGTTGTCGGGATCAAGTGGCATGACGTAACCATCATTTACGATTTTCCAAATATTAGGACTCATGGCCTTTAAATAAATTGACATTCTAATCTTCCAATAAGCATAATTTGAGCCATCAAATAGAGGTGCCTTTCCTACCGAAATCCCCTCACTAGCCATCCTTTTCTCTCTAGACGGTTAAGTCTAAAAGTGAGAGACCAACCTTTGATACCACCTGTAGGATCAAGGATACCGACTAGAGGGGGGGTGAATAGGAGGTTTTTAAACTTTTCTTGTTTACTTGATTAATTCTCCACAATTTAAATGACAATGATGTAAAGCAATTAATCCTATGCAATTCTGGTCAACAATTTAGCTCTAAACAAATAAGTGATCTCAATGAAGCAAAAGAACAAGAGCTAAAGAGACAAGGGACACAACCGATGTTTTTACCGTGGTATTCGGAAACTTGCCGGTTTCCCCTAGTCCACGTTGAGGTAAGCCCGGACGTATCGGACCGGCTCCACGAATTGAGCCAAGCACCTCGATCACTAGTGTAGCTCTTCCCCACTCCGGGTAGGCGAGCTCCAACCTTCACAATTTGCCGAGTCTTCTCACAATCTTCTTGAGAAGATCACCGAGGCAACTTCCACCGGATCGTCCCAAGTGCCTAAGCACTAAGAGTAATAAATCCGGTGTTCAC
The DNA here is from genome assembly GCA_036346575.1 of Dendrocalamus sinicus. Taxonomy (NCBI): domain Eukaryota; kingdom Viridiplantae; phylum Streptophyta; class Magnoliopsida; order Poales; family Poaceae; genus Dendrocalamus; species Dendrocalamus sinicus. The sequence goes on from CM070675.1 coordinate 9,607,339, forward strand.
TTGAATGCAACTCTAGTGCCAAATGGATTTGCAAATGAAATCTAGCACTAAATGCTCAACCACCTCACTTTGATGTGCAAAGAGAGAATTGAGGTGAAATGAATGCACTTGGGCTTGAGAAATATGCAATGAGTCTCTAACCTTAGCCCTTGAGCAGTGGTGGGGGTATTTATAGCCTCCACCAACCAAAACTAGCCGTTTGACCCAGTTTCCAGAAAATTTTCTGGTCGAGCGGAACTACCGCTCCCAGAGACCGGTACTACCGCTACCAAATCTTCGCGCCAGAACGGCTATGTCAGACGTCTGCGGTGATCGTTGATTCGCGCGCGGTACTACCGCCGTTGATATTTGCGGTACTACCGCTACCCGTAGTTCCGCAAAGTCGGCGCGGTACTACCGCTCCAGCCAAACTCCAAAGGGTCCCGACTTGGCGCTCGAAAATGCATCCGCTTTGAAGTCGGATCTTCCGGACTCGGAACCGCTCGAGTGGCGGAACTACGCATGCGCGGTAGTTCCGCGTTGAAATAGCCGTACTTCCGCTCTAGAAATCCAGCTTCATCCGAGGGCGCTCTGGAAAAATTGATCCGCTCTCCTCCGGATCTTCCGGTCCGGAAGTACCGCTTTAGGATACGCGGTACTACCGCTCGCAGCGGTAGTACCGGCGTTCAAGCAGCCGGTACTTCCGTTCCCGCAAGACTTTGGAATGAGCCAAGGGTGCTCTCTGGAAATATTGATCCGCTCCTAAACCGGATCTTCCGCTGGCCGGTACTACCGCATTTTGGTTGCGGAACTTCCGCTTTCCGGTAGTTCCGACGTTCAAAACTGCGGTACTACCGCTCTTCCAGACAGAGCACAGATTTCTTTTGAAAACTAGATTTCTTTAAAGGATGCAACTTTTAAGACAAAACCATTTGGCACATGAGATAAGTATTCAAGCTACTTAGCCAAGATCCCTCTTGATGGTACGATCATCTATCCTATAATCCGGTCTTCCACCATTCACCTAAGACCGTAAAATTCAAAAGGGTCCTATTCTAAGTATACCTTTGTCTTGAGCCAATTTGATTTTCACGCGTGTCCTTTGGCTTGCATCTTGTCGCTCATGTGTGTGGACTATCCTTTCGCATACTCATTAAAACACGTTAGTCCCATATTCCATATTCTCTTAATTTCATTAATTACCAAAATCCTTTTTAGGGGTCTAGATGCTTTCAATCTCCCCCTTTTTGGTAATTGATGACAACCCAAATTTTGAGAGATGAAATATTTGAATATATCAAATTGTTAGACAACAAATTGTATATTCTATGTGAACTTTGAATGAGAGAGTAGTTCTTATGCAATAAGATTTATTTAGATAAAAGAACTATTTTCATTTTAGAGTCCAAGAGGAATATGACTCCCTAAACATGTGCATAGATAAAGATTACGACATTTTATACAAGATGCACAAGACAAAGTTATTCAATGAGAGATAGACAACTAAGTAATATCATCAACTCATGATCATAAGGTTCATTACATCCAAGCACCAAACATAAGTTCATTACAACCATGATCATAAGGTTCATTACATCCAAGCACCAAACATAAGTTCATTACAACCATCCATAGATAATTAAAAAACATAGAAGATAAGCCCATAGGTCCAAATACCAAAAGTAAAGTAAACTCCCAAAATAAAATATTCTCCCCCTTTGGCATCAAGTACCAAAAAAAAGAGATCAATTCTGAGAGGGCTGCGGAGGATCATGAGCAGTTTTACTGGCGGCGACCATAGCGACGAGGCGAGGTGAGCGCTCAAGATCTGCAATCCGACCATCTAACGAGGTCAAACTGCTGTCAATGGAGTCGAGACGCTCATCCACCCTATCCATCCTAGAGTTGAGAGTAGAGAAGCCCTCAATCAGAGAAGAGTAGAACTGCTGAAGTGTGGGCTGGCCAGGCTCCTGAGACTGAGTGGCTGCTTCTCCTGCTGCTGCTGCAGATGATGAGCCTGCGCCTGGAGCTGTCGTCTGTCTAGCGCGAAAAGTAGTGGGAATGGGAGGCTCTGGTCTTGGCTTGTATGGCTTATGCACACCACCGCGACCTCCACGATAGAGAAACTTAGAGTCAATCAAGGCCATGATATAGGGTGCATAGTTAATGCGCTTGAAGCGATCATTTTTGGAGGCAACTATCTCCCTCATGATTACATCCACTACATCAAACTTCTCCCCCTTCATAATATAGTCTAGGATATTCCATACATGTCCTCGAATGGCATCATAGTTACCACCTTTTGGAAGAATAGTATGATTGATGATGCGATTGATCAAGCTGGGAATGGGTTGAAGTCCAACATTCTTGCCAAGCGTGAATTTTTCTGCAGTGTTGTAGAAAGGATATATGGCATCCAGATTGAGATTGAGAGCAGGTTTGTCATATACCTTCTCATAAGCACTTAGTTCTGCCCTTAAGACAAGCTCAAAGTCATGCTTGGTGGCCTCATATCTGGTACATACTGTCATCCAAGTCATGTTCTGAAGGTCGGGAGAGATATGCACTGTAGCATAAAACTGCCGGATGAAGGTCTCATTGTAGTCACGTCCTAGTGCTACAAGCTGATTGAGACCGACTGTCTGGAATAACCGGAAAGTGCCATCGTACTTGTCAATACCATCAATATGATCTCAGTCGATGAATTTATGATCTGCAAACTGGCGATCTGGTCCATACATCTCATCAAATATCTTCTCCGGAACTTGGTATGGAATTGTGGATTGATTGAGTTTGATGGAAGATCATACTTGGTTGGTATGACGCAGCGAGCATACTCATCAAAGAAATCTTTTCAGATTGATTTCAAGACACTCCCTTCCACTATATCTTCTTGGATGATTCCATGGGAGAGCTTGGAGGAATAGGATGCTCGGACTGCTTTTGATCCGAGTCGGACTCGGGTCGGCGCAGCCTCTTCCCTCTCTGGGCTGCCTTTGAGTCACCTCGGGGATGGAAGAGCACGAGGGCTTGAGGAACTCCCTGAGGCATAGGACTTTTTGGAAGCCGCTCTTGTTCTAGGCATCTAGGCACAAGAAGAATGGATTATGAGATAGAGGGAATATGGCCAAATTAGATTCAAAAGGAAATAAATTGAATTTGCCAAAATGTCAGTTAAAACGGTAGTACCGCCGTTCTGGGCCGGTAGTACCGCTCAGCGGTAGTACCGCAACCGTCGAGCGGTAGTTCCGCTTTCTGGCTGATTCTAGGGTTTTTGGAAATGTGAATGAATCTTTGGTGTTTTCTTGGAGTGAATCCATGGAATGGGTTTGTATATACCCCTGAACACCAAATATACTCAATTTCCCTAGAAATAGTTGGCAAAATCAACTATATTTCGATTTAACCTTAAGCATGACCTAGGTTTCAAAAAAGAAGAAGATTAAAAGAGGTTTTGATCCGAAATACCTTGAGGATCGAAGGAGTTGAACCCTGGGAAATTGATTTGCGTTGAGGAAACGAAGAAATCACCACTGGATCCGACGATTTTGCGGTGCGGTTTGGGTGGTTCTTTGTGGGAGAGAGAGAGGAGAGGAGAGGCGGGCTCGGGCGGAAGTAGGAGGAAGTACGGGAGTGGAGTGGGGGCCAACAGAAGAGAACCCTCGGGCGTGGGCGGTTGCTCCCCTTAAATGCAAGTCCGTAGTACGCGGATGCGCCGGTAGTACCGCCAAGCGGTAGTACCGCTTCCTGACGAAGTACTGCTCCCTAAGTACCGCAGAAGCGCGGTAGTTCCGCATTTTCGAGACTTCACGAATTTGAACTTTAGGACTATAGATGCAAATGATCCCTAGATTTTGCATTCAACTAAAGTCTTTAAGGATCATTATGCATTAAACAGAACAAAGTAATATAATCAAATACTTTTGCATTTTACCTTTTATAAATCAAAATCCTTTGCATAAAGACATAATTTCAAACAACCTTTCAAGCTTCCTCTAAGAGCATGCATTTAAATTTACCATAAATTTATGCAACATTTGAGTAATCCAAGACATTTAATTCACTCCTAAGCTTGCAAAAATGATTCTCATCTAATGGCTTGGTGAATATATCCGCTAATTGGTCTTCGGTCCGGATGTGGCTAATGCAAATATCTCCCTTACCAACATGGTCTCTCAAGAAGTGGTGGCGTACATCTATGTGCTTAGTTCTTGAGTGTTGGACTAGGTTATTGGATATTTTCACGGCACTTTCATTGTCACACAATAAAGGCACTTTATCGAAGCTTATTCCATAATCCAACAATGTTTGCCTCATCCATAATAATTGAGCACAACAACTCCGCGGAAATATATTCGACTTCAGCGATTGAGAGTGCTACGGAGTTTTGTTTCTTTGAGGACCAAGACACTAAGGATCTACCTAGAAATTGACAACTTCCCGAGGTGCTTTTTCTATCCACTTTGCAACCCGCATAATCGAATCAATATCCAATTAGATCGAATTTAGCACCTTTAGGATACCAAAGTCCTATGTTTGGGGAATGTTTCAAATATCTCAAGATCCTTTTTACGGCTTTTAAATGACACTCTTTTGGTGAAGCTTGAAAGCGAGCACACATGCATACACTAAACATGATATCGGGCCTAGATGCGGTAAGATACAAAGAAACTACCAATCATGGATCTATAAAGCTTTGAATCTACCGACTTACCTCCTTCGTCAAGGTCTAGATGCCCGTTGGTTGCCATTGGTGTCTTGATGGGCTTTGCATCTTTCATGCCAAACTTTTCGAAAAGATCTTTAATGTACTTTGTTTGGCTTATGAATGTCCCATCTTTACGTTGCTTGATTTGAAGTCCAAGAAAATAGCTTAATTCTCCTATCATGGACATCTCAAACTCCCTAGACATCATATCACCAAATTCTTCACAAAAATCTTGGTTAGTAGAACCAAATATAATGTCATCAACATAAATTTGGCATACAAAGAAATCACCACCAATGACTTTTGTGAATAGTGTTGTATCTACCTTACCAATTTTAAATCCCTTTGAAACAAGGAAATTTCTAAGTCGTTCATACCAAGCTCTAGGAGCTTGTTTTAAACCATACAATGCCTTTGCAAGTTTATAAACATGATTAGGACATTTAGGATCTTCGAACCCCGGAGGTTGTTCAACAAATACAAGTTCGGAGATTGTTCCATTTAAGAAAGCACTTTTAACATCCATTTGAAATAATTTAATATCAAAGCTAGATGCAAAAGCAAGCAAGATTCTAATTGACTCAAGTCTAGCAACGGTGCAAATGTTTCATCATAGTCTAAACCTTCGACTTGATATAGCCTTGAGCTACTAACCTTGCCTTGTTTCTTACCACAATGCCATTTTCATCTTGTTTGTTTCGGAAGACCCATTTGGTGCCAATCACATTGTGCTCTTCGGTCTTTCCACCAAGGTCCATACTTCATTTTGAGCGGTTGTTTAATTCTTCATGCATGGCATTTACCTAATCCGGATCATCTAGAGCCTCATCTACAAGTTTAGGCTCAAGAGAAGAAACAAAAGAGTAATGTTCACAAAATGAAGCTACTCTAGAGCGAGTTTGAACACCCTTACTCACATCACCCAATATTTGATCTATTGGATGATCCTTGGCAATCGCATTGTGAATCTTGAAATTGTTTTGTTGTTGATCTTTTTGCTCGTCTTCAACAACTTGAACATTGCTTGGGGTATGTGAAGTAGGTGGCTCTACTTGTCTTGATGAGCTTGGTGAAGATGGATCTTCCTTTGGCTTGATGTCTCCAATTTGCATGTTTTCCATAGCTTTTCATAATCCTTCATCACCTACATCATCCAAATTTTCTTGCTCCTCTTGAGAGCCATTAGTTTCATCGAATTGTACGTCACATGATTCTTCAACTAATCCCGAATTTTTATTAAAGATCCTATAGGCTTTACTATTTGAGGAATACCCTAAAAGGAAGCCTTCATCACAACAACTTTGAAATTTTGAGAGCCGAACACCTTTTCTTAGAATATAGCATTTGCAACCAAATACTCTAAAGTAAGAGATGTTCGGTCTCCTTCCAATAAGTAGTTCATAGGAAGTCTTTTTCAGAAGTCGATGTAAGTAAAGGCGATTTATGGCATGACAAGCGGTGTTAATAGCTTCCGCCAAAACTTGTCGGAAGTATTATACTCATCAAGCATTGTCCTAGCCATTTCAATCAATGTTCGATTTTTCCTCTCTACAACTCCATTTTGCTCCGAGTGTAGGTTGTGGAAAGTTCGTGCTTTATTCCAAGATCATCACAAAAGTCTTCAACTTTTGTATTTTTGAACTCGGAACCATTGTCACTCCTAATTTTCTTTATTTTAAAATCAAATTCATTTTGGGCTCTTTTGAAAAACTTTTGAAAATCCCGGAGGTTTCACTTTTGTCATTTAGGAAGAAGACCCATGTGTATCTAGAGTGATCATCCACAATGACTAAACAATAGCTATTTCCTCCGATGCTCTTATAGGTTGTTGGCCCAAACAAATCCATGTGTAAGAGCTCCAATGGTCTAGAGGTTGACATGATACTTTTGGAAGGGTGAGAACTAGCGACTTGTTTTCCGGCTTGACAAGCACTACAAAGTCGATTTTCTCAAACTTCACATCTTTCAAGCCAATCACTAGATCATGTTTGAAAAGCTTTTTAAGTTGAACCATACCCACATGACCTAGTCTCCTATGCCAAAGCCAACCCAAAGAAGTTTTTGCAATTAAACAAGTTTTTAAGCATGCATCATTTGAAGTGAAATCTACCAAATAGAGATTCCCAAATCTAAAGCCTTTAAAGACTAGTTCATTATTATTGTCTTTTGAGATTATAACATTTTCTTTTGAGAATGAGCATGTTAAGCCTAGATCACATAATTGAGCAACAGATAGCAAGTTAAAATTTAATGTTTCACTAGTGATACATTAGAAATTGAAAGGTCGTTAGAGATAGCGATTTTACCCAATCCCAATACCTTTCCTTTGCTATTGTCTCCAAAGGTGATTTTGTCATTGCTTCCACTCTCAAAGGTGGTGAACATCTTCCGGTCTCCGGTCATGTGTTGAGTGCAACCACTATCCAACACCCAATGCCTTCCGCCGGTTTTATAGTTCACCTACAAAAGAAAATCAAGTTCTTTTAGGTACCCAAATTTGTTTGGGTCCTTGGAGGTTAGTAACCAAGGTTTTGGGCACCCAAATGGATTTCCTTTTAGCACCCAAAATCGAGGTGCCAATAAAATGAGCAATTACATTTCCATTTTTAGATTTTTTAAGCATGTAACAAGAATTATACAAGCCAATGGAATGCACACTATTTCTAGAACAATCATTTACCATATGTCCTACATTCCGGCATTTTGTACAATACTTACCATTCTCATTTACAAACCTTGGAGGTTTGGATATCGGTTTCTTACCTTTCTTGGGAATGTATCCAAGTCCTTCCTTATTGAAAGAGCATCTTTGGGTATTTAACAATTTATCAAGGGTGTCTTTTCCTTGTATGCTCTTTCCAAACTTTTATTCAATTTTAGGACTTGTTCTTTTAAATTTTGGTTTTCATCTACTAGCATATCATCATGAACATGAGACAAAGCATTAGATGAATCAATCTTAGAAGAACATGGCATAGAAAGTAAGTCATCACAAGAGGTAGACATGCTAGATGTTACTTTCTCTACACTAGGCATCTCATTCAAAATATTGCAAGATATGCCAATATTCATACTAGACTTATTTGTATGCAAGTCATGAGCTTCCTTTAGCTCCTCATAGGTTTTTGAAGAGCTATGTGCTCCCTTTTCAAAACCTTGAATTTTGACTTTTCTTTTCCAAGAAATTCATTTAGTTCTACTAACATGTCCATCAAATCATCATAGGAGGGTTCATCGTCATCTAGAGTTTTTACCTTCTCCCCTTTTGCCATAAGACATGTGGGAGTGGAGAATAGCGATGGAGCTTCCTTGATGGCGATGCCGACAAGTCCCTTCTTCTTGGGAGACTCATCCTCACTAGAGTCGAGTCTGAGTATTCCTCATCGGAATCCCACTCACCAATGTGGGCTTCATTTTTGCCGCCTTTGTGGAGCTTCTTGAAAAGCTTCTTCTTGCCATGATAGCCTTTCTTCTTGGATGACTTCTCCTTGTCATCCTTCTTTGTGGGACATTGTGAAGCTATATGCCCTTCTCATCGCACTCATAGCAACAGATGTTGCTATACTTGTTTTTGTTGGAGGATGATTGCCACTTTTTTCCTTTATCATAGCCTCCTCCTCGATTTGAGCGTCTTCTCATGAACTTGTTCATCCTTCTCACAAGGAGGGCAAGTTCTTCTTCTGAGTCTCCTTCTTCATCTTGCTCTTCACTTGCCACCACCTTTGCCTTGAAGGCGGTGATCTTCTTCCCTTTGGAGGTGGATTGCTCCAAAGGTTCCTCCTTGTCCTTCTTGTACAACTCATTTGTAATTAGATTATCCAAGAGTTGTGTTGGCGTCATTCTTGCCAATTCCGGTGAGTTGAGGAAGAGAGTTACCAACATCTCGCACTTCTCCTAGAGCCCTAAGCATCTTTCTCACAACATCAAGATCCGAGAGGTTAGTGCCAAGGCCTTTGAGCTCATTCACAATGTTGTTGAGCCGTGTGTACATCTCATTGATGTCCTCATGGGGCAACATTATGAATGTTTCATATTTAATCCTAAGCCGATGCAATTTTGCCTCCTTAACCGTGGATGTCCCTTCGTGTATTTCCGAAAGGGTATTCCAAATAGCGTGAGCCGTCTCAAGATTGCTCACTCTATTGAATTCATCCGCGTTTAAGGCCCCAAAAAGAGCATTCATGGCTTGGGCATATAAATGAGTGTTACGCCCATCTTGTTCCGTTGGGTTGTCGGGATCAAGTGGCATGACGTAACCATCATTTACGATTTTCCAAATATTAGGACTCATGGCCTTTAAATAAATTGACATTCTAATCTTCCAATAAGCATAATTTGAGCCATCAAATAGAGGTGCCTTTCCTACCAAATCCCTCACTAGCCATCCTTTTCTCTCTAGACGGTTAAGTCTAAAAGTGAGAGACCAACCTTTGATACCACCAGTAGGATCAAGGATACCGACTAGAGGGGGTGAATAGGAGGTTTTAAACTTTTCTTGTTTACTTGATTAATTCTCCACAATTTAAATGACAATGATGTAAAGCAATTAATCCTATGCAATTCTGGTCAACAATTTAGCTCTAAACAAATAAGTGATCTCAATGAAGCAAAAGAACAAGAGCTAAAGAGACAAGGGACACAACCGATGTTTTTACCGTGGTGTTCGAAACTTGCCGGTTTCCCTAGTCCACGTTGAGGTAAGCCCGGACGTATCGGACCGGCTCCACGAATTGAGCCAAGCACTCGATCACTAGTGTAGCTCTTCCCCACTCCGGTAGGCGAGCTCCAACCTTCACAATTTGCGGGTCTTCTCACAATCTTCTTGAGAAGATCACCGAGGCAACTTCCACCGGATCGTCCAAGTGCCGGCAAGCACTAAGAGTAATAAATCCCGGTGTTCACTTGAATGCAACTCTAGTGCCAAATGGATTTGCAAATGAAATCTAGCACTAAATGCTCAACCACCTCACTTTGATGTGCAAAGAGAGAATTGAGGTGAAATGAATGCACTTGGGCTTGAGAAATATGCAATGAGTCTCTAACCTTAGCCCTTGAGCAGTGGTGGGGGTATTTATAGCCTCCACCAACCAAAACTAGCCGTTTGACCCGCTTTCGAAAAATTTTCTGGTCGAGCGGAACTACCGCTCCCAGAGACCGGTACTACCGCTACCAAATCTTCGCGCCAGAACGGCTATGTCAGACGTCTGCAGTGACCGTTGGATTCGGCGGCGCGGTACTACCGCCGTTGATATTTGCGGTACTACCGCTACCCGGTAGTTCCGCAAAGTCGGCGCGGTACTACCGCTCCAGCCAAACTCCAAAGGGTCCCAGACTTGGCGCTCTCTGGAAAAATGCATCCGCTTTGAAGTCGGATCTTCCGGACTCCGGAAGTACCGCTCTGAGTGGCGGAACTACCGCATGCAGCGGTAGTTCCGGCGTTGAAATAGCCGGTACTTCCGCTCTAGAGAAATCCAGGCTTCATCCGGAGGGCGCTCTCTGGAAAAATTGATCCGCTCTCCCTCCGGATCTTCCGGGGTCCGGAAGTACCGCTTTAGGATGCGGTACTACCGCTCGCAGCGGTAGTACCGGCGTTCAAGCAGCCGGTACTTCCGTTCCCGCAAGACTTTGGAATGAGCCAAGGGTGCTCTCTGGAAATATTGATCCGCTCCTAAACCGGATCTTCCGCTGGCCGGTACTACCGCATTTTGGTTGCGGAACTTCCGCTTCCGTAGTTCCGACGTTCAAAATCGCAGCATTACCGCTCTTCCGCATGAGCACGATTTTTTTGAAAACTAGATTTCTTTAAAGGATGCAACTTTTAAGACAAAACCATTTGGCACATGAGATAAGTATTCAAGCTACTTAGCCAAGATCCCTCTTGATGGTACGATCATCTATCCTATAATCCGGTCTTCCACCATTCACCTAAGACCGGTAAAATTCAAAAGGGGTCCTATTCTAAGTATACCTTTGTCTTGAGCCAATTTGATTTTCACGCGTGTCCTTTGGCTTGCATCTTGTCGCTCATGTGTGTGGACTATCCTTTCGCATACTCATTAAAACACGTTAGTCCCATATTCCATATTCTCTTAATTTCATTAATTACCAAAATCCTTTTTAGGGGTCTAGATGCTTTCACCGCCCCCTTTGTGCCGCTCCCTTCATCGCCGCCCTCTTTGCGCCGCGGTCATGGTCGAAGGCAGCCGCGGTTGTGGTCGAAGGCGGCCGCGGTTGTGATCAAAGGCGGCTGTAGTCGTGGTCGAAGGCAGCCCTGATCGAAGGTTATTGTGGTTGTGGTCGAAGGCGGCTATGGTTGTCATCGAAGGCGGCCGTGGTCGAAGGTGGCCATGGTCGAGGTCGAAGGCGGCCATGGTCGTGGTCGAAGGTGGTTGTTGTCGTGGTCGAAGGCGGCTGTGATCGTGGTTGAAGGCGGTGTTGTCGTGGCGGATGTGGTCGAATTGGCGAGGGGAAGGAGGAGCTCGAGGCGGCAGGGAGGCCGGATCCGTCTCCAAGGGGGTCGGGGAAGGAGGAGCTCAGGGGCAGTGGGGAGGTCGGATTTGGCACCAGCAGGGGCAGAAGGGAGGAGCTCCAGGGTGGGCGGGGAGGAGCTCGGGGGCTCTGAGGGGGCGCGCTGGGAAGGAGGGATGAGCTCTGGCGGGGAAAACGAAGGGATGAGAGGAATAGATAAGGGACAAAACTGGCTATTCCTCTTTAGAATATATGGAAAATCAGATAATAGAGAAGAAAATGGAAGAAAAATAAGTAATAATAGCATATGTCAAAAGAGGAAGAAACTGGAGTGGCAAATTTCGAATTTCAGGAAATTGAGTGGCATATCTCAAAGTGGCAACTTTCTGAGTGACATATATCAAATTTCGCCATTTGTTACAGTGAGCATGGAAGGGTTATGTTAGATTGCTAGTAATGGACATACCTAGCTATGGAAAAGAAAATTCATAATTCATATATAGGTTATATTATTTATTAGATAATAGATATACTACTACAAAAGTGGCTATACTGGATGGCTATATCACAAACGGCTCATAGTGAACCATCTGTAATTATCACATACGGTTTTACTAGTGTGATCGTGTATCGTTTGTGATACACAACTATAACAGACGGTTCATACGAATAACCGTCTGTGATATTTTGAAAGACGGTTATATATACAAACCGTCTGTGATAATAGCAGACATTGCCGACGGTTCGTATTAATAACCGTCTGTGAAAATTCACAGACAGTTATTAATACCAACCGTCTATGATAGTTTCATATCATAGATGGTTTGTGGTTGGAACCGTTTGGGATACGCCATGTTATTAAATAGCCAGTGTACATGGTCTCGATAGATTTGTCTTCGTTGCGCTGCATTGAAGGAGGCGGCTGAATTTAAGGAATTTGGTGAAAAATACCTTTTGTAGATCAATTTTTTCTTGGTGATTAGAGGTTAGTATTTGCTTCTAATAACTTATATGCCTTGTAATAGAGAGAGATGATAGCTAGGTTTAGTGAAAGATGGTAGTTTGCTCCAATTTAAGAATGGGTCAGTACTCCTAGTTTACTCAATATATTCTTGCTTGATATATAGTATATATATATATATGTATATATATGTATATTGCTTCATGAATACGTGGCTAGCTACTTAATTTAGATATGGACAATTTATTATATGGTAAATGACAATTATGTGTGTAAGTAGCTAGGCTGGTTAATTAGCTATAGTGGCATTAATAATCCAATTTGACAATAATTTATTACATGCATAATGTAGACGGATCTAAGCTGGATGTACATTGAGAACCGTGTGAGTGAAGAGTACATTAATGGCATGTCTGCTTTTAGAAGAGTGGCCGAGCAGGATATGCTGAAGAACGAGATGGAATATATATACTCTCCATGTTTTGATTGTGATAATCTAAAAAAATGTTTACCAACTTAGCGCAGATCGAAACTCACTTGATTTGAAGGGGTTTCAAATAGGGGTATATATGTTGGACCAGTCACGGTGAAGAGAAGATTATACAGGAAGGTAGTTATAACATCATCGAGTGAGAAAATGATATGCCAGTTGTTGATTATACTTTTGATGAGGATAGGTCATGTGACAACAATCTAGATCAGATGCTACGCGATGCAGAAGAAAACTATAGTGAGAGAGAGTTTGGTAAATTCGAGGGTTTGCTGGAGGACCTAGAGAAACATTTGTTCCCTGGCTACAAGCCACAATACTCAAGGTTATCATTTGTTCTTGAACTGCTAAAATTGAAGGCAAACAATGGTTGGTCTGACAAGAGTTTTTACAGCATTGTTAGGTCTCGAAGCGAATATCCTTCCATAGGAAAATGTGTTGTCAAGAACCACTTACCAAGCCAAGAAGGTTATTTGTCCATTAGGAATAAAAGTAGAAAGAATACATGTATGTCCGAATGATTGTATCCTCTACCGTAAAGAGTATGCAAAATTATATGTTTGTCCAGTGTAGAAAGCATTCCGATACAAGCATAAGAATGACTCCGATGATGGCGAGACATCGAGGTGAAGTAAGGACCTCCTACTAAAATGTTGTAGTATCTGCCTATAATTCCCTGTTTGAAGCATTTATTTGCAAACTGAAAGGATGCAAGATTGCTGCGTTGGCACTCAGAGGAGCGTAAGAAAGATGGAATGATAAGACACGATGCTGATTCTGCCCAGCGGAGGAACATTGATATGATGTTTGTAGGCTTCAGGGCAAAACCGAGGAATACAAGATTTTGGTTAAGTACAGATAGAATGAATCCTTTCGGTAATATGAGTAGCCGACATAGCACCTAGCCCGTGAATGTATGCATGTAAAACCTTCCTCCATGGCTGTGTATGAAACGAAGGTACATTTGATGTCACTACTTATCCAAAGGATGAAGCAAACTAGGAACGATGTTGATGTATACCTAGCACCATTAATGAAAGATCTTGTGACACTGTGGAACGAAGGGGGTACATGTATAGGATGCGGACAAACGAGAGAACTTCACTCTGTGAGCCATGTTGTTCTGCACCATCAATGATTTTTCTATCCTTGGTAACCTGTCGGAGTTAAGTACGAAAGGAGCCAAAGCCTGTCTACATTGCTTGGATATACCGAGAGTGTGAGGATGAACAACTCATGCAAAACTGTATACATATGTCACTGTAGGTTCTTTCCACGGTATCACCCATACCGTAAGATGAAGAAACAATTTGACGGAGAAAAGAGGATGAATTGGCACCAAGGCCTTTTAGCTGGAAAGAGGTCTACGATGTGGTCAAGGATATTGATATTGTGCTTGGAAAGGGATGAAAGTTGAGGACCCATCAGAAGAACATGTGGCAGAAGAAGTTAGTATTTTGGGACTTACCTTACTGGGAGCACTTAGAAGTTCACACTCGTGAGGCAAGTTGTTCAAGTCTTTTATGTAACTGACCCGGCAAATAAAAAACGACACGTAGTTCTTAATGGAAAAAGACGGATTGTCGGAGTTGAGAATGTTGTGGATAAGGAAGAGTACAATCAATTTGGCGAGTTGTCTCCATTCGGAAACAGCATCAGGCTCGAGAAAGAACCAAACAATGAAGCAAGCTATATGCGTGTCGACCATCATGAATGGCTTTATTTAAAAGGAAATAGTTAAGTGAACACCTATTTCAAAATTATTCCAATATAATTATAAGAAACTTGGCATGTAATTAAGAAATTATTCCATTGTAATTGATTTAGTAATTAGAAATAATTACATCTATGATTGTATATGCTGTTGGAACTAATCTTGACTATGCTAATTACGTTGAGGTGTGGTCGAAACTGTAGTTGAAGGAGTGGTCAAAACAGCAGTCGTGATAGTGGTCAAATTGGTCGTGGTCATAGGAATTAATTTGTAAGAGGTCAAAGCTTGGTTTTTTTCATAGGGCATGGGTAGCACTTCCTTACAAAAATAGGACTATCATAGACGGTTGCATAATATAACCGTCTGTGATACTACATCACAGACGATTCTATTATAAAATCGTCTGTGATGTGGTTTATATCACAGACAGTTTTATAAGAGAACCGTTTGTGACTAATATCACCGATGGTTCTTTTAAAGAACCGTTTATGATAATTCCTCCTATAAGTAGTGCCCCACTAGGGTTTGCACTCTTATTCACTTACTTGGCCCCTCACCTCTCCTCCCTATCACCCTAGCTCACCGTCGCCCCCAAGCAGATTGACAACCTCGCCATCGCCCTAGCCGGATCTATCGTCGCCCCCGCTAGATCTGTCGTTGCCCTCAGCTGGATCCGTTGCCCCCTGTCGCCCCTACCTGGTTCTACCACCTCTCCTCCCTATCGCCTTAGCTCTAGCCGAAGGTATGGATTTGGTTTGTCTTTTTGCTTCATTGTCTTTTCTGTCATACTAGCAATCCTTGTAGAAATAATTTGAGATAGTTTTTCTATTAAGTAGGATGTATTTTTGTTAGATCTATCTATACGATGTTTTTTCTGTTAAGTAGAACATATTTTTGTTAGAAATGCATACCGAGAGATGAAATAGCTAGGGAATAAATTTAGAGATAAATTGTTAGAGCTATTATTTCTATTGCCTTGTAGCAATAATATACATCGTCAAATGTTCTTACATGTCCCCTCCTCTGAATCAGAGTAGTATGTAGTTGTAGCTAGGGAATAGCTAGGGAATGAATTTAGAGATAAATTCACTTTGGTATTGCCACAATATCTATTTGGAATGGCAAATCACACATTTCAGTGTGTCAGGTCCTACAGAGTAAATTATAGCTGTTGTTTCTTCCTCCTCATCATGCTGTGTGTTAGGCTTAGTTGCTGTCTTAGGTATAAAAGAACCTTTAGTCTGTCGCACCCTTCATTTGTAAATGAATGGCGTGGCAGCCCAAAGGTTCTCTTACGTCTGAGACAACAACCAAGCCCAACACGCAGAATGATGAGGAGGAAGAGACCCTAGCTATAACTTATTCTGTAGAACTTGAGACACTGGGCTGTGTGACTTGGGATGTTAGTATTGCAAAGAGACCTTGTAGCAATAATATACGTCGCCGGATGTTTTATTTCTTGTAAGATCAACCATGTGCCAATGTTTACACTTACAGCTCATTGTAATTAGTTTTTTTATAAGAGAGATATCATCGTCGTCAATGTCGCTAAATGGGTCTGATGCTCTAAAGACTAGGGTAACTAAGCATGACAGAGGAGTATCTAAAAGTCCAGTAGACCAAATGACCATCATAGAGGTCTCTCCAGATGGGGTCCTTCTACAACCAAAGAAAGCAGCTATAGAATTTCAGACTACCTGTGGGATAATCGGAAGGTAATGGGTCCCCATCACCATAGCAAACTAGAAAGGTTTAATAGAAGACGAGAAAAAAATTGTTGATGACAGAAATTTCAAACTCATTCAAGATCCCAGAAGTCTAGGAACTCGTGCAATGGCATACGCTCCTCACGATGGGAAAAACATTGAAGACCTTCAAGAGCATGCTTGTCATGAAGTACATGACCAAAGATTATATGCCCTTCATGAGGTATCCTTTCGTGTCGTTGGAAACATAGGAGACCTTTGTGTGGATGAAGACGATGACCAAATTTCACTAGGAAAGTGTAGCGCACAAGGCTCTCCTGGCACAAAACACTCACCCCCAC